>VZTD01005249.1:1322891-1345520 GCA_013397725.1 Rhagologus leucostigma
CTGCACGCGGCGGCGCGCGCCGGCCTTCCCTCCCCCTCCCGGCGCCAGGGGGCGCTGCAGGCGGGCATGGGCACGGGCACGGGCACCACCGGCTGACCGCTGGGGAGGACCGAATCGTGGGAGCGAGCCACGAGGTGGCTGTATGGTCGGGCTCCGGAAGAGAATGGGAAAAGGGAGACAATTTCCCTTGGCGTTGTCCCCTAGGGACATCCGATCCCCTTGCTGAAACAGGAGGAGAAGGCTTAGGGAGGCCAGATGGGTGCCAGGTGGTTTATAAAAATATTGTGTTTTCCCAGTTTTGCAGGTCACAGGGTTGGAGGATGAAATAAAGGACATGACCAAATGCAGGTATGTTTAGGCATACCTTTGGGATGGGCCAAGATTAACATATACAGGTACTTAAACCTTTAGCTAGGTAGGATGCTCTGGCACAGGATTAACAAAAATTTGCAAATACTTTAGGCTTTGCTTAAAACATTGATATTTAAAGACTAGATGCTTTGAAGATATCAGGGCTAGCATGTAGTTGCTTCCTATCAGTTTCAGTGTTGTTGATGACTACCTTCAGCTTCCCAAAGCATTCTGAAACCAATACCAGCTTTCCCTTTAAATATTAAATACCAGTGCAATTGGGGTGACCTGACATAGGAGAAAATCTGGCAAATATGAAGAATATATTTGGAAAGCTCAAAACCCCAATAGGATACAGAAAGAATATATTTCCATTTAAGAAACTCAGTAATTTAATGCAAATATCATGACTTGAGATGCACCACTTTGACTCATCCATTTTCTGATATTTAGGTTTTACAATGTTGCTACACATTCTGCTTATGGTGGTACCTAATCCAGCAGTGTATTAACCCAAGTTCAGTTCTGTTGTGTGTTTTACTGGGGGCTCTTCTCCACTAGTCTTTGATCTCTAACATTTCCTTAAAAACTATGTATTTCATAAAACGTGTTGCACTTTTTAAAAAATGCAGTTAGAATATTAATATTTAGTAGTTCAGTTATAAGGGCACTACATTGCATCACTACATCCAGACTTGTAGAATTAATTGTTGTAGCTGGGATGATTATCCAGGGAGAAAAAAATACATTCTTCCAGTTGGAATTGTTCTGAACTAGATTTGTTGTCATAATGCTAATGTGTGTGGACCGATGTTAGACTGTTAAACGGAAGCAGCTGGGGGTTTTTGCACAAAAATTCAATCCTGTGCTCAATGAAGTAGGGGAGTACTTTATTGGTTTCATTCTGCATAATACTGCAACTTGTTTTGAAATCTATCTGCTTGTTAGTTTTTGGTTTAAAAAGGATCAAATAGAAACAAGGTTGAATTTTTCAGGATCAGCTGAAATATTTTTTCAGTGTCACTTTAGTGCTTAAATTCCTTAGCTTTCTTTGAAAAATCTAATCCACATGCTGGGAAAAACTGATCGTTATTTGGATCCCACATATGAAAGTTTGTAAATAGCACCATAATAGATAATACGTATCAGTGCAGTGATTTCAGATCCTATAAAGAACTGTCAGACCCACTTTGTCTAGGAGAAAAGTTGAAACACAGACATTAATAGACTTGACCAAAGCCGTGAAGTCGAGTGCTACCAATTTGTATGTGCTGGGACTGCAAGTATCAATCTTTGTGACCACTTTGAAGTGCTTTGAAATGTGGAGATGTAATTTTTCTCTCCTTTTTTTTAAACATGGAGAGAAAAATAATTGCTAATGCTTGTGGGTAGGTTTACTTCCTTAGAACTTCCAACTAATTCATAACACTTTGCAAAGTGGTTTTCTTAATGTCATTCAAAGCAGAGTAAAGTAACAAGTTGAACTTGCATTTTCATTTTCTGCCCTCAACCTTTTCGCTTAGCCTGTAAAACCAGAAATTAAAAAATTGGATAAACAGTGCAAAAGTAGGCTGGGATTCTCATCACTCCTGTTCGAGGGCATTTTCCTTCTCTCCGTGTTATCCTCACCCTGCCTGCTCTCACTCCCTCACTGTCTTAGCAACGAGATTCACTGGCTGACTGTAGCTAACTTGTCTTCTACCCCCTCACACCAATTAGTTCATCTATTTAAATCATGCATCAAAGAAGCCTGCCCCCTTTGAGCACACAGCTCACTTAGGGCTGAATGCTACAATCTTCAATTTTTAAGGCAGTGAGAGTTTGCAATTGACTCGAATTACATGAAGATCAGACCTTTTATGTTCTAATTTCTTTATAAAAGCTGTAGCATGATGAAGAGGGTGCTGGTGCTATCACTGTTTTCCTTCATCTACCTTTTTCTTTATTTGAAGAACACAATACATGGAAAAGTCCTTAAATAATGGAGAAAATAACTAAAACATCTTCTATTCACAACTGCGGCTTATTCATTATCTGTTCTAGAAAATTGCAAAAATTGGATTTGGTGAGCAATCAGAGCATTGAGTAGAAAACTCAGAGCATCCAGGAGAAAACAGCATTGTAGCAATAATGATTACAACATGTCTTTTTGTCAAAACTTTTAATCAAAATCATGAACCCATCAACAGGTTTTAGGGCATATTTTAACGAAATGCTAAACATTGCACAGATCTCAGAAGGAAGCCTTCTGCTCTTTTTGCACTCCTAACAACCTTTGACATAATGAGGTGTGACAAATTGATTTAAAATGTAGTTGCAGGAAGAAGGGCAGGCAAGCTTTGCTCTGCCTTGTGGGTGTTGTAGTCTTTCTGCAGCCTCTCTGCCTGGGCAGCAATAGGAACCTGGACTCTAAGTCCCATAGCTCCCACTAGAGTCTACCGCACAGGCTCAGAGCCCATATGCGAGGAGGGGGTGACTACATTGTGTCTATTGTATGTTTTTTTGGTTTGGTTTGGTTTTGGTTTTTTTTTTCCCCTGGCATTTTGCACGTTTCACGGGAGGTGTAAATCGGGAGTAAAAAGCATGGCAGATGAGCAAGAAATAATGTGCAAACTCGAGAGCATCAAGGAGATCAGGTATGTTTGCTTTGTGCCCCGTCGGTTACATGAAGCAGCTTTTTCCTCGCGGGAGCGGAGGAGTTGCATCGATCTGAAAGTAGCTATTGTGCTACTGAGGGAAAGAAAACTACCGCTGGGTTTACGATGAGAGCAGAAAATACATTTTTCTAAGCAGGGAGGGAGCATCTGCTGCTGGGAATCGCCGCTGGAATGCATAGTGACGGGCGGTGATGGTCGTGCATTTCCAGAGCACTAGCCCTGAGCGATAACACGAGAAGGCGGAGTGCGCGGGTGGGAAGGACTGAGCAGCCCCAGCGCAGCTGGGGGGAGTGGTGTCGGGCGGGTGTCGTGGGGTTTGTTCGTTTGCTTGCTTGTTTTTAAGTCCTTTGAATTAGTATTTCATATTCATGAGGCTCTGTGTCTTGAATCTGTTACTTTGCCCCACTCACTCCCGGGCAGGAGCCTTGTCGGGCTGAGAAAGAAGGGGGATGGCAAGGAAAGCAGAGTCTGACACCGAAAGCCGAGGGCGGACATGCCCTCGGGCAGGACAGGGCCGGGCAGCGCTGCAGGCACCGGCAGAGCCCCACCGGGGTGCAGGACAGCCATCCATCCATCCATCCATCCATCCATCCATCCATCCATCCATCCATCCATCCATCCATCCGTCCGTCCGTCCATCCATCCATCCATCCATCCATCCAGCCGTGCATCCCCCGCGGAGGGCGGTGTTAGGGCCCACCGGGGAGCGGCGTTAGGGCCAGCCGGGGAGCGGTGGATCCGTGCGGGTGACGAGAGGGGAGCAGCTGAGCCTTAGCGGCTTCTCTGCCCTGCCCTCCCTTTTGGCCGAAGGCGGGGAGGCGACCGAGAGCGCCCCGCGGAGATCTCCCTATCTGCTGCTTCTGGCCGCCGCCCGGGGCGCCTGGGGATAGAGACACACCGGACCGAGGCTTTTTCTGCAGTTCCCTCCTGCCACAAGGCCGGAGCTGCCTCGGGCTGCAGTTCATGCAGTGCAAAACACCAGGAATTTGTATATAGCGTCCTTCATAGGGTGAGTTGCAAGGATGCTTTGGAAGAGGGGGCTCATAAAAAGCCAGGCACGGTACGGCACGTGCCCACATCAGGGACATTTTTCATAACTTTAGGTAGGACATTTCCACTCCTTGGCTTAGGGCACCGATTTTCAGGATTGGGCCTGAGCTGTCTATTTGGTAGGAAGTGGTGCATCCGAAAGCCAAAATACATTAGAGAGGACAGTGATTTTGAATGTAGCTGGGAGATGGAAGGCATGCTGACTGAGTAACCCCAGAGCAATGAGAAGTGTTTTGGGACATGACAGCCAGAGAGCAGCTATGAGAGAGAGAAGAGAGAGGGCTGGCAATGAAAGCGTTACCATTGGCAGTGACCACAGGGATTTCTGGCTGGTTACAGCATCGCTAAGAAGCACACTTTATTCATGGAAGAAGTGAATTAGGCAGCAGAGTATGGGCCTCAGCCTTCTTCACACAATTCCACAAAGGTGAACAAAGATCAAGCAAAAATATTTGTCTGTCTAGTGTCCCCAAACTATTTGTGGAAAGAGATGTGATAGTGTAAGAACAATGATTTTCTGCTCAACTGGTAGACAGGCTCTGTTTTAAAATACAGATCCAAGTATGGCCTACTACATTTTTTGGTCCAATTATTGTAACACTTAATTTAAATTATTTTTTTCAGTGAGAGTGGTATTTGGAAATTTACAGTGCATTCAGTTTTCTGATCACATATTCCAAGGTCATATATAAACTGCACTTAACAGATTTTTGCTATTATTTTGTGGCATAAGGTAGTGCAAAGGTGATGTTACTAGTTTTAGTGTACAATGAAGTATCAAAAAAGTTGCTTGAATGTATTTTAAATTAAAAAAAACAATGTCAAGAAGCCAGTCCTATTTGCAACATTGATGTCTATTTTGAGTCACCTTTAACAAAATCTGATCAATTAAACCTATTTATTGATTCCCAAATCTTTTTAAAGTAGCTTACATTCTATGAAGAATTTCCTTCAAAATAAACATGAGAATTTCTTATGTTTACAGATTCACCTTTGATAGATTTAGCAGACTTTATTTTAATCTGCATTCTATGTATTCTACAGACAGAGGGGAAAGAAATCTTCATGATTAAAATCAAAGAACTTGCTCATTTGTGTAGTTGATCTCTATCATGTATTAAAGGCAGCTGGGTTTTGAAGGGATGTGGGAGTCTGATTTTGAATCTGGAATCTGATATCTATATCCATATCTGTATCTATAGATAAATACATATAATTTGTAGTCAAGGGACTACTGCTTTCAGTAAACAATTGTATGCCCACAGTCCAAACATATATGCACATGCTTATTTATATGCATTAAATACTTCCACAGAAATAACCCAGTCATAAAATTAAGTAAATACCTAAAAACTCAGTGTTCTAACTGAGAGGAGATAAAAGAGAATGAGAGTGAATTTACTGATGAGAGATGCAGGCACATGTCGTAACTACGAGAGAGGAAACAGGACTTTTTAAATTTTTGTGTTTTAAATTGCCTTCATTCATATTATCCCTGCCCAGACCACCTGCTTCTGAGTACATATTGTAGAAGTTATTTATGATACTGTTTTTATCTCTTGCAGCTTTATAAACTCCTGAAGTGAGAGAGGGAAGAACCCAGGTCGTATCACTAGCTATGACACTTGGAATATGTAGCCATAATTAATTGTCCAAGTGACTGACTCTGCTTTCTGCCATGCTCTCTTAAAACCTGACAACACTCTATTAATTTCATAATTCAGTACAAGAATTCTCCTAGCACTGAAAAGCTCAGCAAAAGAGCTGGGATTAGAATTCAGTATTCTCCTTGTACCTCACCTTCTCTCAGACACATTTAGTCTCACTCTTGTCTATTGCTGGTATTGTCTTCTTTCATCTAATATAAAATGACACTTCACAAAAATATTTTTCAGTGACTTACTGTTGTCTCTCTATCTTTTTAATTATCACTGGGATTCAGGAATAAGACTTTGCAGATGGAAAAAATAAAGGCACGACTGAAAGCAGAATTTGAAGCCCTGGAGTCTGAGGAGAGGCACCTGAAAGAATATAAACAGGAAATGGACCTGCTGCTGCAAGAGAAGATGGCCCACGTGGAAGAGCTGCGACTGATCCATGCTGACATTAATGTGGTATGCAACAGCCCAGCTGCAGACAGTCTGACTAAGACACAGCTGGATATGAATCATTCCACAAATTGTGGAATTGCGCACGAGTGAACTGTCACTGGTTCAGTAATAAGGACTTTACATCACCATCCTAGGATCCTACAAGGAGTGCAAAGTAGTTTCCTCAGGATAATTGTTTTTTCCCTTTGTAGGGCAGGATATTTTATAATGTTGGCATAATAAGCTGTTGCACTGAGAGCATAGATAACCAAGCCTACTGTGGCTATGACTTAACCAGTAGCCACAACATCACTCCAGCTGTTCCGTAGAAAACAGTTCTTCCTGTTAGTCTTTTCTCATTTAGCACCAGAAACAGAAACTTTGGCAGGTAGATCGGACTAAGAGATTTTGAGAAAATACACAGTATTTGTTAAGTTCATAGTAAGAGCTGACCTTCATCACTAAGTGGAATCACCAAACATCAAGAAGCACCAGCCTGAAGGAAATTAATACAAATAAGAGAAAAAACAATTTATAAACAGGGAAGATTAGCCAATTAGAGGGGCTAAATAGGGAATATATTTTTAAATACATTTTTAATGCCATGTTAGGGCTCTTACATGGGGTTTTTAGGTCTGAAGGTATCTCTGTGTTGCACCAGAAGAAAAAAGCTCCAACAAGTAAAAAAGTACAAGCTATGTACTGGATGTGCAGATTGCATTTATTTATGACTTCAAATGTCTGTTCGCCTGTCCAGCTGCACAACCTCAGTGTCTGTTTCATCCTCCCTTCTTTTTCCAGTCAGATTGTCTTTTTCTCTGCTGCTTTTCCCACTTACTGCAGTAAGAGAAGCAGATACCTTTCCTTAGCTTGTTTGTTAACTTCTACCAGTCAATGTTCAGATATCTTAGAAACACAGAAAATTAGTCTATACTACTTTAAGCTCTTTTTTAATGTCTCTTGAGAGTTTTCTGTAGCTCCTCGCTTGCCAACTTTATTTGTAGCCTGTCTCTCTGTTTTTTCTGTTGTTCATAAGGTCATATAGGTTGAGTGCACCTTTTTAAAATGAAAATGCATCTCATACATCACTTTCTGTTGCTTCTCCTTTGCCCGTTTTTCATCGTCACAATACCTTAAGTCTTTGCTTTACTATTGCATTGTCTCAAATCTCTTCCAGCTTGACTGAGAAAAATCTCTCCTTTCTGATACAGTCTCTTGCTCAGTCAGAGAGGAACAGTTCTTTGAAAATATGCCCAACCTCCTGTTTCAGATGGAGAACACTATCAAGCAGTCTGAGAATGATCTTAACAAGCTCTTGGAATCTACTCGCCGCCTGCATGAGGAGTACAAGCCCCTAAAGGAGCACGTAGATGCTTTGCGAATGACTCTGGGATTGCAGAGGCTGCCAGACCTGTGTGAAGAGGAAGAGAAACTGTCCCTTGAGTAAGTCTCCAAATCAAACATTACCTGGCTGTATGCTTTCTCTCAATTCTATTGGTCATTTTCTCATTTTACTTTTGTTGGTACGTGGAAAAAAAATAACCCAAGAGGTAAGCATGAAAAACAAAAGTTAACAAAAAGGGATATGGAGGACATATATTTGATAACATTCAGTCTGAATTTGTTCCAAGTTAAATTTAAATTACTCCAAGCTGCAAACTCTATATACCACATGCAAACATTCAAGGGTGGTCGGCCTTCTAGGTTTTATACTATATGTTGTTTTATCTATCCTTTTCTTTTTCCCTGAAAATTACTTGTCTAGCAAGCAATAGTAGGATGCAATACAAGAGAGGGATACAAACCAAGTATTCTTCAGTTGGTTTGTGCTGCTGCTAGTCAGAATTTTACTTTTTTCTGCCTGCACATGGCAGTGGCATTTAGCCAAGTGTGGATCATTGACTGTGACTGTGAACAAGAAAGTTTCCCTGACATGTGGAATAGATTTGGCTAATAAATCACAGTCTTATTTTTAGATGTAGCCTAGGCAGGGGAGAGTGACAGAATTAGCTACTGTTCAAAGAACAGTGTCTTTTGGTTAACAGATCAGTTTTAAATGCAAGGGATGTTTTAATAAGCATATATTTCTCTTAATGCCCAGCACAATTAACAAAGTTTTCACAGGCACACAGTTTTCAAGATTTCCTTTGTATTTCTATAGAAATGTTGTTTTACGTTCCAAGTACCTTGACACTACAAAGAATGTATTAATCTATTGTGTACAAAAGTTATTAATTTTAGCAGAATAAAATAGAAAAACTGTTTGACAGAGGTGCATCTGAAGCTGTTGTCTATTTTTCTTCCATACATGCTGTCTATTTTTCATCTTACTAGATTTATATCCAGTTGTACATCAAGATGCCTTAGAAGCTTATGGTCTGGAATCTGGCTGAAGTGTAAAAATGCAGAAGAAAATACCACATATTCTATTTATGAACTAGTCTATGTGTAGGCAATTTGGCAGTTAGTCTCTAGTGTAGGAACATGATAGGGAAATGTGATCCACTGTATTTTAACACAAAATATCCTTTACAGACTAATTAAATACTCCAGAAGGTGGTTATATTTTTTGTTTGTTATTCTTTTGTCTAGCTACTTTGAAAAGCAGAAAGCAGAATGGCAGACAGAACCGCAGGAGCCTCCCATCCCAGAGTCTCTGGCTGCAGCTGCAGCAGCTGCCCAACAGCTGCAAGTGGCTAGGAAGCAAGATACCAGACAGACAGCAACTTTCAGACAGCAGCCACCTCCAATGAAGGTCAGGAGATGGAGTGTGCTGGGTTTTCTCTTTTGTCACTGGAATGCATTATGTTTATAAAGTAATCAGTATTTGCAAAAAGGAAAAATTATGTGTCCTGATTGCGATTTTCCTTGCAGTGGTTCAAAACAATAGCAAGCAGTAGACTTAAAGTAGTAGCACCAGTCATCAAGGGTTAAGGATAAGAATCTTTTAGGACAAGAATCTTTTAGGACTTAAGAGTCACCCTCAGCAGAGGTGTAAGCAATTCCTCTGCTCTTGTATTTCACATGGGAGCAAGGCATGTAGGAAAGAAATAAGCCTTGCCAAAAGGAAAAGTAGTAGCTCTTAGTTAATGCCATGTGGAGTCATATTAAAAGCAATGCACATATTTTATGAGGGAAATTACCAGTGGTATAAATTACCAGGAAAGGTGATTGTTTCTGGACTTGGGATCTTCAAGAGTAACATGTAGGTTAATGTAACATAGCCAGGGGCACTTAAGTGACAGTTTTACTCAGCTCCTTCTGTAGTGAGAAGAGCTAAGTAGTTACATAGGGGTATTCATCCCACCCAGGTTCCAAAGAGTCACTAAGAAGGCAAACTGATGTAGGTACACTCCAAAGTAATATATTTACTATTTGTAGTTAGGCAATTGAAAAGCCTTTCTGCAAGTAATAGGCTTCAGTCAAATGTGAATTAAAGGGCTAAGTATGCAGCAAAAGGGCAGAGTTCTGTACCTTGTGTTAAATATGTGGAATTCATCTAATCACCTGCTCCTGTCTAAAGTTCTGTGACATTGCCATTGGCCATCACTGTAACTTCTCTGACTCAGTGAGCTATTAGGCAGGTAAACACCTTTAAAACATCACTGTAACATTTAACACAAAATAGAAGTTAAAGCTGTTGATACATATATGAACCACACCTCTGTGGAAATGTAGTTTTAATTCAATGAGATACTCCTGTTTTTCAGTTGGCCTGAAATTACTGTACCTAGTACCTACTGTACAGTACTGTACTGTACTGTATCTAGTCCACCTACCTAGATTGTATAGTATGTAGCACCAGTTTGCCTTTGAAGGCAAGAAGCCTTGTTTTTGTCTGTACTGTAACTTAGAGTATGATACTCAATAACCCGTGTAACAACACCACTTTGATGTTTGTAACAAGAGGCTGCAATTGCATTTCAGGCATGTTTGTCATGTCACCAACAAATCCATCGGAATGCGCCCATATGTCCACTCTGCAAAGCAAAGAGCCGATCTCGGAATCCCAAAAAGCCCAAGAGGAAACAGGATGAATGAAATCCAGAAGACTGACAAGCTGTGTGACCTGTCGCAGTACTCTTCCAGTAGAACTGCAAATTTGCCCAGACTTTACTGAATTGCAGACTCAAGTATGACCGTCTCATTGTTTTCTATTTAAATGCAATGTAAGCACAATGTTCTTGCTCTAAGTTCCTTTCAGTCTTTAGGATTTGGTTTTAGGAAAGTAAATGTTACTGTTGCTAGAGTTTACATTTCAATTGTTCCACCTTTTTTACTCCTAAACAAACTGGAATTCTTTGTGCAAGTACCCTAAATGTCAGGCTATTTCTATTGACCAAATATGATTACCACAAATGCTTTTATGTTCTCTTTTTAAAAAACAGATGTTACTAAAAGATTCTTCTGTTTTCTCCTGATAACAGGAGACTATTTGAAGTGCTGAAATAGCAGACTGTCTGGTTGTTTCACTGAAGAACAATTTGTTTTCCAGTCTCATAAGACTGGGTAGGTTTGGGTATGCAATGGAACTCTTTTTAAAGAGGAAATGTTCAGGGAAAATGAGATTTGTTATACAGAAAATCAATGCATTAATGACACACATGGGTTTTGATTTATTGAAGTTTGATTGTACCGTTCCCTCAAACTTTACTTAAAACTTGGAAAGGTGATGGCTGTGTATAAATTTCTAAAAATGATGTAATTTGTCATGCTTTAACATCTTAACAGTTTATTATTTTCAGCAGTCAAAAGACTGATTGACTTAAGAACAAGGCTGAAATGAACTGTATTAGTAGTCCTCCCTGGCTCTATAGCCAACCAGCAAACTGTGGTTCTCTAGGAAACGTGCATGATAGATCTCTATGTGCGCAGACTGCACATCAGCCCTTCTGCATGTCTTCTGTTCCTGGTTTCTACAGCCAAAATCTGGCAGACATATCCTCCACTGGAGCATAGGAAAGTTCAGGAACATGCATGAGGAACAGTATCAACTAAAAATTATGTATTTCACCAGAACCACTGAACTTTGGTGTCATTGTCCTCCCTCAACCAAAACTTTCTGGTTTTTTGTCTTTTAATAGGTCATTTTCAAATAAGCTTTACTTCAGGCCAGTTTGTTTTCTTGTTCCCTGTGTGCCAAAAGAACCCTGAGTAAAGCATCTAGAGTAGATCACTCCCTGTATGTCTTCCCTTTGTTTCATGTAATGTAACAACAGTTCTTCCAATGGGGAGAATGGCAGTGACCCCCTTACAGAACTGGCGCTTAAAATTTACTCATCTCTAATCCCAGCTTTGTGACCACTTTTGTTGCTTAAATTGATCTCAAGTATTAAATATTCTTTTCACTAACTTCGGGATGCAGGAACTGCTTGTTCACATTCTTCTCTCTTTAGCCCAGGTTTCTCTCTATTATTATGTTAGAGTGGTTATATTGAGAATTTGGCTTGTTAGATAGGAAGAACAGGGAAGCCCCAAATCTCTGCTCAGAACTTTACCAAACACTGGCAACTGTCATAAATCCACATAATGCAATTTTTCTGGCCAAATCACATATGTCGCCAATAATTTCCTAAGTCTGCCACAAAGTATATGAGTGATTTGCAGAATATAGTCCTAAAACTTAAGCCAGGTTCAGGAGATATTCCCCCATTTTAATGTTACATAGTCAAATAAACATCTGTCAACAGCAGGCAGAATGTGGACCACCTGCCCCTGAAACTATGTGAAGAGCAGATTCTGCTAGTTGAATTACAGGGATTTGGTCTCTGAGATAGCAATAACGGAAGATAGTCTGACTCCGTGCTCCAAATGGCAATAGTGCGTTATGCATGTTGTGTAGCACAAATACTGAATTCTACTATTTTAAATGTCAGAGTGTCCACATGTCGTGTGCCCTGTTCAGAGCAATTCCTATGGAGCTGAAGGGAAAATGCACGGAGTTAAAAGACAGTATGTGAACTTCCCCAAAGTGCATACATGAGAGGAGCATACTTTGATGGTAGCTGTACATAAATTTAAGAAGTAGTGACAATGGAGTGGGTGAATGGTCTGCAATGAAGTAATGTGAATAGAAGGATTAATTTGTAGAAACTTTGACTTACAGTTCTGAAATAGGTAGGGTTAGTCATAGTTGTTCTCGCTTCACTGTTACTTTGCCAGGCTCTTTCTTTCTTGGGAGATCTCTGAACTGAAGTATACTTAAGGATGCACCATTTATTAATTTAGTACAACAGTTTTGTATTTTTACTTTTTTAAACTAGTCTCATGTGCTCTTGTGTTTTACAAGGTTAGGGTTTGGGTTTTTTTAAAAAAGTGAATATGACATACTGTGTTTGCATCAATTGTACTAGTATTTACAAATTTTCACATCATTTACGAAGTTCTGCCATATGAATAGCATGCACTGCTGAGAGTGAGTGTAACTGAAGATAAGTCAGCAGGGTGCCATGGCTGCCAAAAGGGCCAACCACGACCTGGGTGCATCAAGCACAGCATTGCCAACTGATTGTCTCACTCTACACTGCACTGGTGAGGCCTTGAGTACTGGGTGCAGTTCGCGATGCCTCAATGCAAGGACATCAGACTATTACAGTGTTCTACAGGTGTGTGACCAAGATTACAAAAGGTCTCAAGGACAAGACCTCTGAGGAGCAGCTGAGGACACTTGGCTTGTTCAGTCTGGAGAAGAGAGGGCTGAGGGGTGTCCTCATTGCAGCCTAAAACTTCCTCAGGGGGGAAGCAGAGGAGGAGGTGCTGATCACCCTCTGATGACCAGCAACAGGATACGAGGAAATAGAATGGAGCTGCATTGAGGGAAGTTCAGATTGGACACCAGGAAAAGGTTCTTCTTTGAGAGAGTGGTCGGTCACTGGTCCGGTGACCCAGGGAAGTGGCCAAGGCACCAAGCCTGACATGGTTCGAGGAGCACCTGGGTGACACTCTTAGCCATACAGTTTGATGCTAGGTAGTCTGTGAGGAGCAGGGAATTGAACTTGATGATTCTTATGGGTCCCTTCATACTTCAGATATTCTATTATTCTAGCTATTTCAAGGAGATAAAATATGTATTATGTATTAGGGGACCATGGGGTGGGGGCAGGGAGGGAAAGCAGTATCTTTCATAGGGAAAGAGTATTCTTTTCTCTCACAGAATAATGACGGAAGTTTAACTGAAGAACTCCTCTCATCACAGCCCCAGGTTCTTTTCTCCCAGGCAACTTTCTCAAGAGACTGGAGGAATAATTATGAAATATTGATTTCTTGGTTTTCAAACAGAAGAGGAAGCTGTCTGAAGTACAGTTCTTACCACAAATCTACTGCATTTTTGCTTCATGGAGCAACAATAGTTTCTTCCTTTGCATCTAAAATCTTTGCGGATACTTCTTCACTTAGTTTGAATTTATTCTTATTTGGGTCAAATTCTCTGAAAAGCCACAATGAGACCCTCCTCAAAGCTTAGAAGACTTTTATATTACTGAAGTCTGGTTTAACCCTGTCTTTGTCATTCGATTTTTAAAAGGGTATCCAAGTGACAACAAAATAACTGGATTCTCTTGGTATAGATGGTTTCCAGGGTCTTTCCCTGGTTCATCACTTGCCTCAAAGGATAGTCCTGTTGTTCTGCAGCCAAACAGAAAAAAAACCCAAATAAAATCCCAAGCCTTTCACCCTGCCACTGACCTTAAGCTCACAGTAAAAGGATGCAAACACTATACTGTATCTAAATGCTTTGCTATAGAAATTTTCATACCCAAGCTGGGGTGGATCAGTTGTCCAAACTTTAGTGCCAAGGACACCATTAATTACAGAGAAAATGTAAGGCAAATTTAAATACTTGCACTTCCTGAATTCAGCCTTAGCTTTCTAAACAGGACCCTGACTGAACCTAACAGTGGCTTCAACTTACATCATCTAAATTTGAAAGAATAGACATTGATGTATTACTTTAAATAGCATACTATTCAAGAAATTAAGACTTCACTAGCACTTTAAATAAATAAAAGTGCTTTATTGCTTTATTTTACAGTTTTCTAATTCCTCCAGCATATGTTTTCATTTTAGTATTTAGGTATTCCAGCAATATCTGGTGTTTTCACTGGCTTCTGTGTTTTAAGTATTTTACTCCTGTGCCTTGTAGGAGTAACAGTGTGAGATCTGTTTAATTTGTCTGTACAGTCCTTTTTAATAAATGTTTGTTTCATGTCATGCTTTCTTCCTGCAGAGTATTTTCACATCTGTTATTTGCATGTGCTACAAAGAAGCAGCCATAGCCCAGATGGTAAAACTTAGT
Source organism: Rhagologus leucostigma (assembly GCA_013397725.1). Taxonomy (NCBI): domain Eukaryota; kingdom Metazoa; phylum Chordata; class Aves; order Passeriformes; genus Rhagologus; species Rhagologus leucostigma. The sequence continues at coordinate 1,337,333 of VZTD01005249.1, forward strand.
TCTCTGATTTTACAGGATACATTTAGCCACAATTCTATTATACCTTTGTAGAAACCTTATGGAAATAACTATGGGGAAAGAAAGATCTCTTTCTTCTAATGAGCTTTAGAAAAAAGAACAGAAAAGGAGATAGCATGACAGGTTTTAGCCTAGCCAAACTTCTCAGTTTTGCCTTCTAAAGTTAAATTTGAAAGCAGCAAGAAACACAATTCCTTCTCCAGCTTAAGGTACAGGATAGCTGCTTTCTCAGGAGTCCTGCTTTGCCATTAGGAGATTATATCTACCAGTGCTTGCTAGAAGTTGCTTCTCTCATCAAACTGAAGATTGAGGAGCTTATGGGAGCACCCCCCAATCCAAGCCTGTCAGGAAAGCTCACAGATGCTGTATACTGCTAGCGAAGGAGGTAACCTACTGCATGGTAATGAAAACAGTTCTGAGAAACAGCATAATCCATTGGCATAGCTGGATTCAGAGAAGAATGTCTATCCCAGACCTCACAGAGCCTGGAACCTGTGACTGGTTAAATATGAGGTGCTTTTTTTTTATATAGGTACTGTCTTCAAGCACACATAAACCACAAAATCAGACAAGTACCCCAATCTTCCTTTGTACCATAACTAATTCAAGACAAAAGAAATAATTTTGAAATCTGTTAATTTTGTTTAGCAATATGAATTGTTCAGACTTCAAAACATCCTGCCCTAATTTCTGTTCATCCTGCTGCTTTTTTCAATTCCTTAATCCTAATCTCAACTGTAACATTACTTGTAACAGTAGTCAAAAAGGTAATACACATTCATACCTTCCTAAGGACTAATCCTGAAATATTCCCTATAACTAACATTAGCTTCCATCATATTTTCCTGAGCTTAGCAAGGTCCTGCAGTAAAATGAGCTTCAAACCCCTGGATCTTCCTAAATCTAATATTAAAGTGTAGCATTAAAAATCATCTAATATATTTCAAGGAAAAAGAACCAAAACAAAGCACCAAAGCTTGTCCTGATGTGCAGAGAGACTCCACAACTAATTAAAGTTGTAAAGTAGGTATGCTTTTAATGGATTAATTACGACGCCGGACACACGGGAGGTCATCCTCCAAAGACGTGCGTACCTCGCCAGTGCTCAGCTTGGTATTTATCGAGTTACAAGTTACATATGCATTAAATTACACAATACGCCTATACATATTCATTATCTGTCCCCGCTTCGTATTATAATTAGCTCAAAAGTCATTAGCATTTTAATGCGCCTGCGCACTGCCGCCTGGTGGTTGTGGGCCAGGGTCTCTGGGATGAAGTAAAGGTCTTCCTCAGGTTTGAGGCTTCCTTGCGCATGCTCTCTAAGTTCCTGGTCCAAGTCCAAACTCCAGGGCTGGTTCGAGCTGGTTCCAGGATCCGAAACCAGGACTTGTAGTCACGGTCTGTACCCCTTATCAATGGCCTTACATCCTCCCCCTTCTGCTTGGCAAGCACAGTCAGTATCGAGCAAGCAATATACATTGTCTAACAAGCAGCTGCAAAATTTAGCAACACCAGTAATGCCCACAATAAGCAATTAACTCTTAAATCCTAAACTTCTCTGTATCAGTCCCACCCTTAAAACCACTACTTAAAAATGTCTATTGTCCTCCTCAGGCTTTACTCTCACTAGCCTTACTCTTAACTTCCCCTCTTCACTCTATTCAAGGGAAGTGGTTTAGTGGTGGACTTAGTAGTGCTGGGTTAACGGTTGGACTTTGATAATCTGAAAGTTCTTTTCCAACTGGAATAAACGAATTCGAAGGCTGAGATTTCAGCAGTATAATATTGAACGTTTATTAGTACAAAGACAAAAGTTAGTACAAAAACAAAGAGAAAAGACAGTGCTGGGCGCTTAGCTCATTGCTAGAGGCGCAACTTCATTCATTCTATTGAGAACTTAAGTACCTTTTCAAACTATTACATATTGATTAAGCTCAGAAAGAAATTTACACTTCACTTAGCTTCCCCCCTTCTTGATCTCTGCCCCCTCCCGCCAGCACAGCACCTTCTCAGATCCTCTGGATTCTCTCAGAGTTGAGAGCAGAGATCCTCTTCCAGTGTAGCTGGCAGTTTCTTTGGGGAGGTGTGAATTTTGCGAGATAACACTCTTCCTGGGATGCTTGTGGCTTAACTCCTTTATCTCTCTAACATGTTTTGCTCTTCGGCTCTGTGGTTGATCAACTTAAAGACATTTATTGTCATGTACTTATTACTGCATTTCCTAACATATTACAACTACTTCGAGGTTACAATACATTCTAACCTTATTCCTACTTAACTATATTTTACTTTAACACTATTTTTGCATAGTACATTATCACTAGTGAATGTTAAATCCGTATTTGCGAAAGCCAACATTTATCATTCACTCATTTATCACACAAACTAAATGATTCTATGGTTCTTTATCTCTGTCCTGCTCCCTTTTTTCCCCTCTCTTGCAGTTCCTCTCTCCTTTTTCTTGTCCCTGTCTTTTGTTTTTCTCTGTCCCATTCCCAGCCTTGTGCTTTCCCTTTACGCCCCCACCACCAAGCTGGCTTCCTCTTCGCCCTCCCCTTCACTCTTCCCTCATCATAGACCCTGCTGCTCGTTTTCGGTGGACTTCACCTCTGTCCGGCAGCCCATGGCTGCTCCAGGAGCTGACCAACTTGTTCTTGTGAGTCACGCAGGACGGGACTTCCTCCGAAGAGCGGAAGGGCGATTAAAAGAGGGTTCTAGCGAGCGCAGCGAACAGGAGCAGGCAAACAGGAGCGTGGCACATCTCNGTTTTTCTCTGTCCCATTCCCAGCCTTGTGCTTTCCCTTTACGCCCCCACCACCAAGCTGGCTTCCTCTTCCCCCTCCCCTTCACTCTTCCCTCATCATAGACCCTGCTGCTCGTTTTCGGTGGACTTCAGCTCTGTCCGGCAGCCCATGGCTCCCGGAGCTGACCAGCTTGTTCTTGTGAGTCACGCAGGGCTCCGAAGAGCGGAAGGGCTATTAAAAGAGGGTTCTAGGGAGCGCGGCGAACAGGAGCAGGCAAACAGGGGCGTGGCACATCTCTGAGGGCGTGGCATGGCAGTTTGCGCGGCAGTTCGCACAGGCAGGGCAAGCAGGCAGGGTTGCAGGTTTCCCCCTGCTAGTGGGGTTTTTAGTTTGTTGAGTATTGTGCTTTGTTGATTGGTTGGTATTGGGTTTTTTTTTTCTAGTAATGGTTTTTCCACGATCAAAAACTGCAGTTACTACAAGTGAATGTAGCCAAATAGAACCCTCCAAAAAGGATGTGTCTGTCCAGACCCATTCCTGTGCAGAGTGTTTGAGCTTATCAGTAGTATCAGGGGGCGTTGCAGAAAAAGCATGCCTATGGTGCGAACAGGTGAACGATCTTCTTTCACTGGTGGCTGAGCTTAGGGAGGAAGTAGAAAGGCTAAGGAATATTAGGGAAAGTGAAAGNAGAAATTGACTGGTGGAGTTCTGCCCTTCCATCCTTGAGGGAGGCCCACCAGGAGTCAGAGGACTCCTATGCCTCCGACTGATAGGCAATAGGAGGACACCTGGTGGATGAAGGGAAGTGGAAATGGGTCCCCACTCAAGGAGGTAATAAAAATTCCCCCCGACCCCCATCACTTACCCAGGTGCCACTTCAGAATAGGTATGAGGCCCTGGATCTAGAAGATCAGCCAGATGACGTAGAAGAGACTGATCTGTCGAGTGAGCCTCCCAGTTATGCTTCATCTGTCAGACGGATCACCACCTCTAACATTAAAAAGAAGAGAAGGGTAGTCGTAGTGAGTGACTCTCTTCTGAGGGGAAGAGAGGGCCCCATGTGTTGACCAGACCCATCCCACAGGGAGATCTGCTGCCTCCCTGAGGCCTGGTTACAGGGTATTACCGAGAGACTACCTGGGCTGATTCGGCCCTCTGATTATTACCCACTGCTGATACTCCAGGCTGGCAGTGACAAGATTGAAAAGAGGAGCATCAGGGCAATTTTAAGGGACTTTAGGGCACTGGGTCAAGCAGTTGATAGGGCAGGAGCACAGGTAGTGTTCTGCTCAGTCCTTTTGGTGGCAGAGAAAAATGATGAAAGGAATAGGAGAGCCCACATTATCAACAAGTGGCTCAAGGGTTGGTGTCATCAGCAGAATTTTGGGTTCTTTAATCATGGGGAAACTTTTTCAGCACCTGGTCTGCTAAAACCGGGTGGGCTCCAGTTCTCTGTTAAGGGCAGAAGGTTTTTAGCTCATGAACTGGCTGAACTCATTGAAAGGGCTTTAAACTAGGTTCGAAGGGGGAAGGGGATGCAGCTGGCTCTCTGGAAGCAGGCCCAAGGATGGTAAGCCTGAGTTAGGGGTGAAATCAGTAACCCAGCTGAAGTGCATGTATACTAATGCACGCAGCATGGATAACAAACAAGAAGAGCTAGAAGCCATAGTACAGCAACAAGGCTGTGACATAGTTGCCATCACGGAAACGTGGTGGGATGACTCACATAGCTGGAGCGCTGCACTGGATGGCTACAAGCTCTTCAGAAGAGACAGGAAAGGGAGAAGAGGTGGAGGGGTGGCCCTTTATATTAGAGAGGCTTTTGGTGCCATGGGTATAGAAACAAATGATGATGAAGTTGAGTGCCTATGGGTAAGAATTAAGGGGAAGGCCAACAAGGCTGACATCCTACTGGGAGTCTGTTAACGTCCACCGAACCAGGATGAAGAGGTGGATGATTTATTCCATAAGCAGCTGGAGAATGTTTCAGGGTCACCAGCCCTGGTTCTTGTAGGTGACTTTAACCTACCAGACATCTGCTGGGAACTTAATACAGCAGAAAAGAGGCAGTCCAGGAAGTTCTTGGAGTGTGTGGAGGATAACTTTCTGTCACAGCTGGTGAGCGAGCCCACCAGGAGGGGACTGTGTTAGACCTGTTGTTGCAAATAGTGATGGGTTGGTGGGGGATGTGGTTGGAGGCCGCTTGGGGCGTAGTGATCATGAAATTTTAGAGTTCTCGATATTTGGTGAAATGAGGAGGAACATCAATAAGACTCTTACACTGGACTTCCAAAGGGCAAACTTTGGCCTGTTTTGGAGACTTATTCAGAGAGTCTCTTGGGAAGCAGCATTTAAGAACAAAGGAGTCCAGGAAAGGTGACGTGCTTCAAAAAAGAGATCTTGAGCGCACAGGAACAGACTGTCCCTGTGTGCCGAAAGATGAGTCGATGTGGCAAACGTCCAGCCTGGATGGGTAACGAGGTTTTGAAGGAACTTAGGAATAAAAAGAGGATGTATCATCTTTGGAAGGAGGGTCAGGTCTCTCAGGAAGTATTTAAGGGGGTTGCTAGGGCATGTAGGAAAAAAATTAGAGAGGCCAAAGCTCAGTTTGAACTTAGCTTGGCAACCCCTGTAAAGGGTAATAAAAAAATGTTTTTACACATACATTAACAGCAAAAGGAAGGGTAAGACCGACTTACTCTCTACTGGATGCAGGAGGGAACTCAGTAACTGCAGATGAGGAGAAAGCGGAAGTGCTTAATGCCTTCTTTGCCTCGGTCTTTATTGGAAAGATGGTTTGTCCTCAGGACAACTGTCCTTCTGGATTGGTAGATGGTGTCAGGGAGCAGAATGGTCCCCCTGTTATCCAGGAGGAGGCAGTCAGGGAACTGCTGAGCCACTTGGATATTCATAAATCTATGGGATCAGATGGGATCCATCCCAGGGCAATGAGGGAGCTGGTAGATGAGCTTGTGAAGCCACTCTCCATCATTCACCAACAGTCCTGGCTCACTGGTGAGGTTCCAGATGACTGGAAGCTGGCCAATGTGACGCCCATTCATAAAAAGGGTAGGAAGGAGGATCCTGGTAATTACAGGCCAGTTAGCCTGACCTCAGTACCTGGTAAGGTTATGGAACAGTTTATATTGAGTGCCATCATGCAGCACTTACAGGATGGCCAGGGGATCAGACCCAGCCAGCATGGGTTTAGGAGGGGTAGGTTGTGTTTGACCAACCTGATCTCCTTTTATGACCAGGTGACCCGCCTGGTGGATGCAGGAAAGGCTGTGGATGTTGTCTATTTGGACTTCAGCAAGGCCTTTGACACAGTCTCCCACAGCACACTCCTGGAAAAGCTGGCAGCTCACGGCTTGGACAGGAGCACTCTTTGATGGGTTAAGAACTGGCTGGATGGCTGGGCCCAGAGAGTAATGGTGAACAGTACTGCATCCAGCTGGCAGCCAGTCACTAGTGGTGTTCCTCAGGGGTCTGAGCTGGGGCCAGTTCTGTTCAATATTTTTATTGATGACATGGATGAGGGTATTGAGTCTTTCATTAGTAAATTTGCAGACGACACTAAGCTGGGAGTGTATATCGATCTGTTGGAAGGCAGGAGGGCTCTGCAGAGAGACCTGGAACGATTGGATGGATGGGCAAAGTCCAATAAGATGAAGTTCAATAAGTCTAAGTGCCGAGTCCTGCATTTCGGCCACAATAACCCCCTGCAGCGCTATAAGCTGGGGACGGTGTGGCTGGACAGTGCCCAGGCAGAAAAGGACCTGGGGGTGCTGGTCGACAGCCGACTGAACATGAGCCAGCAGTGTGCCCTGGTGGCCAAGAAGGCCAACAGCATCCTGGTCTGTATCAGGAATAGTGTGGCCAGCAGGACCAGGGAAGTCATTCTTCCCCTGTACTCGGCACTGGTGAGGCCGCACCCCAAGTGCTGTGTCCAGTTCTGGGCCCCTCAGTTCAGGAAGGACGTTGAGACACTTGAGCGTGTCCAGAGGAGGGCAACAAGGCTGGTAAGGGGCTTGGAACACAAGCCCTATGAGGAACGACTGAGGGACCTGGGGTTGTTTAGCGTGGAGAAAAGGAGACTCAGAGGTGACCTTATCACTCTCTACAACTTCCTGAAAGGTGGTTGTAGTCAGGTGGGGGTTGGTCTCTTTCTCCAGGCAGCAACTGACACAAGGAGAGGACACAGTCTTAAGCTGAGCCAAGGAAAATATAGGTTGGATATCAGGAAAAAGTTTTTTACGGAAAGAGTGATAAAGTACTGGAATGGTCTGCCCGGGGAGGTGGTGGAGTCACCATCGCTGGACGTGTTTAGAAAAAGATTGGATGTGGCACTCAGTGCCATTGTTTAGTTGAGGTGTTAGGGCATGGGTTGGACTTGATGATCTTGAAGGTCTCTTCCAACCTGGTGACTCTGTGATTCTGTAACTGTCAGTTCCCCTCCAGAATGACCAGTGCTGCTCCAGAAACAACCACTGAGGTGTCCCGTGGGCAGGGGCAGCGTCAGGGCCCCCAGGTGACAGAGCAGACTTACTGAAGGAACTTGTCACGCACATGACAGAATAAACCCTTATCAGCCACCCTTGCCCTCCCTTTGCACTGGGCAGGAGGTGATGCCCAAAGAGAATTGGACAATGGCCTCCTGGGCCCCAGCTGTGGGGCCTGATGCCATCTCTGGTCCCATACTCATGGTTCTTAGACAGAATTTTTATGTCTTTGGGTCACATTGTTTGTTTTGTTTGTACAAATACAGATATATAGGGGCTTGAAAACACAAATATAACTTTTGTACATATAAATTATTGTACTAGTTTGAAAGCAAACTAGTGAGAGACTCCAAGTCAGAAATATAATTTAATAGGAAAAATAAAATAAATGCAATAGTACAAAAGACAACCCACTGACAGATGGTCAGGGGGTTAATAGCAGTCCAATTAAATGGTGGCTGCAGTCCTCCTGGAGTGATGGTTCTGTTGAAGCAGTGATTCTGTAGAAGGGTCTGGTCTTCCTCTGAAGATCCAGTGGCAGTGTAGAAGGGTCTGGTCTTCCTCTGGGAATCCAGTGGAAAAGGCTGCTTGTGCTGTTCCAAACCCAAAACAGACTATATCCACATGGGAATGCTTGGTTCTTCCCACTGGGCGGAGCATCTCACAATGGGGTGATGTAATTCTATGAGTCACGTGGTGGATCCTTGGTTGCCCATTAAGCAGAGATAGCTCTCGGAGGGAGTGATCGAGGATGAGTCATGGTAGGGGATAACGAGCATAGCCCCACCTGTTTTAACAGCTTGTGGAGATGATAGAATACATACTTTCAGTTACAATTTTATATTGTAACCTAGGACATTATCCACCCCTTATTCTATTACCATCTTCACCATAGCCTAACCTTACACACAGTTCTCACTT
>VZTD01005250.1:0-16494 GCA_013397725.1 Rhagologus leucostigma
GGTGGCAGTCTGTCCCATATAGCCCATCACGTTAGTGGCAGGGGGCTGCGGAAACTGTTGTGACATGAGCGGCTGTGGCTGCTGGCCCGAGCGCCCCACCATCCCTGCATACTGCTGTTGGGTAGTGCTCTGTGAGGTTCTCCCAGCCGTGGCAGCTGTGGTGCTGGCACCATAGCCACTAGCACTGTACTCTGCAGTGCCATAGCCACTTGTGCCATAGGCAGCTGCTCCATAGCTCCCTTGAGTGTAACCATACTGGCTCTGTGCTGCCCCAAAAGCAGAATTTGGGCTCCCGTAGGCACTGCCATAGGTCTTGTTGGCTCCGTTGGCATAACTTTCACCACGCTCACGGTCTCTGAAGCCACCTGAGTCTCTCCGGCCCTCTTTCACTCCCCGGAGCCTCCTGTCACACTCTTCCTGGTACATCAGGTTAGGGTTGTTTACTGAACTGCTCGTTCGGTAACGAGAACGACCTCCTGGCGATGGATACATTAAGATTTAGTACCATGAACAAGTCTTAAACAATGATCTCTGGTACACTTATGCCACCCTTTCTCCCACTTCTACATCCCCAGTTTTGCTCCCAAGGAGCACCTTCTTCTGACTGACTGTAACTTCTCTGCACAGCTATGCATATGCCTCTTCATTTTGTTCAAGGTGTAAACATGAAGTTCAACAAGAGTTCTTTATGTACGTGTTTGGAGACAAAGAAATGGAAGAAATTCAGGACTAATTTGGAAATATAAGGAAACTTCTTATTCCTTCAGGGAACGGGAAGAAAAAGTGTGTCAGTTCCTGAAAAGTCAGTGTATCCCTTTACTGATTTCAATTTTGCACATGCATGTACGTGCACCTTGTTGCCTGTCCTTAGTAGGAGCTGTGAGGAAGTAATTACTTCAAGCAAAACCAGCTCCCTGAGGACCTTATGAGGAGAAAAAAAATTCTACAGCTAAGGTAAAATAGGGGACTGCCTCTCTCTTGGGACAGAAGTACTACATCTACATCCAGTGTTGGAACCTCAAGTACAGAACAGATGACAGATTTATTACTAATCTGTCATCTTAGACCTGCACTTACTACTTCCCTAGCCTCTTTTAATCTTCCCTCCCCCAAAATGGGGAACATACTCCCTCTGTAGCCCTTCTCCCTTGTGCCTTTACCTCCACCACCACCTCCTCCTCCTCTGTGGTCCACAAGCTGCATCAGCTTTGGATTGATGGCTTGATTGGCTTCTTCCAAGACTTTGATAAGCTCCCTGGCTTGTTTCAGGTTTCCTGGTGTGAAGAAGGTGTAGGCAGTACCTTTGTTGGTACTACGTGCTGTACGGCCAATACGGTGCACGTAATCTTCGGAGCTGTTCGGATAGTCGTAGTTTATCACAAATTTAACATCTTCCACATCTTGTGAAGTGCCCAGGAGCGAAGCACAGTGAAGGGGTGGGGTTGAGGAAAGGGGAGAAGAAGAGAGGACGTGCCAACGAAAGGTGGGGAGCACGAATGCAGGTGACAGTAATAAGAAAAAAAAATACAAAGTTAGTAATTGCACAGAATAAATACAAGACAGACTCATCCCAAAAGAGTAGAAGACTGAAATTTAGGATCATCAGGAACAAAGGTCAGTGTCCTGAAATAGAATGGCAATTTTAAAGCAGCTTTGCCCTGCACTCAAAGTCATCCTCCCCGGAATGCATTTCTCTGTCTTCCTGTGTCAAAGACACCGATGTTTGTGAATAAGCTAATTGAATTTCATACTTTTTTTTAAACACAATCCGTAAAGTGAAAATGTCACCATCAGACAGAGCAAACTGGGGTGGAGGAAGGGCAGAACTGCCATGGTAAAGCTTTTACTCTGTTGGGAGAAGTCTAACAAAAAAGAACAGTAATGAGATCACTTACCTTCCACTCGGTAACATGAAATAAAAAGCAGTCTTAAAAATATTTACTTTTACAGTACTAATAAAATACAGTGCACTAATTTCCCTAGCCTAACACTTTAGGCATTCGAATACATTAGTTTTATTCAGCCAACTCATTAAAAATTATTCAAACCTAAAGTATCTTAACTCAGCTTCGTAGTTATCACTAGAATGCATTGCACTAACATTTCTCTGCTGCTCTGTCCAGTTCTGGCAAGTTTGCATGATTTGGACAATGCTGCATTCCATAAGCAATTCCCTACTTCCAGTGTCAGATGGAAGCAGGCAATAGAACTATCAAAATGCCTTTGTATGCAAAATAGTTTTAAAATTTAGGAAATGGGAATTGTGTTTTAAGACGAGACAGACTTTGTAAACTTATGGGACAGAATCTAAGTAAATATTAGTGCAATGCTTCAGTGAAAGCACCTCAAGTACCAAAGCACCTATTTGCTATAGTATACGGTATTTTCAAATGCGCCATTCTACAGTAAGTGCCCTAACAGCTCATAAAAAAATAATTCAAAATCTGCATTTTAACAAGAATATTCTGAAAATATCCAAGATAAAACACAGATTTTTGTGATTTCCTTTCCTCTTTTTTTTGTTTTGTCTTAAAGAGAGAAACATTCTCTGTTTGTTACCAGACCGATGCACACTCCCTCCTCCTGTGGGAAACCGCTGCAGCCGATCCCGTCTCTTTGCCTTTTATTTTTGGCGGCCTCCTTTCGAAAACTCCGCCCTCTGACACGGGACCACTGGAGCGCGGGGAGCATGCATCAAGGGTCCGTGGCAGCGAGAAGTCCCCACACACGCTCGCTCTGTGAACTGGCTTAGACGCTTCTCTGTAGCCCCATTTGGTTGTGAAGCGCCGGAGAACCTGGGCTCAGGTAAAAGTTTCAGGTCCTCCAACGCTTTTTGTCCCCTATTTGGGGCTCTTAGGGGCAATTGTCAAAAAAATGAAGATAACAAAAATTACATCCAAAGGGTCAGACTGCATCTATTGCCCAGACTGCATCAATTTCAAAGGGGTTGTAGGAAAAATAAAAACATGAGGGTTGTTGTGGCAAGAGGGGGACTTTATGTCTGTTTCTTATTACAGCAAAGGGGGGGCTCCTCAGTCTTTGCTGACTCCAAAGTCCTGAATCACACCAAAAAAAGGGAGTGAGAAGGCAGGTTTCACAGGGGGCTGCGCGAGTCTCCAGCTAGGGTCCTTGATGCAACAGTTTTTTTAAAAAGGGAAAGTGAAGTATAGAGAGGAGTACGTGTGACAGATTGCATCTTCACAGCCGGGGTGTAGCTAGACTGACAAGCTCCAGGCTACATGGTCCTCAGCCAGTCCCGTTTTGCACATCCAGTAGCAAGTGACTTGAATTACCAGAGAGGATACAAGGACGTGCTTTCCTGTCAGAAAGCACAAGGAATTGTAGCTACCAATGCAGACAGAACTGACTTGACCGGGGAGGAGCAGAAAGAATGGGAAGGCAGGAAGAGGAAGATGCAAAGGTGTTTTCCAGACTAGAAAGTGGTCCTGGTAGAGCACGCAGCTCGCTGAAGACCAGAGCGTGTACAAGACTCGGCTTCTCCAGTCTAGCATGCTCCAAAGTGTTTGCGCACACTCGCAATCCTCCTGCACTTTTAGAAGATAACGTAGCAGGATCAAGAATTGAGACTGTAAATCATTTTTGACAGCTACCTGGGAAACATTCCCTTTGTCAGACCATCAGAACACCATTTGGCACAGACAGTCTCCCATTATTAAACGGGACAGATATAAACTAGCAAACATGCTAGTCTAGAGAGCTGCTTAGACCATCATTGTAGATGTGCCCCCACCCCTGCACTGAGAATGATCGGCAGCTGATACCAAAGCTTCTGTTAAAGAAAACAAAACAAAACAAATTCAATGTTTTTAGTTTAATAGACTAAACAAAAAAAAAAAGTAAAAAAAAAAAAAAAATCAGTGCAGAGAGAGGACCTCACTCCAGGGAATTATCACAAAGAAGTCAATACGGGACTCAGAACTTACCTGAAAGAAGCTTTTTTGAAACCAATGTTCCATTAGGAAGAGGGAAAGCCCTGGTGACTCAGCCAAAAGGCGCGCGCCCCTGTTTTATGTTATTTAGGTAGAAGCCTTCACTTTCCAGGATCTTGGAGGAAGTCGTCCAGAAGTTTGCCAGTTAAGTGACTTATTTTAAGCAGCAAACTCAGGGCCCCAAAACAAGCAGAGATGTTGTTCAGTAACAAGAAACAGACTGATACCTTTCCCCCTTAGCTTGGGTGAAGTGGACGATGACAAGTGGGGAGACTGTTTTCTGAAGTGTTATCCAATTGAGTCGTTTTGGGGAAGGGTGTTGGTTTTGTTGTTTTTTGGTTTTTTTTTTGAGGGGGGTGAGGCTGTTTTAAATGTCTAGGCAAGATGCACAAAGAAGCTACCAGCACATAGCAAGCCTGTTTAAAAAATGCTGCTAGAGAAAGCAGCTCTCTTTCATACAAACTGGTTTCAGGCCTCAGTCCCTTCTCCCAACAGGCCCAAGTTCTAACTGCACAGGTCCAGACATGACCCTAGAGGGCAGAGACTGAAGTCCATATAATCACTTCCTGAGGAAGTGCTGGACGTTTTTTGAGGGGGGAGGGGAAGGAGGGGTGAAGGTTGTGTGAACAAAGGCTGCCAAGTCTATTAAATGGTCTGCCTGTATTAAAGTGACCATATGATGCACAGCACAGCCACCCTTTCGGCATACAAAGAGACCTCAGGTAACTGAGGCTTTTAACAAACTACATTCTCTGAGTTAAATCTCAACTGATTTGCAGTAATTTTGTCTACAATTTACTATAATGAGACATTGACTCCCAAGTAGTTTATCGTCTACCAAACTCAGGGTGGGCAGAGTATTCAATGCCTGTTATTAAACTCAGAGCACTTCAGCAGCCATCCTCCTCCTCTAGGGTGGGCAGATGCATAAGGACTGTGCTCAGCACAGGGTGTTTCACAACACAAATATGCTTATTATAAAAGGGGGCACAACTGTTGCATCCAGACAGATCATTTTCATACCACCAGAACAGAGCTGTGCGATTTTGATTCAATTACACATCTGGGTAACAAGATGTTAAAGGCCATATATCATCTCAGTGGTCCTGCCTAGAAGGAACACAGAGGAGGGAAGGTTACATGTCAAGAGCAAAGATCTGGAGCAGTGCTTTCTCAGATGTGAACACATCTGCAGGGTAAACATGCGTGTACACTGGGGTTGGTATGTTCAAATCTGTGGTGTGTCATATGGGGAGAATATTCGCTATTTGCTGTCGAAATGCTCTCCCACAACTTCCTACTTGAACTTTATGAGACACGCTCTGAACTGAGAGCAATCCATCCCTACCATCCAGCAACAAAAGCTGGATTTGGGGAAGAAGTGAGTGTGGTGGAAGGGTTGGGTTGCATAATTGGACGTCTCTTCTCCCTCTTGGCGATCGATTGGTCATGCCTAGGCCTTGCTGCAGACCAAAGCCTGTTCATTAGGAGCAGGAAGAGACTTTGAATATGAAAGAAAAAAAAAAGATTAATGTTAAAAAACGTATTTCACATGTGGGGGAAAATCACGCTTTGAATTTTTTTTTTTAAAGAAACATTTTTCAGTCCAAAGAAGAAAAATATGCAGCAGTAGGCAAGAGTGGTCTATGTGTACAAACCTAGCCCACGAGATGCAACGTCGGTAGCAATGAGGATAGGAGCCTTTCCAGAACGAAACTCTGTAAAACAAAGCATGCTATGAAGTAAGATTTTTCAAAAAGATAAAGTTAACTGAACTTGATTTACACTAAACGCTCATTTTCCAGAAGCTAGAGAAGGTAGGTCAATTTCAGAAACCCCCACAAGTCAGGATATAATGCCTCAACGGTTTTTCAAAATCCAGATGCATTAAGCAATTTTCCCACTTTGTTTTACCAAAGCAAACCAAAAAAAGGCACAAGGACTGAAATTAAGAGTACAAAGGCAAGAGAAGTCCTTTTAAATGTGTCTATTTGGTCTAGAGATAAAAAAAAAACCAAACCAGACCAGAGAAAAACATATCTAGGTAAATTAGGTACAGCAGCCCAAGTTATTCTCCCATCAGTGACAGACTCACCATTAAGCACCCAATCTCTTTCTGGCTGACTCTTGTCTCCATGGATACACATAGCTGGCCAACTGCCAAACAGAGATATACATTAGTATAGATAGAAAGTACATACATTAAAGCAAACAGGAAGCTTTATTGGCATTTTGTTTAAAAGCGAAAAACTGTAAGATTTGAGAAACATTTTATTCTCTGGTCTCTATCTACCCAGCATGTGTACTGTAAACCCACTACCTACATAAACAACCATTTAGCCAAATCACATTTGCTATATTGATACAGTCCCCATCAGCATATCTGATACACTAAAAAAGCTGCACTGCTTACGAACACTCTGTCTTCCACTAATGCTTTGATGGAGTGGAATCTTCTGGGAGACAATGACTGAATTCAGCCAAGACAATAATGGATAAGTTGTTCCCAACAATAGCATCACTAACATTTAAACCTTACTGCTTTTGATTACAATTTTTGTTTCCTTCTAGAAAAAAGTGGAGGAAGAGGAGAAGCTAATCACCCATCTCTGCGCATCCTTCGAGTGAGATCATCACATCGCCTCTTTGTCTCCACAAAGATGATAGTCTTGTTTTCCTTCTCTGCCATGATTTCTTCCATCAGTTGTATCAGTCTAAAACAGACATGAGAGCCAAGATGTATAGCCACACATACCAGAATATAGGATCTCTCTCTCAAGGGACATTGAGGACATACACAACATACATCCATGTAGGTTAGTCAGTATCACACAAATTTCTGCTGGTTGTGCAAAGGTATGGTCAAAATATACACAAGAGACTAATTAATTACAGGACTGACTCACTCTTTAACACTCAAAGGTTAAGTAGTACTACAAGGAACTTCACTATTTGGAATTCCTAGTAGGGTTACAAAGCATTGTAGACTTTTAAGTACAATCAAAGAAAGTGAAATGGGAACATCAGCTTACTTATGGTCTTTCTCGCTTTCCATGCATACATCCACTATCTGCAGGATATTGTGGTTGGCACTTAGCTCCAAGTTTCCCACATTGATCTGAACATAGTCCTGCAGGAAGTCCTCGGCAAGCTGGCGCACTTCTTTTGGCCAGGTGGCACTCCACATCAGAGTCTGGCGGTCAGGCTAAGGAAAAGGGAGAACAGATTTGTTTACCATACTAGATTTCAAATAGGAAAACAAAGGAGGCTGTCCTTCTATAAGTGTCACGCACCCTTATCTGGTCAACAATTTTACGTATTTGTGGTTCAAATCCCATGTCCAACATTCTGTCAGCTTCATCCAGCACCAGGTATGTACAGCGACGAAGGTTGGTCTTTCCAGCCTCGAGGAAGTCAATCAAGCGACCTGGTGTAGCAATGCAGATCTCCACACCTTCAGAACAGAATAAGGAAAAAGAGTAAGGCTCTTCATTTGAATGTCAACTGGTATTTTTAGTCAGAATGAATCACCTTCCAGAGCAAAATTGTTTTAAAAAAAAAGCTCCACCCTCATTCGTACCCAAGATTGAGTCACTTCAGTAGAAGCCCTAGTTCCGTTGAATATTTTTTCCATTCTGAAATTACTGTTACAGCGCCATTAGAATAATAAATGCAGTACAGAAACAAAAAGGTTACTGCCAGAAAAACATCAGTGAAGAGCTGTCCAAAACTCAGAAGTGAAGTAAGCTTCTACTCAAGCCTGACCCACCTTCATCCAGAATTATGCAGTCTAGAGAGGTGTCACTTTCAAACATGAAGTGCTCCTCTTTCTATATGGGTCAAATTACTTTCATTTTTTTTAATATATAAAGCCAAAGCATGGTCTTTAATACTGAGCAATTATGCACCAATAGTGAGAGACAACCATCTCACCAATGTTTGTGGGGATAAAGAGAGTTCAAATATTCCCAACTAATACCGGGTTGGGCAATTTACACATTCCTTAAAAGGAGGATCTGGTTTCCACCAATTCCCAAATTTTACAGGTGAGTATTTCAGTGTCACTGAAATGCCCACAGAAGGTAGGTTTAAGGAAGAAGAGGCATGAGAAAGATTTTCTTCTTAAGCAGAATATCTATTTTATAGCACTCCAGAAAGGTGTGCAAAACCCAGCAAGCTGATCCTCCCAAGGAGTCTTCATGAAACCTTGGACTCTTCCACTGAAGATGCTATTTTTGAATTGGAATGCACTGTTTTCTTGAACAGAGATATGCCACAGACTTCTACCATGCATGCCTTTATCCCACTACAGCAGTTTGCAATAAGGACCCTGCAAACTGCAGTGGTAAGCAAAATTTTCTGATTTCTTGAACAGATCTGTATATATGTCTGCCTTGATAATAATTCTTGCATTTTTCATGTAATTCTACTACATTTTTCAATCTAGTGCAGATGAAAGCCATCAGCACATTCCTCAATTTGAAATTATAGGTCACTTAAGCATTACTGTGTTACAGTAGTTGCTTACAGGGTACATAGTGCTTAAGAACAATTAAAAAAAAAACCCCCAAAACTACGAAAAAACTGCAACCAAACAAAAAACCACACACCCCTCCTGCTGTCCAAAGAAGTTTTTATAGATTCAGAAACAAAGTTTGATTATTTGAACAAACATAGGCAGAAAACTTGAAATCTGCCTTAAGAAAAATCCTTCCTTAAACATGTTGGTATTGCATTTCCTGAAAAGAACCTGTTCTCTTTCTGTGAAGTGTCCTTTTCCCCTTTCTACACCCTGATGATCTTAACAAGTGGAAAGTTCCAAGAGCAATCAGAAAGAAAATCTAATATCCAAGTCACTATACAACATAAAAAGAGAACTACCTCATGAACTGTCATTGCAACTGGAAAACGAGACAGACACTCATTCCATCTCAAGCCCCTTCCACACAGGTTTTGAGAAGTTTTATTTTTACAGAGATTTTACAATACCACTTCCTCCAGAAACTGCAAGCACCCATTTTAAAATTACCTCTTTCTAAATCTCTGATCTGGGGACCTTTGGGTGCTCCTCCATATATGCAGGTACTCTTCAGTCTTGAACATTTGCCATAATCATCAGCCACCTGCTGCACTTGCTGGGCCAACTCTCTAGTAGGTGCCAGAACCAGACACTGCAAAAGGAAATGATTCAGGAAGAGTCAAGCTGCATACACATCCCTAACATAAAACCATAAGCAAAGTTGGACCATCTGCTCTTTATTAGCTAAAACATTTAAATATCTTTAGACTACGCCAGCAATTGCACAGAATTTCAACTGAGTGGGATGTTCACATTGTGATAGTAAAAATTCCTATTCTGACAGGATTAAGATAGGAAAAATTACTATTCTGATATATCAATTAAATAAAGCACCCATCTCATTAACAATGTCATGCTATACATACAAAAAGGAAGAGAATCAGCAAGCACTTACAATTGGGCCATCCCCTCTCTCCAAATATGGCTGGTGGTTGATGTGAACAATTGCGGGCAACAAGTACTAAAACAGAAGAAAACAGTATTCTATAATATATATAAATCGTGATTCTGCAAAACCAGACACCTGCATTTATCCAGCACAACAGAAGATTTTCAGAGCTGCTGACCAACTGTATCTGCTTTGGTGGACGAGCACAGAATGTGGCTGCTCAGCACTTCTGAAAGCAAGGCTCACTTAAATTTGGAGCATAAGTTAGCACAACTGAGTAATCATAGTCCTAGCCATGTTTTTCATAAAGGATAAAAATCCTTTTTAACACTACAGTTAAAATTAATATATATGCAGGAACTAAACCATTTTTTATTTTAACCTGCATAGTTTATGAAGCAAACGTGCTGAAGAGAATGTCCTGTTTTTTAAACCACAATGTAAGCATAGACCAAAGAGAACTGACTAAGCATCCAAACAGGAAGACACGCACAAAACACACACTTGTGAATACAAAAGGCTTGTAGTTGAGCTGAAACTTAAGTGTCCCCCATGATACAATACAACAAGCTTTAAAAATGTAATCATCTCACTGCTAGTACTGGCAAGCCCAAAAACTAACCCACAGTTGATTTCTGACAGGTGACCAGGAAAGCTAGCTGAAGAAATAAAAGGAAAGAATACGCACTGCTAGTGTCTTCCCAGAGCCGGTCTGTGCAATGCCCACCATGTCACGACCACTGAGGGCTAGTGGAAAGCCTTGGCACTGAATCGGAGTGGGTTCTGTGAAGTTCTGGTCCATCAAGGCATCCATCACATACTCTTCAGAATTTAAGAAAAGAATAAATTTCTTAAAGGATAACTGAGGCTTTAGAGAACCTTTCAGAGAATAGAACCAGTAGCCGTTAGGGTATTTTATGAGCAATCTTCACGATCTTAAAGAATGGCAAAAATACTTACGTGGAAAGCTACACTGGTGGAAGGCAAACACTGGCTTGGGGCAGCCCTCCATTCCCCGGATTGTTATCTCCTTCTTCCTTCGCAATTCTTCAACTTCATACTATTTATGAAGAAAAGAAAAAAAGAAAAAATAAATGCCAAATACCAAGCAGGGACCTAAAGTGAGCATTTCTAACTATTAACTCTCTTCTCACCTTTGGATAACAGCTTTGTTAGAGAACTAAATTAAAACAGAGATGTAAAAAAGACTGCTTTCCTAAAGATTTTACTTTAAGACTGACTTATTGTACAGCTTCTCCAATATTCAGAGGTATGAGGTCTCTACATAGCCTAGAAGAACTAATGTCAATCTCTCCTTACAAGCAGCCCTTTTAAATGAAAAGTATGTTAACAGAATATTTTTAGGCATTACACTTTTTCCAGAAGCCAGAAATGACCAACAGCTTCAAAGATGATTAGAAACAGAGGATAAGAAATATGTTTTACGTGACAGTGCTAAGACTTAAACAAACTAAATAGGTCCTAATATACCACGGACAGAAGGCAGGGCAGTCCTTCTTCAATTAACACATTCCAGAGGTAAATACAGAGTTCTTGCTGGATAACTTGCAACTCAAATGTTGCTTGGAACTGTTTCAGAGAATGAAAGAAGCTCTGACAACATCATAATGATACCCTAGGACCTCACAATTTTTTTAAGGAACTTCTTGTAATATTTCTGAAATGTGTAGCCACATAAGCATAATTTCAGGATTAGAAAAAGCGTTTTATTTTTGTCTAGGTTATCTTGAAAGCCCAACTGCCCTTTGCAACACGCTTTGACAATTCATGACCTTATTCTAATGCTTATTAGAAATCAATAGAGACACATCAATACCAAATATGCACTTCATCCAAAGGAATAGATTCACTATTTCCGAGAATCTCTTGAGCTTGAATTAAAAGGTAAAAAAAAGAAAGTGATTTCTGGGGAAAACATGAAAACCCTTTTAGCTGGCTAAGCCAAAGACAGCTACAGTAAGCAGCTCATGCTAACTGTGGTTCAATAGCTCAAGTTGTGGTGTCTTTAAGAAGTCGATATTCCCTTCAATTCCTTTATGCCATATGCATATTTCACATAAGGATTTGTAAGTCTATACAATCAGATAATGACATTTTGTTTGTTTGTTGCCTCATGTTAAGAACAAAATCTCTTAATTTCTAATTATAAAAATACATTGCAAGAGAGAATAGAAGACTAGACTCAAGTCATGTAGGAAGGGAAGATTACTGTATGTACAGAGTAAACACAAAGTACTGCACTCGGGTTTGAACCCTCGATATAAGAATGACATTTTTTTAACATGGCATGTCCAATTATGGGGGAAAGCTGGAGGCTGCAGTACAGGCCATATGAAGACAGGCTGGGAGCTCCAGATTTGTTTAGCTTGGGAAAGACTGGGCTAACAGTGACCTTTAACTGCTACTTTCAACTACTTGATGGGTCGCTATAGGAAAGATGTTCAAAATCCCATGAGAAACATTAAGCCCTGACACAGCCACCCAGAGAGGATATAAATTCTCCTGATCCCTGGGGGTATTCAAACTCAAAAAGACAAGGCACTAAGCAACCTGCTCTAGTTCTACCGTTAGTGCTGCTCTGAGCAGAGGATTAGACTAGAGATGTCCCCAAGGCCTCTTTCAGCCCAAATTACTCTTACGACAAAATACTACTTTCAAATGTTTCTCACATATTTCTGTCACTCTTAGTTCATTATCTTAGGTTTTTTCAGGGCTTCTCCAGTATTGTAACTCTCTAAGTTTTACCTCCACTGACAAATCGCTAGACCAGAAAAGCATGATGATGATGCATTACACATGACAAAATATAAAATATCTCTCATATAAAAACAACTAAGAAGAAAAGCATATCCTTTGCTAATGTTAAATAGTAAAGCAACTAGAACCAGTTTTCTGTAGAGTACATGTGCCAAACACACTTAATGAAGAGTCAGCTCTATTTTACATGCCGACCCAAACTTCCTAGGCCAAGTTTTTCAACTCATGACATTTTCTGTTGTAGACAACATGGAACTTACTGGAGTAAGCCTGGCCACTTCTGGATGTTCCACATAAAAATTCTTCTCAAACTTGGGCAGTTCATTTAAATCCCATTTTTTCTTACGTAAACGTTCCCCTGGATTACCAAATTTCTTTGGAGGAAGAGGACCTCCACGACTCGCTCCAAACCTGTGAATGTGAGTGTTAGTTATTTTAAAAAATATTACCAGTATTTAAAACTAATTTAAAATTACTCTGGAATTTTCTTAACCATTTTCCATTGTCTTTTCCCCAAGGTGACATATGAGCACAACATTCCAGCAAGTCATCCCCTCCAATCACTATGATGGTATAAAACTTCTTGAAATAACATAAACCTGCTTTAGGTTGTTTCTGAACCTATAACCATGTTATTGTAAATCACCCCTTTAAAGCTCCTGTCTCTAGGACATGGCTGTGTGTACACCTACAGCACTTGCCTTGAAACTGACAGTGCACTTACAACGTAGTTACATAAAAGGGATGAGAAAAATCTCTCCTTGCAAGTTCCTTCTCTCTCTGTCAAGGTTAGTTTTACACTAAATAGCTATTTCACTATCTCCCCCTCTATATCTTCTCTCCTTTCTTACCAAAAAGTATGCCTCAAATGAAAAACAACAGAGTGAAGAACAGAAAGTAAACAAGTCCAGCCACACCTGCAAGTCCATCTGTAATTCTGTCATCAACAAAATTAAAAAAAAAAATTTAAAACACAGCCTAACAGGAAAAAAAAAGAAAAAAAATACCTGGGGAAAATCATATCCTTTCTAAAATGCATTGTGATGAAGACTGAAGAAAGTAAGAAGCTAATGTTCACAAAAAAAATTCTAACTAGCAGAACAATTCAAAAGTTACTGCTCTTTCCCGCTAAGTTTTCTTTATCCCGTTAATTTTATACACTTCAGAACGTTAAGAACTAACCGTAATGACTGGCTAACACAATAACCAAAACATGAACTTCTGGCAGTAAGCTGTAAGAGTAACTAAAAACCCAGTGGCATGAAACGATTATTTACTGTAAATATCGTGAATTGTATTTTAAAATAATACCAAAAAAAAAAAAAGTTGCAGCACTTTCATCAGTATTGTACAAACTCAGCAGAAAGTACTTTTGCAAATGCTACCAAGTCCATTTTTGTCCTAAAGCTACAGCTTTCTGCAAAACATGAATTCATGAGACATGTCCATTTGAAACAACTTTTAGACAGCAAAACCAAAGTGTCTGCACCTTACTCAGGTAGTCCACTAGTAAATAAAAAACTGGTAACGAAACAAACTGAAAGCAACAAAAATCCCTAAGCAACTTTATTACAGAAGTAACTTGTGGATGAAGGAGGGGGTGGAAAAGTTACCAAAAAATAAACAAGAGCTGAAACAAAGTTCTGAATTATCTTAAGTACAAGACTATCTGCTCAAACATTAAATATATTTGTTCTTTAAATCACTTCGCAATGGAAACTATAAATTACAGTGACTAAGAGATCAAAGAAACAGAACTCAAACCAACACTCTAACAAGAAGAAGTAGTTAAACTGTTGGAAAAGCCAAGCATGGTAGATAGAATTTAACTTAAAACCTGCTAAGTTAGTTTTAAAATGTCTGCTGTGTTGCAACTGTGCATTAGACTTCTTCCCTTTCCTATAAATATCCCTTATTTTCTCATCAGTGTATCTATTAGATCCCCCAGACAGCCTGCAGAGTCATCAATTTTTGTCACACGAAAAAGACTGTGAAACACAACTTCAAAAATGCATTTAAGCATTATGTTTCCTTTCAGGACAAAGGAAAACAAAGGCACAGACTTTCATTTACAGGGACATGCACCTTTAGTGATGATGTTTGTTACTCATCATGCTAACTTGAGGTCAAAATGTCAACAGTTTCAGTACCCAAGCAGTTCCTACAAAACCCATAGCCTCACTCAAGTCCACCTGAGGTTCAAAGGCTCTAAGAGCTCCCTAACAAAAGGAAACATATGACAGGGCTGATTGCAAGACTGGACACTGCAACAGCTGGGTACTATGAATACTTGCTCCACAGCTATCCAGAGGGAAAAAATGATGTATTTTACACAGAAGGCACATAATTTCAGTTCTCCACTCTTACACACAATATGCCTGGGTACTGACCTAAAAGAAAGAAGCCCTACAGCAGCCCTCAAACGCTGCCTCTGTGGGGGTTTATCTGCTAAACTGGCAGTAACTGATGCTCCACATTCTGTAAATCCAAGTAAAATGAGATTCCAATTCCAATTAATCTGATTTAAATCTAATATTTCCCTGGTTTGCCAACAGCTCTCTTTTCAAAGGTAAATTGAGGCTGGCTCAAAACATTCTTCCCTAGTATTACCGGTGCCATCATTTCTGGGACAGAACTGAGTAAAACATACATTCCAGAGCAAAACATAACAATTTTCCATCCTAAAAAGTCACCTACAGCTCATTCCTGACAAGAGGAAACCAGAAAGCTTGTATGTGATTAGCCTACAGAAGAACTGGTGATAAACTTTCAAATGGTGCTGAACCAGCACATTGGGTGGCCCAACATTTTACAGAGATTATTTATGAAGTAAGATGGTTGTTAGTGGTTACAAATATTTTCATACCTTAAAAGGATGTATATAACAAATTGAATCCTGATGCATTAAAGCTTCCAGGATAATATGCCAAAAACATGATTTTTCATGCAAATGTCCAAAAACTTCACAAAGAAGCATGTAGGCACTTCTTTTACTTATGCAAAACCCCTGATCTAAAAGAGAAGCATCCACTCTAATTAAAGACCTTACAGAAAATGAAATTACACTATTTTTAAGGCACATCAAGTGTTGTCTCAACACTTTGGCCAGTGTTCTTTTAAGTAACTGTATATAAATCTGCATACTCAAACTCACTCACTAAACTCCAAAAACAGCAGTGGTCTGATCTATATCAGACTTGCCAAAGCGCTTACTCCAACGTCCTTGTCTTAAACTGAGCTGGAAATCTCCTAGCAGAAAAACACCAGAACCCTCCTCTCTGTGAAAAAAAACCCAAAAGTATCTTTTAATTTCAGAATGTTAAATGTGGGTGTAAGATAAAGCAATGATACAACTATCTCTCCCTTCACGGACAACGAGAAACTCAATGTCGAAGTGCATTGCAATATACAGCAAAATAGTCTTTAATCTCCCAGTGGCAAGGGAAAACGAGGAAACAGAAGTGGGGAAGAAGGAAAAAAAAAGAGAGAAGACTCATTAATTGACATCTAGCTTACCATACAGAAGAAGCTACATGATGTGTTTTTTGCTAATCCTTGAAAACTACTTGTGATGTGAAAATGCCACTCTCAGAAATCAGTTCTAACTTTCTCTTTAAAAAGGCCTGGCACGAATGCCTTATTACTTTCAGCTCCTAAAAACCTCGAGATTCAATCTAGTTACGTAGCATAATGCCACTGTATTTATTGCTGTCATTCTCAAAAGACAAAAATCACCTCAAATCAAACCTGCAAAAGCCTTTTTTAAGCCAAACCTCCTTTAAGTAAGAGATTCAAGAGTATCAAGAACTAGGCCTTTACAGAACCACACAAACAATTTCTGTAGCGCTATGTAAGCTTGGCAAGTGTGGTCCAGCACCATGGTTCACCGAGATCACCCTACCGGGTACCCAAGTCCCCCGCATGGCAGCGTTTCCAATCCCATTTCCTCTAACGATAAGCCTGGGAGCGCAGCTGAGAGAGATCTTCCCCCCACTGCCATCTTTCCAGTAAGTCCAGAAGGAGCAATGACAACCAGAAGGGCAGACAGAGGGACAACCAGCCCTGCCAGGGCCACCGAGACCTTCGTGGTTTGCGGGGGGGAGGGTGCCACGGGGTAAATAAGGGGGCTGGCAGAAAATAATTAAGGGGGCAGGGTGGATGCAGGCCTTAAAATTGCAAGCAAGGCTCAGAATTAGTTACACATGAAAGGTGGAAAAGCTAAATTAAAAAAAATTTTCTAAAACCACAAAACGCTCAAAACCCACCATGCCGCCTGGGTGACAGGTAAATCTCCAACT
>VZTD01005250.1:16739-49039 GCA_013397725.1 Rhagologus leucostigma
GCCCGGGCAGTGTGGAGACACCAGCGTCTTCTTCCTCCGCGCTCCCGGCACAAAATGGCCGCCGCCGCCCCGGCCCGCTCCGCTTACGTTACGGGCCGCCCGGCGCTGCGCAAAGTGCGGCCCTCCGAAACACCTACGCCTATTCACGGAACCCAACTACGCACTAAGCGCGCTCGGCGAAACACCGCCCCGTGGAGCAGCAGGCGGGCTACGAAAGGTGCGTAACGTTCTTTACTTAGAGCCGGAGCCCCGCGTGAGGAGGGCGGAGGGGAGGAGTAACGCTATTCCCCAAAGTCAGCTGCGCAAGGAGCGCGCTCCGTAACCCCTTCTGCACGGAGGGGAACACCTGGGCCGAGGCGCACGTTACGTAAGTGCACGGCGTACGCAAAGTGCGTAACTCAGGCTGGCGTAGGGCAGGAAGAGCCCGGTGCGCTTGGCGTAACATTCTTACACGGACCGTGCAGGCCGGGCCGGAGGGTTACGCTGGTTGCGCAGAGGGTTTGAAGAATACGGCCCGGCGCCTACGCGCCCACGGGCTCCGCCGAGGTGGCGGTGGGGTTGGGCACACAATGATGGGACAATGGCGGGACAATAACGGGACACTGGGCGGCGGGACGGGAGCGGCTCCTTGGACCTCTGTGGCGGCTCCGGCAGGGTCAAGGTTATTCCATGTCAGATTAGCAGGGGGATCTTGGCGCGGCGCTGAGGCAGGAGCAGAGTGACAGCGGCCATGATGTTTGCTGTCGCCCGAGCGCCAGCAGGCCGGGAGTGAATTCCCCAGATGAGCCAGAGACTCCTCGCTGAAAGACAGAATAATCCATGGGGCGATGACGTGGCACAGGCCATAAATCCTTTTGTGCTGTGTGTATGCTATCGCCAAGTCAGTGTGTCCTGGCACAAAGAGCCGTGCCCCACGGATGGTGGGGTTACACCAGCCAAACCCAGCCCTGGCCCACACCGTGTTATCGCTAGCAGCAGTGCTTTCTGGGCTGTCAGGTTATCAAAAACGGGCTATATTGGCAGGAGGGAAAGTGAGTCCTCTTTACTTTCAGACCCTTGGATAAAAATAACAGCGTAGAACAACACACAAATTACCATTTTAGTTTCACATGCTATATATATATATGTATGTATGTATCACGTGTGAGAAAGCAAAAAGCAATCTTAGTGCTTAAAATAAAATACTGGAAGAAACCTGGGTCTTTTTAAGTGGGTGGCAGGGAGTCAAGTGACACTGCACGCTCTCAACTGATGTTGAGTGCTTGGCCTCTGGATACAAATGCCTAGTGTGGGAAAGCCTGGCACATGCAAAGAACTGGACATTGCATTAAATGACAATGGCTGATCCATTCCTGACTCTCTCAGATCAGCCAGCCTGCCAGCCTTCAGGTCTCTAGACTTTTATCCACTGTGAAAAATAGTGCTTTACCTCGGGAAATATACCAACTATCTGTTAAGAAACCACTTGAGGAAGGCAAGCCCTCTAGGTCTGTCACAAGGAAAAGCCTGGCTAAAATGTCAGGCTTCTCTTACATGAATTTCTGGTCATTGCTGCCTTTTTACTTGATGTTATCTTACGTGCATTTGTTAATCTAAACAAAAAAATTATTTTGCCAGTGAAGACAAGCTCTCTGACCAGATACCAAAATTAGACTCATTGTAATTACCAGAGGACAAAGCAAGACTTTCCCATTATATATATGTGTGTGTGTGTGTATTGTTTAGTTTATTTTAAAACAAGCAGTTCCATGAGCATTGGCGATATTGCAAATGGAATTGTTATTTTGGCCCCCAATGCCTCATTTCCCTCTTTATTTCCAGCTTCTTCTTTTGCCCCCTGTGACCTACATCTCTGGCTAGTTCAGAGCTGTGCCTGTGCTGCTGGCTCCCTCAGCAAGCTGAATCTTAAGTGCCTTTTCCTTGGTGTAAGTGCTGGTGCCAGCGTCTCTCTCCTATCTAGCCACTGGATTTGTTTTATTCTTTTTAGTAGTAACAGTATTTAATATTATTTAATAGTAATCTTTAATATTCTTACTTATTCTAGAAGAATGGCAAGTCAATTTATCAAGTTTGTTTCTTTAGAGAACTAGACAAAAGGTTTTAAGGTGTTGGGTTGCATCCAGATTATTTTTCCCATGAAAGATCAATGAGTTTATTGAGAGGAGTTTAATTCAAAGCACCCAAACATAGTCAAACTTCTGTTCTAATTCATAGTCTTTACTTTTAACTTTAATAAGAACAGCTTTAAAACATTCTGTCCAAAAAGTAGAAAATGCTAAATAAAAACACAAACATTATCTAGGCAAGATAAAAATGCTTAAAAATGTATTTTTAAAACTACTTGTTCCTCTACAGTACATGAAAACCCATCAAGTTCCTGAGCTGTTGTTCCTCCCACTGCCTTTTCCATATATATGTGTCAATTTTATAACTGAGTTTATTCCAATTCTGTTGCATTTCACAGTGTTAAATTCTACCACTTAGACACTCTCTTTGAAATAAATTAAGAAAGAGTATATTCACTCTCATGTGAAAGGACAGGTTTGATTTTCACAAAACATAGGAAAAGGATTCTAAGAACTATTCACAATCTTATTGCTTATATCTTTGTGTGCTAAAAGTTCGATTGAAAAACGAAGATCCTAAATGAAACAAATTCTAGTTCAGGAAAAACTGAACTGTACAAAGTTCATCCCAGTGTTCTCCCAAAGTATCTTAAATAGTTCCCAAAAGCTACAAATGCAGTCGACCTTGCACAAATCTTCATCCCAACTACCCATCTGTTTTTTAACTGTACATTTACATCATTTTTTTACCTATTCTTTGGCATCCCCAATCCCTCCGGCAGTTATTGCAAATGTGGCTTCATTTTCAGGCATCTCAGGGCTGGGAGAAAAAGAAACAAGAAACTTGTGGGTTCCCCCATGTAAAATGCAGTTGTGAAATAGCCTCTAAAATGTTGTGGGTGTGAGCAATCTGGAATACATCAGTGCCTTTATACCTACGTGCAAACTGGAGAACGTGATCAATATCATCAGGATCAGAAAATGTGAAATTATTGTGTTAGGAAAACTTAGGAATTTAACATGTCCAGAACTTTCCTGCCAAGGGACCACCAGTCCTACCAAAGTATTTGATGGTTTTCATTAAGAGCTGATCATCTAGTACGATTTATGATGAAAGATTATATAATTTAATGTGTGCAATATGCAAGACAACTTTAATCAGTTGTTTCATCTGTTAATTAGTTTGTCCTTTCAGATTTTCTCCCAACATACCATCCAGAAAGCTTCAATACCTTGAACTTTGTCACCTTAGGGTTGCTCGTAATGCAGCTTCCCTCCTGTGAGGGGAAGGTGGTTTACCTGTCGTAGATCTTTGCAATACGCAGCTCCCCTCTCCCTTTCCTCAAACTGATCCTGGTAGTCGAAGCATGAGCAAGGATGTGGCCCCCAATGGGCTTTTTTGGGTCTGCCTGAAACCTGAATTAGCAAGAAAATTGTGGTGATTCACTGTGCAAATTCCAGAAGTTAATACTGTGATTAACTGTCAGACTGAGCCCTATTCAACTCAGTAATGAATAATCAATAGGGAAATACATTAGAAACCCGACTTTAACGCACTTGCCTCAAGATAAGATGTTCAAATGTTCGATGCTGGCATCATTTTCCTGTCATTAAATTCAAGAGGCTCAAGAAATACACACCTTAAATATCACATATAAGCTGCTCCAAAGGAAAATGTGGTGCTTTTTCAATACTTTTTATAGCTCGTTCTCTTCGTTTAAGTCACAGTGAAATCACACCACCATACCAGGCAGCAGATAAACGTAAAAAAGCTCATTCCAAAAACTGAGAGAAACTTACAGGTGTCATTTACTTATGATTCCTAATACCACAGGGAACAATGACCAATCTGAGCTTTCATTTCAGTGCCTCTTTTTCCATACAATCTCAGTTCTCATCTCTATTAAATAATTAATACAAAATACAGGAAATTTTTTTAGAAGAGAAAGAAAAAGTATCTTACGTCATAGTTGCTCCTGGGTCAGCAGTCATCTGGTTGGTCACAAACACGGCCACATTATATTCTGCAAGAGAAAACAATGCAAAGAAGGTAGACTACATCCAATTAGAATTCCAAAATATTCTCTCATCCATGGTAAAAGCAAGGCTTCTGCTGAAGCACTTCAAATTTCAAATGAATGAAAAGAAAATATTCTTTATGACTGATGGCTGCAGTTAATCAGGAGACAGCCTAGATTTGCTCCTGCGTGGCTTCAGCTCTAATATGCCAAAAATGAGCACTTTTCAGAATTCCAGTGAACAAGTCTTTTTCAGTTCCCATCTTCTCTGTTGGCTCCCTGCCCTCAGCTCCCTCTCCTTTGCTTTCTCTGTTCGCCTTTTTTTTTCACTTCGTGAAAAAAGCATTTATTCATTCCTCATCAACATTTCTGAGACATTCCAAAGAGAAGGAACTCTATTCATCCTGTCATCATCCCTCAGATTTGCATACTCAATTGCAAAGTACTGAGAAAGTGGCAAGAGGCATGGC
The DNA here is from genome assembly GCA_013397725.1 of Rhagologus leucostigma. Lineage (NCBI taxonomy): Eukaryota > Metazoa > Chordata > Aves > Passeriformes > Rhagologus > Rhagologus leucostigma. Next base: position 21,294 of record VZTD01005250.1, read on the forward strand.
TTTTTTATTTCTCGGTGCCTTCATCCTTTTTTCTATTCTTTGTGTTTCTTTTGTATTTGGACTGTCAAAATTTGGGGAACACAATTACTCTTACTGAATATTTGTCCAGGTCTACAACCTATTATCTCATTTAGGGCTTGATAGTATTTCTAGAAAAACTCTAAATGTTGAAAAGTCCAGAAGTTTTCTCAATCTGTCATCTTAAAATAATATATTATTGGTTTGATCTTTTTGGTAACTGACAGAGGTGTAAAGTGAGGAAGGATCCCTGGGCCAGTGCCTGATTGATAATGCACTTGGATTACTAGATGGTTGTGCTACCAACAGCTACTGGTAGTGACTCCAGTCCATGTTTTCCAAATCTTGCAATGTTTCCCCTACCTTCTGATATTTTTTGGAGCCTTGACAACATCTGAGCTAGTTTCTGTTGTCGTTCGGCCAACTCTCCGCGACCACTGAAATCCACACGGAAAAGTGCCATGATGGAGTCAATGATCTGCATTGTAATCATGCTAGATAAGTAAATATAGTGAAAGAAAATAGGAACACTTATTCTGAAAACAGAAAGCATACAGAAAAAAAAGTCTTGTACCAATAACTTGAAGATACCAGCTTCCTCATGGAACTTGGCTGCTACATAGTCAAGCAATTCCATCTGATGTTCACCTAGTAGGAAGCAAGAGTTGCCAAGAGAAATTAGGACCAGAAAGAACTGTGAAGGAACAAACGCCTGAATTTTAAAATTCCACTTTAAATGTCTGCACTGGTTATATTTTCACTGCCACCAGTTTTAAATCCAGCGCCCAGTAACAATCTACTTCGCAGGTTCCAGTTTCCTCTCACGCATCTCACAAAACTTTTTTGTGAAAATCTTCACTCTGCATGAACACAACTTTTTGTTGTGTTAAGAACTGAAAAGCAATATAAACATTTTAGTTTAACGTTGAATTAAATGACACACAGAAAATGTTTTAATCATACTATGTTTATATTGCACACTCAAAGAAGAAGTCACATTTCAAACTTTCTTGAAGTTTTAAAGCGGTCTCTTGTGACAGAGTGTGTTGGAGCTGGTAATAAACTGAGAAGTGTTAATAAACTGAGAACTATTAAAATGGGTACCTGGGAGAAAAAAAACCTAGATATCATGCCAGTTGCAATAATGGTCTTACTGGTATATGCACGTGCATACAGCACGTTGTCAAGTACTGCCTCGTGGTCAACATTGAAGCGATCAGCAATGTCACGCAGGCGGTCTGGTCGGCTGGTGTTAGTCAGAGTTAAGGATGTCTCCTTGTGCAAACCATGCTCTGAAAATAATAAAACTCCATTCCAAAATAGGACTGTGGGGGGGGGAAAAAAAAAGAATATTTATTTTAATCCTAGAGAAGACTGACTTTTTGTCTTCAGGCTGTCCCACATACCCTAAAGATAGTTTAGGGCTCACTATGGTAATTGTTTCGTGTTTAGGGTTTGAGGCGGGGGGTTGACATATGGATATCTGTGCTCTAGGAATTTAGCTGTGCACAAAACCTGTTTATACACAGTCTACTGCAAATGTGACGTGTTAAAAATAGTGTTTAGTACTTACATAAATTTATCTTGAATAGAAAAGCTGCTAGAACCTGTAGGAGGCCTACTAGATCTCAAAAAACCAAAAACCCCAAACCAACCAACCAAACAAACAAAAACCCAGTTAAAATAAAATCCAATTCCTAACTCTAATTTTTCCCGGTTGGATTACATCAAATGACAGAAGAAAAACTCACTTCCTTGTGGGCCACTACACACCATGCTCCCAGGATTTCTGTGCCAGTCATAATGTTTTACATGTATGAAGCTATCAGAAGTCTCCTATTTACTTATACAAAATAAACTGTCTTTCCAGTTCATCACACCTGTAGCTTTTAACCGTCAAAAAGATACAAAGTGTTTTCGGTATCAATGAAGATAATCTTTCCACCTGTGTAGCCATTTGGTCCTGGGAGCTGAGCTGTCACTACAGAGAACCATAGAAGATCAAAATGAAAAAGCAGGAAAAATATTTTCCTACTCCATCTATTATTATTTTTTAAATAAAATACAACTGTTTATCCATATCATGAAGAACTGTCAGTTTTAATCCATGTGAAAATCAGGAGTGTCTTGTCTTACTGCCATGTTGAGAATAAACTCAAGCCACTTTTCTCGATTGCAGATCAGATGAGATTTAATTAATGGTGTCAAAACTGTTTTACTCAGTACCATCACTAAATCTGTATATTTTAGGGATATTATTAGTAAGTTCTTACACACAAAGCATCCTCTTAATCCTCTACCCAAATTAATTCTATTGGCTTAGTAGGCTCTTTTTCTAGCTGTAACTCATATGATCAGAAATTCTTTGCATATGACTTTTTCCTGATAGGCAAATAGCTGCTGATTGTGGATTTAGTCTCTTTGGAGTGAATAAGCTAAAATACTCAATCCAGTTGTAATCATTCATGCAAAAGAGTATGACTCTCCTGACCATTACACTGTACTAACCAGAAGAGGCCTTATTTTTCCAGAACATGCCATATTTCACTTTACAATATAGGGTTCAGTTAAGAGAATTTGCCTACCCAGTGTCTGGTAATTCCAGCAGCATTAATAGTTATCTAAGTTATTGTTTACTACTATTTACACATTGAGAGACAGCTCTGGGAAATCAGAGTCCTGCTGTATTTGGCACTGCCCAAATATGGTGACTGCCAAAGTCTGTTTATCCAGTTACTGACAACTGGTAGTATCCTTTCAGTGCCCTTTCAGAATGTCATGTTCAGCAAAACCTCTTGAAACCAGGACAGTCAAAGAGCAGCTGACAAAAAATTTTGCCTCTGCCCTTTTCTTAGCAATGCCCCCATCTGCACGTGACCCATATTTGTACTCTGCTTTTCCAGATGATGTGTTTCACTGGTTTATCGAAGACATCTTCACTCTCCTTATGGCAAAACTTTCATGGATGTGAGCGGATTAAAAAGTAACCATTTATATGAGTTCTCTACTCAAACACAGTTAATGGAGGTAAGAGTCACCAAGGTCTGTTTCACTGTATTTGTAGAAATAAAAGATTCTGACTTGTCTCTATGCGTTTAATTCTGATATAGTTGTAAACAATGGATTCACTAAGAAGAAACATCACTCTCTTTTAAGGTATTATACCTACCACAAAGAGTGTGAGATAGCTGGGTTTTCCCTGTCCGGAACTCTGATAAATAAAGAAAAGGAGAAAAAAGAGTCAGGGTTTCTTTTTCCAAGTTTGACAGATTCAGGAATTACTGCAGTTAGAAACACTCTGACTTACACAATTCACTTCTATCTCTATCCTTTAAAACCATTTAACCCCAATTTTTAAATCATATTCTGTGCAGGAGAAATGTGTTACATGAAAAGCAAAATCTGAAATGCTTTAATTTGATTGTGCTTGACTGCTAAAGTGATTTATTCTCTTGTGTATAGAAGTTAAAACCACATGGCACCTGTGGAAAAGTGGTAACGGGGGGGCGAGGTGGGGAAGAAATGGTTGATTCCATTAACCTAGCCCAGCTTCATTTCCAGTAAAATGATCAAGGAGAAGCTTACAAGTTTATTAATCTCATTCTATCAAATCACATTAGTCTCCAGTTTATCTTTTCTAAAGGGAATAGTACTGTGTTTTATGAACTCTTACTGCTGAAGTGTCAAGCACCAACTAATCAGGTGTACTGTAATAGTAGCTTAATTGTCATTTCAAAATCTTACATAAAATGCAATGTACCCTAAGTATGCATAACTAAAATACCTTTAGTGGCAATTTTGTTACTGGAAAGGAACACATTGCATCAGGGAGAACTTTGGCATGTTAGTAATAGTTTTAATAACGCTATGTTGTACTGAATCAGCATGCCCAGTAATGATTACTCAGCTCAAACTTAGTCTGCAAGCAAATGAAGAGGAAAAATGGGAAAACATTAAAAGAAGTGGATTATTTCTTCTTGCACTGGTGTAGGTACTCATCTTTGTAACTACAATGTGGTAAATTTGATAGAAGTAATCCAAGTTGAATTAAAATCGAAATTAAGTTGCAATTCTTTGTTTGGTAATACTCATTTAATGGGGTTCTCTCACCTCCAAAGGCCTCAGTAATTGCCATGCTTTCAATCCCACCACCCAGAAGTTTACTGCAGAAAGGGAGAGGATTATGATGTAGTTAAACCCAAAAAATCACGAGGAAAGTAAAAAAGAGACATTTTTACTACTTTAAGGAAAGTCATTTCTGCCCTGAAGCCCCTCACTTGATGCATTAAGTGCAGGGCTCTAAATGATCACTGATTCATAAAGAATTAACTACCTTTACCTCCCTTTTTCTGTGCTAGGGAAAGATCTACAGAAATTATTACTGCAAAGAAAGGAGAGGAAATAACACTTGAAAAGATAACATTCCATAAAAATATCTCAAGGGAGGACTTGAAGACTTGTAATTTTGACCTGCAATCTGCAGATTATTTTGATAGGTGAAAAAATTATACATTCAATATTTCTGGATGCCAACTATTTATTTTCAGTGACTGTACAAAGTCCAGTTTACCCTCAGAAAAGGAGTTGGTTTTGGTGCTTATTGATGCAGGCTTCTTTAAGCCAGCATTAACTCCATATGCAAGGGGATCTCTGTGTCCTAGCTGAGTACTTATTTCCTTATATTTCTGTGTCTCATTAAAGACAATAAAGATGATTGTTGGGAACACTTGGATGAAGGAAGGATATTAGAGATAAGCTTACTCAAATTCCTGGCTGCCAGTGGAAATATGAAATACCATCTTCCGTTTTTCACTGTACTCAAAGGCAGTGAGGAAGCCTGGTTCCTAGGAAAGACCAAAGAGAATGCGAGAGGTTTATTTTAGCTTTAACCTGAAGTTAAAAGTGCAATATCCCACATAAATATCTTCTCTTCCCCCTAGCCTCATTCACGTGGGTTGGGTATAAAAAGCACCACAGCATTTGTCTGGTTGTTGTGGAGCATAAAATATGATGCCTTAGAGTAACAGGCAGAATAATTTTCAAAATTATTTTGATGATGCAGTGGGAAATCTGCTAAGAGAAATGTTGCACAGCATTTTGGAGAGGCCAGCATAAGTTCAAACTCTCAGGAAAGTGACTGGCTTACAATAAGCTTGTTTGCAGCTTCTTTAATCTTGTCCACTTTGGCCTCTGAGAGCCCCTTCACATTGCACAGCGCCCTTCTTGTGGTCATCTGGATTCCTTTGATTGTGCAAATCCCAACTGCCTTCAGCTTTTTAATATCTGCTACGTTCTGCAAAGAAATTTCCCTTCTGTTGAGTACTCAGGACAGTTAACAGCTGGAAGGTGAAGTAAACCTTTGAAACATATTTTAAGGTTACATTAATATGGATGTGTTTTCAAGAAAGAAGAAGATTTACAGTAAACTCTTCATTGTGTAGTTTGTGACACCAACAAAACAAAATTTTGAGTAACATTGGTGTGAGGGTTCATGGTGCAGAGAGCAGCTCCTGGTGGTTTTGAGAGAAAGGTGCCTGGGTATTTATTTCTCCCTGTTCAGTGACAGTTTTTCTAGATCAAAGCTGGTAGTAAAGAAACAGTACAGAATTATTTCAGATAGTGTGGAGCCCAACCTAGGACACCCTATAACACTCAGTCTGTCCTTGGTCCCTTAGCACAGTTAATCCGTAAACCAGATAATCTGATGGTGGATAGTTGGGAGCTGATTCATGAGGATCACTGGAAGCTGAGTCTAACTGCTGTGCTGTTTCTGCATGTCTAGTTTAAAACACATGTATCCTGCAGAACTGACACTTTGGGCTGGAGTGAGCTACTAGTTTTTCATAAATTGGGAACAGCACGACTTCAGACAGCACCCTACTGACATATTTTGCCTTCCCTCACCTAATTTTATGATTCTGACATCACTGGAAATGTAAAAGCAAGAACAGATTACTCACAAGAAAACATACTATGTGAAAGGTGTGGGATAATACATCAATTTACCATTTCCAGCCAAGATTTTTCTTTGAAAAAAACTATGAACTGGACAGATAATCTATTTATCTAGAGTGTGTGGGTGCATAGAGCATAAGAAGGGAGGGGGGTTGTGTGAGAAATTAGTCATGTTTATTTGGAAGCTTATTTCTCATCCTGTGATACGTGTGTGACACTCAGCAGGGGCCGAGGGGTAACAGCACCTTAAATCCTACCGAACACTTTTGATCACCGAACCACAGTCTCAGTTGTTCTAAACTGATTCTCTTTTTGGGCACACTGGCAGATACAGTAAACATTTTTCTCTCTAGTCCTTGGAAAAAAATTCCAAGCCCACAAGAATTATTTCTTCAGGTAAATGGATTTAAACAGATATGGGTCATCATATGTTTGTACAACACTTTTAACTAGCACAGCCGAGAACAAAAAACTTCCTCTGTGGGGTGGCCACTTGGAAGAAAGAAAAAAAGAATGGAAAGGAGCAGAAAACCCTTATTAACCCCAGAAGAACAGCCTAAATCATTATTCTAAGTTTTCAAACTCTTTCATACATTTGTATCATTCAGTGAATGCCATGCCTCCTTTCATACTGACAGGGTAGTACAGCTCCCTTCCAGCTCAGGTCACCCTCTTTGATCAAGGTGTAAAATTTTTAAAGCAATAATTTGTTTATTTTTCCTATGTCGCCCCATAGTTTGAGCTCCCAACCATGTGATCCTTCTTCAGAACTAACTTTAAAACTGCCAGTGAACTGCCAATGAAAAAAAATTGTCAACAATTGCACTGCTGACATGCTCAGCCCAGTAACTACAGCGCTGACTAATGATGAGTCATTGCGACATGTCCTCCCCATCTGTATCTGTCTGTAGTCATTTTTATTAGGGTTAAATCTCACATTACTTCGGGCAAACCCAACTTTTTATTCTGCTTCTATAACTCTGAATATAATAGGATTCCAATCCGTGAGCCAGCCTCCAAATAAACATATAATAATAGCAATTCAAAGAGATAGGTGATGTTTATGTGATGAGGGCAACAATGATAAGAATTCACATTTGATGAAGAAAACTAACCACTTATTTCTCCAGCTACTAATATTTTCCTCACTCCTACTCTACCCCCTGCACCAGCATGCTGAAAATAGTATAGCAACAATTGTCACAGTGTAATTTCACAGGCACCAAAAATGCAGGAGTAATTACAAAGATTGGCAGGAACAGGAAATAATCTATCACACAGTTTTCAAATAAATTAGCAAGCAGTTGGTTTTTCAAGAGTGCTAGGTGCTAAATACTTCGAGTATCTTGACACTTTATTTAGGAATCTGATGTGAATGAGATTTTCTAAAAATCTGTCTTATCACCAAAGGCAAATTTTGCCTCTGCTGACTGAGTTAGAACTTACTGCAAGGAGGAATTTCAGTTATTTGTATCAATGTGTATACAATTTTGGAAGCAACCTCCAGTACCTTTTCAAGGACTTCTGTCCTTGAAAGCTCTGTGTGATCAAGTGATTGCTAATACTTACAATTCCATGCTTCTGCAGCAGGTCAATATCCTGAAAAAAGGATTCCTAAACAAAATAGCAGAAAAAAAATAGATGTTGCTTTTTCTTGTTATTACATCTATCTCACTTCGTGACTGTTTCAGATTTGTAAGCATTTATTGATTTTTCACAAATAATACATAACTTGTTGGACAACTGAAATAAGAAAAGCCATAGCGAGCCAAAAAGGCCTACACTTTTCCTATCGTCTTCTCCATAAAGTGTATCTTCACAGGCAATTAATCCTCTGCTGTGCTAATAAAACTTGTGTTATCATCATCATAATCTGCAGCTTTTCTGCCATAGTTTCTCACTCTTTTCATGCTGATGATCATTCCTCAGCAGAAGAAAATTAACTGATAGTCCCCTTGCATTTAATATAGAAATGTAAAATATGATGAAATAATGATAATCCCATTAAAAACTGTGCATAGCTTTTGCAAGGTTAATGAAGATTACTTGAGGAGCCAGGCTGTACAGGGACTAGGGGAATGAGATTTTCTTGGTCGTAGATTGTAACAAAATTTTAAATGCATTGAACTCCCTGATGGTTTTTGGGGACCTCCTGTCCCTCCATGGATTTCATAACGCTATCAGAATACCTTCAAACATTTGCTGCACATAGTTTTCAATCAATCATAAATTTACCTCATCATCCTGGTATCCTGGTTCTTCTTGGACTACTTGATCCTCCATGGCCTTCATCATGAAAGAGCACACAATAAAGTATTGATCGCTACTGGGAAATGCAAACAAAGACAGTCTTGAGGAGGCAATAAATGAGTAAATGTCCATAAAAGGACTCTTAAGAAGTCCTTGAACTACAGAAACCTGTCAGTATGACATCGTATATGGATTTAAATTTGGATTCTGCTTCCAACTCTTCATTAGGTGACCTACCAGACCAAAAGGAGAAAATCTATGGCTTTATACTCAGATGAACCAGTTTGGCTAGAAAGGGCTTCACAGGTATTAGGAAAAGAGATCTCATTCCCTTGTGAGAATCTTGGGTCAGAGATGAGTTTTGGAGGTGGGAACATTTAAAATGAATTGTCACTAGTAGAATTTATTCTGGTAAGAATGCTAAAGGTAGTCTGTATTTTTATAACAACAGTCAGCGTAGTTGCAGACAGAATGGGTAATGGAAGGCAATGCAACAGCTCAGCCTCCCCGTCTTTATGTGACAGAAAACCCACAAAACAGTGCTGAGAAGGCTACAGCTCCTTAGTGATGTATCTTGAGAGCATACTATTAAAGCTGTATTTGTTTTGAAGTTCTTGCTGAGGTTCAAAATGACAAATAAATGCTGAAGACCTGCAGGGAATGCCTGTAAGGAGTATGCTTGCATGGAGAGAACAAAAGAAGGGTAATAAAAATCTGAGACTTTTATTATGCAAACCCATATACAGAGAGCTCATTTCATGTTTTCTCATGGTTAGCTTGCCATGTCTGTACTCCACCACAGCTTCACTGCCTTCTCTATGTGACTTCCTATAAGAAAGGCCTAGAACTGGAATAGGCACTTAGTGATAGCAAGGTTAAATAAGCAAAGTGTAACCGCCTTAAATTTTATGAATGCAAGAATAGTGAATACAAAGTAGTTCCTTAGAAATACGATCTTATAACCAAATTACTGCATCATTTTTGTGGTTTTGTAAATGGGTTAAGTTGTTTCTGTTTAAATTGTGAGCTTACCTTTGGTGTTCTAGCTACGGATGATCAAAAGTTTTGCAGACCACCACATGAAAATGTGTGCATATATTTACTTGCGCATCCTTGTTAACAAAATCCACAAACTATAAGACGGGCTACGCCTAACAAAGGGTGGGATAGTTTAGGGTAAATATCTGCAAAAAGCCTTTTTTTTGTCAGCTTCTAAATGGATACTAATTTGCTTTCAAGAATCTTATGTATATAGAAGCTGGGAAAGCAAGGAACAAAATATTAGAATTTCAGAATTATCTTATTCTGTTAGTATTTAATGGAAATATTCTTATAAAATCTTTTTTTTTCTGATAATGTCAGGATATATTTAATTTCTATTTCAGAACCCTGACAATTATGGGATGACAAATCATGCCTTCACATAATTACAGCAAAACACTGATTAAAAAATACTTCGGGAGATTTGAAAAATCCCTTAGCTTCAAATACTGAAGGAAGAAAACAAGTAATGCAAAAGGCATTAAAACTATATTACAGTCTCCTTCTTCATTAAAAACGTCCTCACAAAATGCACATAATCCTGCACTTCAATCACCACTGAGCAGGTTATGGGATTGTTCTCCTACTCCCCATCCTTAGGCAATTGGCGTCTCACAGCAGAAAAACAAGGCAGACCCAGACCTGTGCCTTCCTGCAGGCTACAAGGGAAAATGGAGAAATTATAGCTCACCCTACTAAAAGCTTTAGGTACAAAAAAAATCCTCCTGCTCAGTAGAGAGTTCTCCTGCTGCTGGTGTGTTGGTGCACCTGAAGGATTCCAGTCACCACTGCCTGCAGTGAAGCAGATAAAGGGATGAAAGTCTGAGACAACAGAGCAAATCCATGGAAAACCAGTCTTGTGCCACCTGAAGTACGCAAGGGTAGGTGAGCAAGACCTGGATGCCGCACTCCTTGCAGCCTGCGGGTGTGACAGAGACCGGGTCCCTGCAATTCCCCTCGGGCTTGGGCTGGCAGAAAATGGCAGCAGAGCTCGGCTCCCTGGGCTGGGGGCAGGGGGCAGGGGGCGATCTGACCTGCCCCAAGGGGCTCCACGGCGGGATCTCACATCTGTTGACTCAGAGGAAAATAACTGATTAATCGTCATCAACACACGGCTTTATTTGGCTTTTCTTTGCCAGCTGCCTCCTCATGAGATGTACATTTCTATTCCCAAAGGGACTCTCCCTCCCCCGGGGAGCACCGTAATTCCCCATCAAAATTAGAATTGTAATTAAATCTCCAGCTCATGCCCGGGCAGCTCCGCGGGAGGGGGTGGGTGCAATACCCGAGGCAAAGGCTCCGAGCTCGCCACGGCCGCCGGCCGTCCTCCTGAGGGCACGGCCCCGCCGCCTTCCCGCCGGCGCCGAGGGGCGGGGCCGTGGGGGGCACCATGAGGGGCGGCGCGGGCTCCCAGCGGGGACGGGCCCTGCGCCTTCCCTCACCCCCGCCCCGCGCTGAAAGACGCTTCCATCGCCGTCTTCAATCACTCCATCGCCCGTGATTTATCAACTACTATATTCGCCGTCTCCCAGAAGTATCGCAGTGCCCTGACTCTACAGCTGGAAAAGGCAGTCTTAGTTAAAACCACGTTGGATTGGAAGGCGTTTAGTTCAACGCAGCTCTGCCTTTTGTTTTTCCAGGGTGCCACTCACGCATCTTCCTCAACAAGGCACACACGGCGTTTTTGGATTGGATGGCCAAAACCTGTCAGAGAGCTGGAAGAGAAGTGACTTGCCTGGAGTCACAGGACAAGAAAATGAGGCTGAGTCATACACATGACTTAATCTGCCATTTTAAAAGGATGGAAAAGGTGCTTTTTAGGATATGAACACTTCTACGAGACATCTGCAGTCATCTTGGAGACAGTATTTGGAAAGCAATCGCCCGTTTTAGCTTGCCTCGAGTAGCACAGTTGGTACAGGACTACATGTCAAGGAGACATCACATCTCCTGCGAGCAGGAGGAGTTCCTGGCTGCCCCTTGTGTGGGCTTGAAATGGCAGAAGGGATTGGAGCAGCATCTCAGCCTGTTTCAAGGGGCTTGTGAAAACTTCCCCACCCTCTGCCTGTGGGAGGCTAAGGGCTCCTTTTCCAAGCCATTTCTTAGCCAAGTCAAGAAACCAAGCGACAAAACCCACGACCCTGTGCCATCATCAGCACACCACAGGAGTGCTCGCGGGGTCCCCATTCGAAACATCAAGCGATTTATATAAGTACCAAAAGTCTAATCCTGGGAGCCCAAGGCTTTGTCTGTACAGAGGAAGCGGCTGGCACTGCTTTTGAAAACCGCATTATTCCGCAAGAGCTGTTCCAGAAGAGCACTTAGGCAGAGAGCCCTTTAAAGGCGAATTCCTTCACAAAGTATGCTTTTATTCCAGAACAGAATGTACATGCAGAGGGTTGACCCTTCTGGTGCTGCCGAGCAGCTCTGCAGCAGATAGTACCGCTCTCTGTAAACAACCTTCGTTTCATTATCCTTTTAGTTTGTAAAATGGTTCTCAGAAAGGTCAATGAATGCACAGAATCTGAAGACCATTTCCCACTCCAAAGTGCTACTTTAGGCAATAAATTACATTCTACAAATTCAAAACGTTGTGTGATCATTAATTGCTCATTCAGCTTCCAGCTGGTTTTGCACAATAACCCCACAGAGCCCATCCCCTTACACATTGGCCCAAGTGAGTAGAGGTATCTCTCAGTCTTCTCCTTCCATTTTACAGGTTCTGCTGCTCACCAGTGAATCTCCAACTCCGAGGGAGGTACTGGAATGAGACACAACACTGTGATACGCATTTCGTCTCACTTGAGATCTTGTACCAGTTTGGACAAGAACCAAGTCAAACCATTACCATAAAATATTAAGTATTCAGCTGATTTTTTTCAGTCTCACAAACTTCATCCATGGTTGCAATAGGGAAATCACAAGGGGTTTTGGTTTTGTTGGGGTTTTGTTTTCCATCTCTTTGGTCAGAACTAAGATGAACTGCAAAAGCTCTGTGCATACAGTGAGTCTCAGGGTAGGACTGGCAAAATATCAGACCAGCCAAGCTTTGTAATTCAGACTGGAGTAACAGGAGAGCTCTATTGTTAAAAAGGAATTACTGGAAGGAATAGAGATGGTGCTGGGAGACTGAGTTATGTCTCCATCGCAGTCTTGAGATCCTTAGGCAAAGCCTTGACAAAAGTATTCAATACTACAGTATTGGGAGTGGTCCTGCATTAGAAAGACATAGATTTTGCTACGTCTAATTTATTTTGAGTGAATCATTAAGGATATATTATAGGATTAGAGACCTCCCTTCTGTCTATCAAGATGTCCTGTCCAGACCATGGTTCAGCATTGCATCTGTGGAGGAAGTGATGAATTAGAGCGCTGTGCCCATTGATATAAAAGAGATGCCAGGTCAAGTAAGGAACACAACAGATTGTATATGACTGGAAAAGAAGATAACAGTAATATCAAAACACCAACTAGAGAATTCAGGAATGGGTATTTTTCTAAATGAACAGTAAATAATCCTTATGTCAACTATACGAACACAGTAGGTGACAGCAGTCCAAGCACCACAAGATTCGCTATTTTAATAGGTGACTGTGAAATTGTCAATTCTTTATATATATAATTAAGAATGACATGATAAAATTTTTTTGAAAAGCAAACAAGGCCACTTTCAACTTTTGCAAAACCTAAACCGAGTTAGAGGATTTATGGAGACATGCATCAGTATATCACATGTGATCTATCAAAAAGACAAAGGAGAAAAGAAAAACTGTCCATTTTGAGAATGCACAAGGAATTTTTTATTTAAGATAAAAAAACGAACTGGTAATAGAGAACAATAGGATTGAAAGGGACATCAAGAGATTATCTAGCTCAGAGTAGAATCAGATGTTCATTTGCCTGGGGAGGCTGTGGATTTTCTTTCATCTTTTGAGGAAGAACCAGACAAGTTCAGTGCTTGCCTATCCTTGCCATTACCCTTGTTGTCTACCCTTCACTATGCCATGCAATTTTATCTGTAAAAAATATGCAATATTAGAGCTAACTTCTACTTTTAAAAGTTCAGATAACTGAGACTCTAATTCTTGCGTGGGCTTTTCTACCCCAAAAGAGAAAAAAATGCCAGCATAAGCAGTTCTAAAAAAATGCCCAAACATGATGGATTATGTGATAGCGTGTACAGCTTGCTCTTACCTGCTTATGACCTTGGGGGCTGAAACATGCAGCCCTGGAATAGAGTATTGCCGCTCAGCAATTTGCCAAAAGCTTTGTACTGAATGTGCAAGGCCTCAGGACTGAGACTTCTCAGGTTTGCTTCGTTTGAACTTCTCTCAACCCTTCTGTATCTTTTCCTTGGTTAGCTGTGACAGCAGTTTCCATAATTAACCAGGTCTACGGCTAATTTGTTTTACTGCTGTTTATCTGTGTGTGGTACAGCCATCATTTTATATAAATAAAAGTAACTAACAGTTATTCTGTGTGGAAAAAGAGATTTATGACTAGCACAACCGTGCAGTGCAGAGAAATGCAGGCCTGGTGCAATAGCAGAAGCCTCAAGAAGTGGAGGCACAAGATTTTCTGAGGAATACAGAGATATAAATGTAACAGGCGAGGCACAGGCTTGGCACTGCTGGCCTGATGCCTGTGAACAACTCACCAGTGATCAGTCAAAGAAATGCTGACCTGGAGCTGGATTTGGGGGTGACAAAGAGAACAAAAAACCCAAACAAAAACCCCCAAAACAAAAACCAAAAAACAAATGAACAAACAAACAAACAAAAAACCCCAAGCAAAAAACCAACCAAACAAAAAAATATGAAAAAACCCAAACCAAAACAAAAAAAAAAGTAACATTCATAATAGGCACCACATGCCATAAAATCAGATGTAGCTTGGTGCTGCCGGGATGTAGGTGCAGCAATACTGGGGCCCTGCTGGGATCGCTTTGGCGTGCCTTTTCCAGCCCCAGCGTTCCTGGAGCTGTAGGCTCTTTGACTCTCTCAACCCCAAACCTACCCATAACCACTACCCTAACCCTCTGAGCACATTTCTAACCTATGGTAATAAGTATTTTAAAAAATATGCCTTTTTAAAGCAGCTTGTTCATTTTAAACATTTCTTTCTGGTTGAGCGACTGGTGCTGTGACCTTTTACAGTTCATCAGTCTCTACACAAAAAAACTGACTATTTTAATCGCTATTGAAAAAAATGAAATGCAGTTGGTAAAATATATTACTCTGAATCATGAAATGTATACTTTGGGAAGTGCAGGTCTTTTTTTAAACTGTGAGAGCTTTCTAAACAGCTGTTGCAAATTCCAGAATAACTGCTCTTGACTAACTCCACATACATAGATTTTTGTTCTGGAATAAGTGCACCTTGTTCTACTTCGGCTTACTATTAACTTTATGATAAACAGAAGTAACAGACTAATTATGAAATAAGACTGCCCACATATGTAGCTAAGTGGGAGTAGTAATTGCAGTTGCACATATCTTTGTTCATTTGAATTGCCTCCAAGATCAGATAAAAGTAGGATGAAGAAAGCAATAATAAAATTTATTTTATATGAAACTGTTATCAGTCTTCGAATTTGGTGACAATGCCTCTCACTAGCTTGCATTTGAATCGAAGCTCAGTCACAGGCCTGGTTAAAGTCCATGGGTGAATATCTTCATTTCACTAAGTAAACCAGAAGAATTGGCTAAACAGTCCTCTGCTCACAGATTAAATCGGAAGACATTCCCCAAGGGAATGAAGTACATCACACGGCCAGTCCTTGGCACCAGGGGCCTGATCAGAGTACAGAGCATGGCCAGGCTCTTACACTTGCCCTAACTAATGCCCCGTGTCCCAACTCTCAGAGTGAGCTTAGCTTTAACCCAGCAAGGCATTATGATTTGCATTTCTCCTATTTGTATTCCTTCTGGTGCTTATCTGAACAGTAAAAAAGGAAAGATGGAATCAGGCAGCTGGGAGATGGGGGAGAGAGACAGGGAGAGACTGCCTTGGCATGGTGTTGGATTGGTTTTGCCATTTGGTGGACTGTCACCGTTTCTGTAGACAGAGGGACTACTCTGAGACTGAATGCAAATACAGGGGGTAGAATTCGTCTGGCACCAGCTGAACACATTGGTGCATGATAAAAAATGAGAGAGAAGCAACAAGGATTTGTTGCAGGAAGCTGAGTCAGAAAACTTGATTTAACTGCAATAACTCATGAGAAAGGGAGTTAAAACAAGAAAATGTCTCCCGGATGCATCTGCTATGCTGCAGAACATACGACTCTGTGTGTGTATTCTTCACAAAGAGATTCTGACTCCTAATGCAAACAAAGTTGGAAGTACTGCAAATACTGTCTTAACTGTTAGGGCCAAAAAACTCAATGCTTCTTCAACTTATTCACACACTAGCACTGAAAATCAGTCTGAAAAAGGCATGGAGCAAAGCAGCTTTATGCACCAAACGTAGGACAGAAGAGTTTTCAGTGTTATAGCTGAAAAAAGCATAATTCATTAAATGTTTTTTTTCCCCTTTAATGCATTCCAGCTCAAAGAAGCTGAGTGCTTCTGTTGTCAAGTAAGGTGAATAATGACTTTGAGTACACTGCTCCATTTTGTACTCAGGACATTTTCATTAGCATGCTTCAGAAAGAAGAATGTAAGTGCAGCTGATAGAAAATTTTAAATTTCTAGGTCACAGTGAATTTCACTGGTCACATCAAAAAATGATATATTACAGGAAAAACCTTTTTAAATTCATATTTGGAAGAAATTCAGCACTGGTATTTGAGACATTTCTTTATTTAAAAATACCCACCAAACTTTGAAGAGCCTCTACTGGAAAAACGAATAAATTTAACAGTCTTTCCACATTCCTTATCATTTTGGAAAAGCTCAGGTTTTCTAGCTGAGCCTCTTAGTTGGTATCAGCTTTCCTTTTAACCCACCCATGCTGCAGAACTGAACATGCTCTTCCTTTGGCCAGTTTTCTACTCTTGGCTTTGCCTGCTGCTTCCACAATTGAGTTTGTATGTAAACCACAGATAAAAACCCCAGTCTTGCTCCATTTGTATTCCATATGTTTGCCAGGCTATTGGCCACAAGAGATCATAAGCAGTTTGTTTTTCAAACCCCAAAACTTGGATAGGCATTGAGTGCATCATCATACAGGTTTTTTTACCTTCAAATAATATTTAAAGGTCTCAGGAATTGTAATTGGCTTTAAAATACTGTTTCCTTGATTTTGCTACAATAAAGCCTTAATTTTCAATAATGGTCCAGCTAATAATTTTCTTCAATCTCAAATCTTTAAACTTCAGAGATTCATTAGCCTGATTACTCTTTTTTTTAATCTGTTGCTCTCCTTTTCTTGAATTACCATGGTTTCTTCACCAGCCTTACTGGAAGTGAGTTCTTTATTAAACATTTCTCTGCCCATATCTGAAAAAAAAAAACTGTTAATCTCTCCTTCTCATGTTTTTGCTGAATTGGTGATTATAAGTGACATATCTTGTCGTGGTGCACAACTCCTACTCAATAGCAACTCCCACTGGGGTTCAATATACCCCAGTACTTTCTACTGCAGTCTTTCTTCCTATTTTGTCTGTCCTCCACTGTTGTTCTTCCACTGGATTATTAAGATTAAGGCAGCACTTCCTGTTTTAACAGTCAGGCAATCCAAGACAGAGGAATAGGTCAGAGTTTCTGAGACCAGATTTCACACATGACCTCTGTTCTTAGAGCAGTGAGCATCAAACAAGAAGGAAGTCACAAGATACTCAAATATTTGATTTCAAAATTGTATTCAGTATTGAACTGCAGCCATGAGATGTTCCTAACTTAACATCCACAGCTCACCAGCCTCAGCTATCACAGTGCTGATGCAGCAAAAACAAATTGGAGATAAGAAGCTGAAGAGAACAACAACCATCTTTCAGCCCAGGCATTTGTAAGAAATGACTGAGTGGTCTTGAAGAACATTTTCTAAAGTTAAAGCATCTGCAGATCAGCTCAGGATTCTGAATTGTCTGGGTGAAGGACTTTTCTGGGTATCGCTTCAGGAGGAATTCAAGTATATTTGAAATGATAGAGGACCTGCTTCCAAAGAAAGGACTAAGGTCCTCTCACCCATTCTTCTCAGGAAGGCAAAAGGGTTTAAGTGGTGACAGGGAGTGACCGTATTGGCTTAGGAGCAGAATCTGTGAGAAAAACTGACAAAAAAGCAACACTAAAATGTGCAAAGCAATCCCACTTCCACACTGCCTTTACATGAGCAACTGCCCTTAAGAATCTCTTTTTTTTTTTTTCTATTGCGGGGCATATATGGGTGCCAACAAATCAGCTATGTCAGCAGGAGAGAGAAAAATTAACTCAATCTGTGACATCATGTCCTATCGTTCTCCAAACACTGTGCTACATCTCCAGGATGAGGTGCTATTTTTAGTCCTCTAATTTCAAACATATGTTGAGACTGCTTCCAAATGCTTTCCTTCTTATCCTTTTCAAGCTTTGCATCTTGGATGTGGAGGTCTGAAATACTAAATATTAGCAGTCCAGATTCCTTGCGCCTAGCACACATTGGTGAATCCAAAACCTAGGGAAGCTACTTGCACTACTTAGGCACACAAAAGAACACACACAAGCATCTTTGATGGGTTCCAGCTGTCTGGGATTGACAAACACATACACATCTCTGTATACACACTCTCCTGATTCACATTTGGGGAGCACATATTATAGCATAGCAAAGGCCTTCACAACAACAAGCCTGAAAATTCTTAGTACAACAAATAGTATTTAACCTTTTCTTCCCTGTTATATACCTGGAAAAGTCACTGGCTTATATTTTTTTACCTGTTTGGACTTAAAAGATTTGCTTGTTTGATGAGGATGGTACTTGCTAGAAGCTTGTCCTTGTCTCAGTTCTTTCAAGAGAAATGAAATGCAGAAAAAATTTCAGTAATTTGCCATATTGTTAGGATTAATGCCTTAATTCTCATGCATTCCCTTTAAAAAAGTCTGGCCCATCCCCAAGTGAAACATAGCTGTCTCTAGGGCAAAATACAGTAGCACTAGTGCTAGCAGCACCACGTTGCAGTCATGGGAAAAGGAATAAAAGCATGCTCGCCCGTTGAAATGGCCGGAGAAATTTCAGGGTCATAGAAGGCAATTGTAGGCTTGCAAAATAGCTATGACACCAGGGAATGTCCTTATCTAGTAAAAAGCAACTGATGGAATTATTCCATGAAGCTTGCAGCCAAGTCAGTTGTCTACAACAGAAATGAGTTTGGAATGTTTCTTCCCTCAAGATTTATTGACTCCATAAACTGCTTTAACAAAATTAACAAATCGCAACACACTTGTGTGTTTCAGTCTGCCGGTCCGGATAAAAAATGGCACTAGCATCACATGGTTACTGTATTATTCTAAGACAATTTTATAAGCAAACTAATCTCTCCCAAATTCTACTCCCTGCATAATTCCTCAGTGAAATATGTTTCCCCCTTGCCACTCCATGGTGACAAAGCAGCACCGGTTAAAGGGCTTTTTCCAACATTCTGTAATGGCAATGCTCTGCCTGTGGCAGAAGGAATGAGGCTGGCAGCATGGCAGTATCACTGTGATAATACTTAAACATAAGCAAAGACACGGATTCCAAAAAATAAAAAGTGACCTGGATTCCATCAGCATTGCTCTAATAGTGACTATTAAAAGAAAAAATAAGCCAAACTCAATTCACCTTGGTCAAGAGAAGCCAAGGATTTTGCTTCCACTTGTTGACAGACATGTGACAGCATAAACTTTCATTACAAAAATATGTAGAAATCAGCAAGTTGAAAACTGAGTAAATTGTGTGTTATGCTGAGAGGAGTCATCGGCAGCATGAGTAAATATAAAGGAAAATGTTTGCTATACCTAATTTCAGATTTTAAGGAGAATAACTTCCTCTCCTGCCAGCTTGTTTTCAAGGGCTCTGGATTTTAACAGAACAGACAGACTTGTGACTGATCGCCTATTTCTTCTCACCCCACCTCCCCTCCCTGCTTCAATGTACAATACAGGAGAACTCCAAAAGTGTATAACAGTATAGGCATTGTTCTTAACTTCAGTTTAAGAGCAATATAATTCAGTTTATTTCCAAAGCGTTTGTAGTGAAATAAATGTTTGACTCTATCAACACTGGCTTTGAATATCCTCACAGGCTTCTGTATCCAGTTCAGCGTTCCCAGCCTCTGATTCAATGCAGCCTCTGTGTACATTTACCACTACCATTCCTTCCACCGTTCATATTTTCTTCCATGCTGCTTTGCCCAAATATCCCTCTCTTGCTTTTCTTCCTTCTCCCTTACTCTCTTTGCTCTCTGTGCTTAGAGCCTTTCCCTTTTTTGTGTGACAAATAAGCATTTTTCCTTTTTTCTAAAACACTAACAAGAAATATGTCCAAAATTCCCATGGTTTTCTGTTAGACATTTCAAAGTAATTTGCTACTCTCTACCCAGCTACAGTGGTCATGCTGTTGCATTATACTCCATCATCCAGGTTATTCAGGTCTCAAGATATTAAACCAGGAATTAAATCAGGGGCTCATAATTAAACAGTAAAAGGTTAGTGTTGGCACCTGCAGTTCCCATTGACTGCAAAATAAATGCTTATTATGGAGCATTTTGGAAAGTGTCACTACTTGCCTAGGTGACTAAATATCAAATTAGGACATTTGTTTTGGATACTGCAATCTCCATTTTTTACTGGCAGATTATCCTTTTTTGCAGCCCACTGCACACTGGCTCACGTGTCTCAATTTCAATTACGAGCTTGCCCATGTTCTACACCAGGCTTGACATCCTGACATGATCCCTGACAACAAGTTAGCACTACAAGTTGTTTCATCTTGGAACTGAAGTAGCACATTACTTCAACTGTAAATGAATGAATGAATTGTGAGAACAGTCTGTCTGCTGACCCATGAAAACAATTTCCCTTTCTTTCAGTGACAAGATTTAAATCTTCAGAGACTCAGATTTTCATTTGCTTTTATTTCCAAAATGAATCAAATTACACAGATGTGTGAGATGGGAACCAGTTTCTAAATATGACATGCCTTCCCTCCCATTAAAAAGATGAGATTCTTCACAATTTTTAAGCACTTGGTGCATAAGTCAAAGTTAAGTATAATTTTCCCTGTACCACATTCTTCCCTTACTTCTTTTCTCAAGGAAGTGTCTGCTGGATCTTGGCTAGTGAGTACGATATAGGCAGTGAGTGTTGGCTGGGGAATGATGACCTGCAATAAATAAGAATCCCTGAACAGCAGAGGAAGTGCAAAAGCAAAAAGTGCTTGTGGGCATGTGTTTGAAATTAGGGTGATTGAAAATCTTCCAAGGACTTCAAGAAAGACTTTCTGAATGGTTACAGAACAACCTGTTGTTTCATGTCATCTGACAAACTGATCAAACTGTCCCCCCCCCCGCAAATCCAACAAACCTAAGCTGATAAACTTGTCAGATATAGTAACAAGATGAAGAGTGTTGAGGAACACATTCAGTGCAGGTAGCTCGGTGTGCAGCTGCAGTGTCAGCCGCAGGTTGAGCTCTGGGTGGTGAGAGCTCCAGGCAAGAGGCCAGGAACTGGTGCTGACCTTTTGTACAACAGAGGGCACAGGACCTGTGGCACAGCCAGGTGACCGGACACCGAGACACAGCAGGAGCCGAGGACTCAGCAGGAAGAGCCAGGACCTCGTCACACACAGACTGGGAGGGGGTAAAAACCCAGGGCTTTCTTTGGGGTCCCTCCTCAGAGACACCCAGCTCAAGCTGCTATATTTTTGTTGCACCATGATAAAATTATTTTAAGGATCCAGATGTCTGAAACTCTGCTACGGGAAACCCCGGCTCAAGCCAGTAAGGAAACCTGGTTTGACTGCGTGAGTGTGGGGGGTGTAGGGAGTCAAGCGAGGCACCCGCTGGGTCACTGGAGCTGCCTGCTGAGAAAGGGCTCCAGTTCCAGTGTGACTGTCAGAGTGGCTTCTGGATGGTCAGACAAGGAAAGTTTCCTTAAGAGCAATGAATACTTTTAATGAAAGCCTGAGCTTCTGTGACACATCCACATGCTGGCCGCACATACTTGCGAATATATTTTTATCCTGCATTCCTACCAGTCTTACCAGTCTTCTCTGAACTGCTTGTCATCTTGAAGGAATCTGGGGAAGGGAAGCAGAATGAAAAACACAGTTCCTAAGTTTAGAATTCAAGACTTAGTTTATGTTTTATTTTAAGTTTATGCAGAAAGCACCCTCCATTAAGGCTCACTTTGCTTGGGCATTTAATGCAAATTCAAAATTTATATTTTCAGTATTCGTTTTCCCTTGTGAAGCAATGAAGATTCTGCCTTACTGCTGCTGAACACACTTGACACTGTGTCACTACTTGTATGAAGCTGTTGAGCTACCAAGATCACCTTCTACCTGGTCCTAATATGTCTCATATTTGCATCCCTTGCTATCCCAGGGAACAACACAGAATTAGGACAGGAAACCAAAACCAACCAGATCTCCCATTTATTGCTGTAAATACTACTGTACCTGGCCTTCACAGGTCTCATAGGAATGGCTTCTAAATTGGCATCCTGGAGTAGTGCAGACTATTGGTGAGCTGTCATCTGCATTCCTCAAAAGCCTGAAAAGCAGCCTCATCTGGGTATGAGCTGGCAGCAGATAACAAAAAGGACTTTCTGGGCCACACAGTCCATTGTCATGTTGTTGCAGACAGCACATCATCTAAAGACCACGTTACTTCCAATTCTTATATTTGATAAGAGGCCTCCACAGGCATACCTTTCTAACACAAAGAATTAATGTAGAGTAAGACCTATAGATCAAGGCATCCTGGGGGGGAAAATGACCACCTGGGTTGGATACAAAATTCTTATTTTGATTAGCAGGGTCTAGAGAGAATGCTTACCTCAATATCCTTATGACTCTCCCTTTGGTGACAGCAGTTTGTTCATCTTGAATTTTTCTGGTTCCAGCTGGGAGTAGTCCCAGTTAGTGTAGCTTCTTGGAGCTGTTAGTGGGCCTAAGTGAAGATATAGAAGGAATGGTGAAAGAACATGGAAGACGAAAGAATACTTAGCACTTCTCTCCCATCTTCATAGCATGCTATACACACTGAGCTTCACAGTATCTCACAACGCAGTTCATGAGTACACGAGTGCACTTGTTTGTATGAGCAAAGCACAATTTATGTTCATCTGAGGCCTGAGATGAAATCAGCTTGGAAGGGAATTTAGAATGCAGGCCCTGTTTGCTCTCCCTTATAAACAACACAGCAGCTCAGTCCAAAGGCCAAACATCTTGTCTCCAGCAGCTGCCAGTGGTGAAGGGTTACAACAGCACCAAAACACCAACCCATACAGAGAGATGCTGGAGACCCTTTCCCTGGTATTCCCTTTCCCTGCATCTGCTCATCAGGAAGCTACAGACTGGAGGTTTAATATTTCATCTTTTCCTGGAAAGGACATCTTAAGTGAGCCATGGAAACAGATGACTGTGAAAGTAAGAGACAAGGAAATGCATGAAATACAGATGTGGAAGCAAGCGAAGAGTAGCCAGGTAATAGGAACAGAGTGAAATAAAGCTTAACGCAAGCTTTCACTGCTGTAGGCTGCACATGATCTCTGAACCTTTGGTCTCCCAGTCACCAAGGACAGCCTCGTGGCAAACTCTTGTCAGGGAAGCAATGGATTCTTTCCAGAGCATGTGTGTGGCTCAACTACCTGCATACAACATCATGGCTTCATTTACACTTTTTCTGCTACTTAGAGCAGAGGATACGTGTTTGCCACGTTAGTACATATCAGAGAGGCCCAAGTAAACAAATGTAAACATGTAGTACGTATGTGTGAATTCAGGGAAGGAGGGCAGGAACTGAGTTTGAAAGACAAGGGGTAACTCAGTTTGCAACCTTACAGCTTGCAGGAGCTGCATTCCCTGACAGGAGCAAAACTGTTGTCACCTATCATCCATTCTGAAACTGCACTGCAAAGCTGTGTCTTGGACTCATCAGTACTGAAACATGACCGTGGGAAACAAGCACAGAAGCAGATATACAAGGCTTGACTCAGAAGTGAAGAGAAAAAAAATAGGGCTGAAGGAAAAAAGAATGACAACTCTATATACTTTTTAGTTAAGAGATCATGTACACAGTGTTCTTTTGAATAACAAAGTCTACATTTCAGCCAAAGTAACGACTGCAGCTTTGAAAAGCCAGTAGGGAGGAAGTACATGATTTGGTAAAAAAAATAAGGATGAAAACATTCCTCCTTCCTCCTTTCTTTAAAGGTCTGGTTAGCAAAATAGAACAATCAGAAAGAGTGTTAGTGCAGATATTTAGAACTTTTAGGAGACAATAAAAGCCAGCTGTGAAAAGTGAAAGAAAATTAAGAACCTGTGAATAAGTAAGTAACTAAAAGGGAGAAGGCAGAGGCAAAGTAGGTGAAGGCATATTTGTTGGGTGATAGAGGGCACACATGAGGGATGAGAAATATAACCTGTGCTTTACTGCATTTTATTGTTTTATTTAGGTTACTAAGATCCATCCAGAAGACAGAGGCATGAACTTTCCTGGCTATCACTCGGCTGTTCAATGAAAGGTACCACCTGTGACAGACACTCCATTATCTCCAAAAGTCATGGCATCCATAACAGCTGGATATTAGGATACTTGCAGTAATTAATTAATCTGAAATCTCAATTTATAGGATAAGTATTAATTTCAGATTACTCTTGTGCGGATGGGTTTCTCCACTTCGCTTCACTCTCCTTGTGTTTTCTTTGCCTAGCTATAAGCACTGGAATGAGGGCCTCCTGGTGGTGGAATCTGTGATCGTCAGGCCGGAGGAGAGCACGTTTCAGTGCTTTCAAAGCAGTGAAACGGCTGTTCTTTTATCTCTTGAGTTATCCATAATGAAATAAAGAAAAAGTGTGAGAAAAAGAAGTGTCGGCTTTGTCAATAAAATATAGGTGAGGTATTTAATATCTAGGGTTCTAAAAGAAGGGACATCATTAACTGCACAGCACTCAGGCACAGCACTCACTCACAACAATTACCTCACTGCTGGAAAATTTAATTGGGCAGGGATTTCATAATTTCAATATGCCAAAAAAGTTTTATTTTATAGGTTTTAAACTCAGTCTAATTTATCCCACCAGGCAGTGTAGCAAGTTTCAAGTAACAATGACTAAAATAAATATTCACTTTGATGTCAGAGTAAGCCTAGAGTGAGTCTACTGAATTCACCAGTCAGTGGGGTCTCCCTGTAATTATCGATATAACAGAGAACAGTAATGATCCCGCAGTGTATATGAAAAAAAGCAAGAGAAACACTATGGAGTTAAAAGCAGCTCTGAGAACATCTAAGCTATAGATTCTCTATCACTTGTGAGCCAAAAACGCTGAAGAAGATGCTCCAAATGAGGCTACCAAGAACAGCTTGGGTGTATTCCAAAATTTCCACACTGCCATGTGCTACAGCCCTATCTCCATCCTGTCAATCTCTCAGCCTTCCACCAGTGTTCCCAAAGATGTCTTCCTGGGAACATAGGCAGCTTCCTTACACAATGACTGTAACATACAGGTTCTTCACCATTTAATGGGCTTTTGCAGTTCCTAAGTGATCTCTGTAGTTATTTTCCTGGGAGAAAGAGTGTGTGCTAGGTGTTCTTTTCCCCACAGAGTGACAGGCACAGAAGGATGCACAGTACTACACCATAATGCTTTTAACGTAGCTGAAAATCATATGTCAAACTATATATATCTCTATATATGTATGTATTTGCAATATACTGAGAGACAATGCTAGAAACAGCAACAGTCACTTCTTGTCTCGGTATCTACCTGATGTAGGTGGAGAAACAATGAGGAAAAGCTGCTGCCAAAATACCCTGGGAGGTTGGTGCAGCGAGGAAATTCCACAGCATTTTTCAAAGAGATGGAATCTGGCAAGAAATGATATTTAGTCAAACCATGCAGAAGGAAGATTCCTGAAGCAAATCACAGCAGAAATCAGACACTGAACCTCCTTCTCTTAGTCTCCAGGGGAAGCTTTCTGAACTCTTGTTGACAAGTCCTACCAACCATGAGACCATTCACACAGGTATTATCCACCATGGGCACAGCAACCAGGCAACAGAAGGAAGCATTCACCTCACGTGCCAAGGCAGTGGGGATGGGCTGCCTGGCTTTTTCCAGGTCTCTGCTCCACAGAAAGAGGCAATCAGAGAATCACTCTGAGACCCTAAATGCATGAGGCAGTTTAGTTTTACCATAATTACAGTGTATTACTACAATAGTCATCCTGCTCAATGCAAGGAGAACTCAAGCAACAACTGTGCTGAAACATACAGGTTTCTTCTAGGAAGGTGAACATTACTGGAAAAAAACCCCAACCAATGTGAGGGTTAAGAGCTCAGTCCCTCACTATCCCGTATGGTCTTTGGCTCTTATAAGCACGCAGGTGAGCTGCCTTCATTTTTTCATTTCAAAATTGTAATTCTACATTATCTCAGTTTTTCTTCCAAAGTTCTCACCCTCATTTATCTGGACCTTCCTTTCGTCTTTCTTTTCCAGTATATGGACACACATATGGATATTAAATGGTGATAGAAGCCACAACTACTTCACAAATACCTTGCTCCAAACAGTGAGTTTTTATTCTACTTTTAAGGGTGTTGACTTCCACCCCACCCCACCCCCCCCGCATTATAATGACTTCTCTTATTGCAAAAATCACTGCTTTCCAGTGCACAGACTCTGGTACACTGGGTCAGAAGGCAACTGGTTTTATAGCATGTGTCGTGCAAGAACCAGGTATTGGTTAACTGGACTACCAAAAGATACTGCAGCACCAGAGATTTTTCTTGTCTCAAGTCACCAGGTTTAACTCTGCTATTTTTTCAATTCTCATTCCAAGTGAGCAATTTTCTGGTTCACTTAAGGCAGGGTGCCAATTAAGCACTCCGGGAATGAAAGACTGTTAGATAATTTTTTTTTCCTGGAGTATTAATACATGTACAAACTAAATTCAAATGTTGGGGATTCTTTTCTTTTCTCCTCCTTTCGCCTGCCCCCTTCTTTTCTTTGTTTCCTTGTCTTTATTGTTCCCTTTTAACTAAAGTCAGCATCTTAATATCTCATTAATCCAAAATTTTTCAGGAAAGCCTCAGAAAGTCCTCAACATAAGCTTTTTTAACAATGAAGCAAGTAACCTCAGATCACTATTCTAACATACTAGAGAATTATTTTATAGTTTAGGAGTGGCATTTTGCCTCTGTAACATAAAAAGTGCTGGTGATACGTGTTACATACCCGTGCCATTCATTCAAAATATTATCCAAACCAACTGCCACTGCCACCTCCCATGGAATGCAGCAAGTAACACAATGAATCTAAATTTATTCCATCATGTGCAGAAAGGGAGGACTTTGCGATGTACACAGGAAATCAGGATGCTGGGGCTGCTTCAATGAAGGCGTGTGAGGAGCTGCTGCTGTGGAGTGACCGTCCCTGGAGGTGTTTGAGAAAAGACTGGACATGGCACTTAGTGTCACGGTCATGTTCACATGGTGGTGTTCGGTCAAAGACAGGACTCGATGATCTCAGGGATCTTTCCCAACCTAACTGATTCTGTGATTCCGTATGGTTCTCTCTCCAGCTCCTTACCCATCATCCCCAGAACCCGTGCAGTCCAGGACCCCAGACCTCCTCCACTTCTTCTCCCACGTTCCCAAGCAAGGAGGGGTTCTCTGCCTAACGGCGTTTAGTTAATTATCTGAAAAAACAAACAAACAATCGCCACTAAAAACAATTTTTAAAACTCTTCCAAGCGAGTCGAGCATTTTAGGGAAGGTGTTAAGGAAAACGCGGTCAGCGCTAGTCGGACGGGGCCCGCCCGTGAGCAGAGCCCGACCCCCACGCCCGCTGCCCGGCCCCTCCGCCCCGGTCTCCCTCCACCACAGGAGGCGGAGCGGAGCCGCCGATCCCGTCGCCACGGCAACGCGGCGGCCGCAAACCGCTCCCGGGACACGCGGCGGATCCCACCGGCGGCGGACGGGGAGCGCCGGCAGCAGGCGTGGCCCGACGGAGAGGTGCGGCCCCCCCAGAATTAAGGCGAAGCTCGATGGAACAGCCCGACCCAACCGCCCCCGCACCGCGGGGCTGACCCTACCACTGCGGCGGAGGGGGGATGGGGGTGTTCTTCATCGGCTCTGCTCTTGCCGAGCCCGCTGCTTTCGCCAGTGAGATGCCGGGAGGGAAGACAAAAAAAAGGAGCATCCCGGTGGTGGCCCGTGCGGGGAATAGCGCCCCGCGGTGCTCCCCTTCCAGCTCTTCGGCGTGCCCGTAGCGTGGTACGGCCCGTGCTCCCCCGAGGTGCCGGGCCGCGTGGCGCTGGGGGTACCGGCCGAGGGCGGGGAGCGCGGGGAAGGGG
>VZTD01005250.1:52043-64504 GCA_013397725.1 Rhagologus leucostigma
GGGCGGGGAAGGCTGGGCGGGCGCGGGGCCCCCGCGGGGCACGCAGGGCCGTGCGGCGGGGCCTGACATGGGGGTGCCGCCCGCAGCTGGACGAGACGCTGGCGGAGCGGCTGTGGGGACTCACGGAGATGTTCCCCGAGAGCGTCCGATCGGCGGCCGGGGCTACGTTCGACCTGTCGCTGACGGTAGCACAGAAGATGTACAGGTGAGGGGGCGGCGGGCCGGGCGGGAGCCCCTCGGAGCAGGCCCGGCGGGCAGAGCGGGGGCGCGGGGTGGCTCCGCCGGCTTTCGCGGTGGCTTTGGCCGCTGGTAGCGCAGTGCGGGGAGCGGCAAGCCACGTTTTTTGTTTATGGGCGGCGTGGGAAGGGCGGGGATAAGGAGACACCCCGGAGCTCGGGGTTGGATTCGGGGGAAGGCTGATGGTTGAGGCACGGAAGGGAAGCGCGGGATTGTGCCAGTAAGAAGCGGCTAAAGAACTGATTCTTAAGGTTCTTTCTCCTTGATAGATTCTCTAGGGCAGCTCTGTGGATTGGGACCACCTCCTTCATGATTCTGGTTCTTCCTGTCGTCTTTGAAACCGAAAAACTGCAGATGGAGCAACAGCAGCAGCTGCAGCAGCGACAGGTGAGGCAGAAAGGCCCAGCCCTCTCTCCCGGCCCTGCAGAGCTGGCTGGGAGTGCCTGCGCCTCCCGCTGTGAGCAGCTGCTGAGGGAGCTTGGGGAGAAGGCTGCAGTCCGTTGTACGCTGTGGCCTCACTCGTCCCACCAGATGCTCTGTCTGGATGTTCTAATGGGACAATCCTGCCGATTCGCGGTGCCAGGCTGGCGGCAATCCCTGGCAAGCACAACCTGGCTTTCACCAGCCAAAATACGCTGTGAGGGGCTGAAATAGGGGCTGTGGTTGGGCACTGACCTTGGCTGTTGCAGCAGGCACGGGACTGGTGCTGCAAAGTGCCACCAATACTTGGGGCCGGGGGGGACAGCATGGGAAGCCGTCTTGTGTCCTTGAAATCCCTCAACCAATTGTTTTCTTTCCAGATCCTCCTCGGACCCAACACAGGGCTCTCAGGGGGAATGCCAGGGGCCCTGCCTCCGCTGTCTGGAAAAATCTAATTTGCGGAAGCTGAGTTGGATTCAGATCAAGTGGGAAGACCTTGCGATTATGATATACTGAACTGTTGATTCGGTGGGCCAGGGCATTTTTTTCTTTTTATTTTTGGTTCTCCTTTGGGACATTGACCTGTTCATAATGAGGGAGGGAAGCCTTCCTCTGGACCTGATGATGGCTCCTGTCTGCATCCCCCTCTCCTTTAGAAATCATGAGTATTTCCTTTTATTCAATCAGTATGCCATAACCAGTTACAGACTTGGACCAGGGGCGCTCCTCTGCCAGCTTCTTGCCCCCACAAAACACCCTGGGGCACAGGTCAGGCTTTGAAAAGCAGCAGTCAGACAGAACAAACGCTTTCCTGCCTGAGTTGGAGCTGAAGGACAGTGGTGGCAGGAAGTGTGACTTTCCCAGCAGAGGAAGGAGGGGTGCTGGTGGCAATCAATACCCCATGGAAAATACTCTTTGGGAAGATGCGTCTGCAGAAACACTTTCACTGCAGCTGTGTGCGTGTGAGAACCGAGGGAGCAGCAGGCCAGGTTTGAGACGATCACATCCACGCAGATTCTCTGCCTCATAAAGTAGAACAGACATCAGCTGCGTATTTTTTTGTATGGAATATTAAATAAATCCAACCTGAACAGTGTGGTTTTAATAGATGTCCTTGAGGGAGGCTCAGTTCTTTCAGAGCTGTCACGGGATTTCTGGGTAGGGATCTCTCCATTTCATGCACAGCCTGGCATTGTGGAAGGGACCAACATGGCTTTGTCACCTTCAGAGGGGTGGGGAAGCCTTGCATGGCTTAAGGGAATTCTCAGGGAGGTGATCCTACCTCAGCACCAGTGTCCGCCATTCAAGGTTCTTAACTCACAAAAAGGTGGTGGTTTTATAACCAAAGAAAAAAAATTTATTTATCCTTTGCATACTTTGTTACAGAACAATTCAGTTGAACATACAGAAGTGATAGGACATTTATATGGAAACTTTTTTTTTCCATTTTTAATATTTGGTTAAACAAAATACATCTCTGTAAACAAACCCAAGACAAGGCTCTAACAAAACCAAACAAGCAAGAAAACAAAGAGGGGCTTCCCCACTCCCGAGCAGTGGGACTGGACCAGCTCACCCACCCTCGGGCACAGCAGCCTCACCTCCCACGGGGATGTGATCATTCACTTTCCCTTTACCTGAGCAGCTGGATCATGCTGTTTCTCCCCCGGGAAAGCAGCTGACATACAACGAGAGGAAAGCAGCCCCAAAGTATTTAAAACTTCTTTGCATATTGTGCACTGATCCATTGGCTTGCAATTTCCATGCAAACAGGGTTTTTCTCCAAAGTGCAACTTCAATCAGCATAGAAAATGTTGCTGTTGAGATTAATATTTTCCCCTCTTGAAGAAATGGCTTCAAGTCAGGAGCAGAATGCCTGCAGGCTGAACATCCTGCCTGGAAAGTGTTTAAAAACTCTGCCAGCTGGTATTGGTCATTGGAATGTGTTACGAAATAGGACTTTTTAAAATGTAAGAGCCATTTGCCCTTGACTGTGGGAGGCTGTGCTCAAAGGACTGCAAAACAGTGCTTGCCAGATGTCCAGGGGTCAGCAAACACCATCGTCCTGTCCTCATGTGGCCTCTCTTCTCTGTTGGGACGGTGCCATTTTGGTGGTCTCTCAGGTTCGAGCACCTGCTCATGCGTTTGCAGAGCTCTGAAGAGAAAAATAACTGAGAAAAGGTCGTTACAAGCCCTCCTCTCACCAGCTCAAACATCAGTAATGAGAGTTTCCTGCATGATGGAACAGGATCCTTCGAGCTCCATCAGGTTCCAGAGGTTGCTGTTCAAGCAAGACATGTAAAGATGGAAGCAAACAGCAGCTCAGCCAGGAAGCGCTAAACACAACAAAGTCAGTTCCAAATTCAGCATTTCCTCCTCCTGCCATGGAAGGCATGGCTGAGCTACAGCTCGCCTAGGTGACTGGGAAACAGCCGGTGGAGATTCCTCTTAGTGTCTCTGTGTCTAGTCTCTCTTCCCCATGGAAGGCAGGAAAAAGCAATTCACCCATTAATGGAATGTTTGTAGGCCAATGCTAAAGGAGAGGTTGGTTCAACTACCAAGCCAGAGTGTCTCCAATGCCTGAAAGTTTCTGCAGCTCCCACACCAGCGGCTGGTAGCAATAAAAGGGCAAAACTGACTGCTATAAAGGCTTCCCTCCTCAGCTCATTTTTATTTTATAACTTGATCTCTTTCATTTCACATGACATCCGTAACTGTGGGCTAGACTTCTGGAGAGAGGAAAATAAAAGGGAATTAATTTCTTTGAAAACCTCTTCAGCTTTATTCCTCTCTCCAAGGAGCCCCTAAACTACTGGGTGACCATGCAGAAAACCAAAATAACTGTTAAAAAATAGTAAAAAAACCCCCACCACAGCACGAAGAAACTCAAGCAGACTGTGGCCTCTCTCCAGTCCAGAAACTTGATACTCCTCAGTCAGCCAGTGCTTGCTGTTTCCACGTCACCTTAGCCAGACACACACTGCCAAACAACCGCTCACCACATACATAAATCCTTGGAGACCCTGGGGAAGAATCCTCTAGCTACCGAAGAATTTCTTGGAAGATGACACTGGTTTTATTATTGTTTCCTAATTCCTGGCACAAACCAGCCCTAAGACGCAGAGGGTCGTGCTGAGCACCGTACCATTCCTAGTGTTTTGAGTGTCCTGAGAGACCCTTAGGAATTGCAAATGTCTTCACGACAACTTGTTTTGGAGGGAGAGAACTGTAAAGAGGTGGCAGCGTGCTCAGCCCCTGCTCCTTCCTGACAAGCGCTGGAGGGAGCAGCATCCCACCACACGCAGCCTTGAAGCACGTGGGGAAAGGGAGGCCAGGGGTTTCCAGGCACTCTTTCCCCCGGCCCAGTTTTACGAGGGTGCGATGCCTTCCAGCTGGCCAGAGGGTGCTGCAGCTCATCCACCTTGTAATTAAAGTGATTGGCTTCCAGTTTCCTCCACTCTGCCCTCAGTTCTTCCCCACCCACCACCCTCAGTGTCCTGCTCCATTGCCCTATTGCACCAAGGAAGGAAGAGAAGAGCCTAACAAAGGAAATTCCAGACAAGAAGAGTCGGGGCACCCATTATCCAGGTTTTAGGACATCAGGAGTTTGGTAAAGGGGAAGAACTGTACTGGGAGGACAGAGTCAGCCCAGGTCACACGTCAGCTCTCCAGGTCTGATGTGCTTCCACCTCCTCTGGCACCACCAATAGGAGTTCACAGTTCTTTCCTCTCAGCTGGTGTTTCAAAAATTTCCTATCATAAAGAGAAACAGAAACAAATCCTACTGAATGTAGAACTTCATCATCTGCAACAACAACTAAACACAACTAACTATTCAGATGTGACAAGAAATGGGGGGAAACCCCCACTGTCTTTAGTTATTTTATGACAGAAAAAACCCACAAACAAATATTAAACTTGCCCCAGTAGATTCAACCATCTCTACCCAGAAAATTCTCAGAATCAGACAAACATTATCTTAACCTCAGCAGAGATGAGTCTATAAAGATGCCACTTTCTTACTTTCCAAGGTAGGAAAAACAGAATTAAAACCAAGTTTAGTTTCTTCATATTTCCAAGATCAAGAATCCCACCGTAACTTAAAATAGTAAATTCCAACAAAGCTAGGAAAAATCTTTTCCTTGTAAAAAAAAGAACACCCCATCACTTAGATGTCCTTAGCAGCAGTGTACCACCCAGTCATTTGACACGTTTTTTTAACCCCTTTCTGTACCTAAGCTTTTTCTGATACCAAACTTGGATTACTTCCAATAAATATGAAAGTCAAATCAATGTTTTCTCCAATATCCTTTGGTCCAGATTTCCAAAACTCCCAGTAGAGAAAGCCCTTACTTTTTGCTGAAGAACAACAGACCTAGGATAAAATCCACCAGAACCTCTGCACAGTAGTTTCATAAGAGAGTTACTTTACCCCAGAAATTTACCAAAACTTCAGTGGCATGGCTGGCTCTGCAAATACTGCACATGTGCAATCCCTATCTCAAAACAAGTCTAGTCAAGGCACCAAAGCTGCTCGTAGGATTTACAGCACGATGCAATGGAAGCTAAACAGCAATCATGAGCAGGTGAAACTGTACAAAGTATTTACAATGTTGTGTTAAGACTGAAGAGGGAAGGGGAGCCAAGCCAGAAGCGCAGCATATGCTTACACAGGAAAAGTGATTCCTAACAGCTCTCACTGCTGTCAGGGAGAAGGTTGCACTTTTAGTCTGGAAAGCCTTTTGTTGGAAACATACAGATAGGTACTAAAGAGGCAAAGAATGCTGATACTCTAATGTTCGAGGAGGGAGCAGGGCACAGCACATCTTGTTGCAGGTCTCACCCACTAATACCTGAGGTGGCCTCTACCTCCACCACTGACAGAGCCAGACACGTGAGAGGCCAAGTCAAGCTCTACTGAGCTCATAGAGACACCACTACCAAAACATTTCCCTAGCTTTGCACAAACAGGGCATAAATCCAAGTGGAGGCACAAGAACCTTATTACTCTCAAATTTTTACTGTTGAAAGTCAGCCATACATGTTTCAATTGCCAACTGTTTAAGGACAGTTTCCTTACCTCCAACGGGGAAGGATTTGAGGAAATCCTACCTGAGCTCACTTTCACCTCCAATCCACTCGGGCACCTTGAGCTTGGAGTCGAGGTTGTAGTAGGTGCCTCCCACCTCCCGGACACAGATCCAGTGCTGTCGCTTGAGGGGGAGCTTCAAGGGGCCCCAGCAAAGGCTGGAGGGCAGATTCATGATGAAGCCCATCACGTTAGACAGGGCAATGGCGTTAACATCCCTGAAAGAGCGCAGAAAACAAGACATCAACAAGATTATGTTCTGGTGCTTTCACTTCAATCTCTTTCTCATTTTTACAAACAGTAGTCGCCTCCAGAATTACACAACTTCTCAGTACCTGCGTTTATCCCACCAAACTGCCTCGTAGCCTTTGGTCTGAAGTGCTGCCATAATCACGTTCACATCATAGTTCCCATTCCCCAGCATGCTCTTCTTGTGGGGGGTCACCATGGTGTTGGGAGACAGCCTACAAACAGAAGAGGAGACTGCTCTAGCAGGTGTTTGCTGAACCTGTATTCCACAGCTGGAAAGGGGCTACTTGCTGTGTAACTTGAAGCTCATTTTCAGGGGTTTTGTGTTTAAACACAAACTATTCCATCCCCCCTTATCCCTCATCGAATGGGCTGAGGAAACTAAGTGATGCATAAAGAATAACTTTGATGTACAAAGCCTCCAAAAATCCTGCCTTTGATGTGAAAGAAATCACAAAGCTCTTCCGCCCTGACCACTTGGACTGGTACTTCTGAAGAATGCTTCAATTACGATTTTTCCTCAGTTTACAGTTGGAGTAAATGCCAGTTTGCTATTTAGGACACTGGCTATTACAATTTTGAGAGTTCAACAGTCAACACCAGTCTTGAAAACTGGATAAGAAAAAGAGGCAGGGGAGATTGGCTGCAGGAAAGGTTGTTCTTCCTCCTCCTCCACTGGTAAATGAAAGAAGCTCTCACACAAAGCAGTGAAGATACTTGGGGTTGGGAGCTATCTAAAGTGTTACTGTTGCTAGATGATAAAAAAATATCGGTTGCTGTAGGTAACTAAACAGATAATCCTGATGAGAACAAATCTCTTCAGCTTTGACCTGTAAGTTTGCTTAGACATCACTTGCATTACTACAGCATCTAAAAATGCAGAACCACAGTCCATCATGTTCATATAATCACAGCATATCCTGAGTTGGAAGGGATCCACAGGGAGTCCAACTCATGGTCCCAGACAGGACAGCCCCAAGGATCACACCATGGGCTTGAGAACATTGTCCCAGTGCCTCTTGAACTCTGTCAGGTTGGTGCTGTGACCACTTCCCTGGGGAGCTGTTCCAGTGCCCAACCACCCTCTGGGTGAAGAACCTTTTCCTAATATCCAACCTAGACCTCCTCTGACAGTGCTTCATGCCATTCCTTCAGGTCCTGTCACTGGTCACCAGAGAGGAGAGATCAATGCCTGCCTCTCCACCTCCCCTTGCGAGGAAGCTGTGGGCTGCTATGAGGTTACGTGCTAAAAGATACGACGGCCTTTGCACAGGTTCAGATAACGGATGTGAGACGTAACATGGAGATGTGTGGCAAAAAAGCCTGCTAGCCACTTTTATGGTTTTATGTTTCCCCCCTCTGCCTATGAAATGTTGTGAGAAGGGAAGACAACGGGATGTATTACTACGAAGATGACAGCTGGAAAAGCAAGCACAGGGGAAATTGGGAGCAGAGAACAGCAAAGTCATGTAATGCCAATCCAAAGAAAGTCATGCCTCAAATGAGTTCTGTTGTGATGAGTTGCTCTTTTCATTGATAAGGACTCCATTAATTCTGCTAGTGCAAAGTTCAGATTTCATATCATCCAAACATCCATATTTTACCTGCCTCCCCCTCCTGTTAACTCAATGCCCAAAACTCCTAATGTTCCTGCACTTTTTTCGCTTGGCCTTTAGCACACTGCATATTCTTGCAGGCATATTTCATCCACTGAAAATCCCTCAGCCCTTCTGCATTCCTGCCCTTGTTACTGAACAAATTATATTTCTTTAAAAAGTTGTCCATGCAGCAGTGGGGGAAGATGTTGGAAAATTCTTTTTAACTTTAATACAATAGTGTTTGATCCCCATATCTGTGATTAATGCTTCGTTTTGTACCATATAGTACTTTGTACAAATGCCAGAAATTAATGTGGCTTTGTGTTAACTCCCTACTAACAGTATCCCTGTGACTAAGAGTCTTGTACCAGCTAGCGCTTCCTTATTTACCTATATCAGTGATTAATGTGTACTATCAGATGTCTTAGTTTTGAGAATAAAGATAGAGTGCCAGGGCAAAGAATGATAAGAGAAGTGCATCATGACCTGACGACATACTTGAGATATTCTCAAGGAGAAAAGATTAATTAGAGGATTCAGAACCATAAATGGAAAATTTGGGGAATGGGATGTTCCCAAACGACCACTGAAGACCCTCAGAAGACCGCTACTGATATCCAAATAAATCCATGAAAATAATTAACATATATGCATGCACTCAGGAAATGTAATGCATAGGTAATAGAAATGCAGTGAATATATATTGGTTTCATGCATATAACCTGGTCTGTTAGGCTGCTGGGTGCACATGTCAGGTGGAGCAATCCCCATGCACCCAGCACACTGAATAAAGTAAGGTCAGCTTTCTTACCTAACCAACTGGTTGGAGAGTTTATTTCCCAGTTTTCAGTGACACCCTGACAGCATAAGGCATTTGACAAGAAGAAAGCAGTGGATTGAGCAGGGAGTTTCAGAGCAACCAAGGCTGGAGAGGCTACAGACAGGTAGCTTTTGGCTTGAGTTTTTCTGCAAGTGGACCAGTCTGTAGCAGAACAGTCTGGGAAGCGAGTTCACCACAGAAGGGAGAGGAGCCCACAATACCATGGTAAGAGGAACAGCTGTTAATATCCACCATGGGGCTGTATTCTGCTAATCACAGAGATGGAACCTGCAGTTTGTCACAGCTCTTCCAGCATCTCCATAAAGTAAGATCACTTGGCTGCAACTAATTCCTCAAGATCACTGCTTCAACCTACCAACCCTACTGAGCGCCAGCGAGCAAGGAAAGCCTTACAATTCAGAGAGCCTTTTGGGCTGCAGAAGCACCTCTCACGGCACCATTTGCCAGAGACAAGTTTATTCAAGAGCTGAAAGAACACATTTATCTTTGTTGTTTCACGTAACTTCCAGAGCCCCAGAAATGTGATGAGGTGACCATCACGGGCAACAAAAAACTGGCACCTGTGAGCAAACTTGCACCAAGAACCACATCAGCGATGACCCACACATACCTAAGTAGGGTCCACAATCATCAGCTGAAGGATTCTGACTAGGCAAGGAATTAAACTGCTGTTTTGTTTTGGTTTTTTTTATCTAGCCACTGAGCTGAGGAAGACTGACAAAGTTGGACAGAAATCCAGGTAATAATCCTCCTGATCTTTCTACATCAGAAACTTTCATCAGCATGTTGTCTTAACACAATATCCCGGTTGGAGACACACAAGGGGCTCCAAGATTCCTGCATGCAGTTGTCTTTCCTAATCAGGTCTCAATACACAGACTCTAGTGAAGCTAAGAGATTTTGTTTGTATCTCCACGCAACACTTGGAACATGCAATCATACTTTCTGCAACAAAAGCCAGATGAGCATCAAAAAGGTATTTCTTGTTTCAGAGGACAGAAGAGGGAAAGACTACAAAATCAGAGGGGTGCCAGGACCAAGTTTTGGCATATGCTTGAGATGATAATCATCAGACTACCCTGGCCTTACACAATAGGATGCAGCAAAAGGGAAGCTAATGATTAAGCAATGTGGTTCAATCATTCTCCAAGGAATGTGGTAAAAGCTAGAGAGCTTAAGTTTATTTGTGATTTTGTTACCTTGTCAACACCGGGTTTAAAAATTAGACCTCAACATTTTTGTAGGTTATTAAAAATATTCATCAGTCCTTTAACAATACACAGAATATGAGTGGACACAGGAAAGACAAGTGACATATAAAGGGCAACTAAATCCACGCTTCTTAAAGGCAGGTCAAAGAGCTACACACAAGTAGTCACCCAACAGAAACAGAAAGGCAGTGGCAGTTCTTAGGCATATCTTATAGCTCATCCATTTCCAAGAGGAATATCCATGTAAATTTCCATATTACCATGGGGCTGAATCAATCTGTGTATCTTGATCTGAATATTAGGATGGAACAACTCCAGGCTGGAATAAAAGACAAACTCTCCCTTCTAGGGAAAGAGGTCCAACAAGATTAATATCCAGTCTTTTTCTGAGACGTTTCATGCGGTACACTAATTCTGTCTCACCAAACACAATGAAAGCAAACTAATTAGATCATCATACTCCTTCTACCACATGAACTGCCTTTGTTCGCTTCAGGCCAAGAGCAATCCAGCTGTGATTAAGATTCTGACAATTGCTGCTCTGGAACAAAACCACAGCGTGTTTACGCTGGACAAAGAGTGCCTTGAGCCTGCCATGGACCAGCTCCACTCCACCAGCAGGAGTTTCATCTACAATACTATAATGAACAGCATTTTGATCTGATATTTCCTATTGTCCTTCACCACGTTTCTTTTGCCAAAGACATGCATGAGCTTGATGAGTCAAGCACCAGTTTCATAAATTTGCCAGTTTTCATGAGAGCAGCAACAGGCACACAGCTCCTTGCTCATCAGCACAGGGTACCGCGATTGCCTTGTCCCACAGCACCTGCTGCCACGACATGTCATCTCCTACCTGTCACAAACACAAGATGCTGGCAACAGCTGGTAACAGGTATTCAACCGTAACTTACACGATGTTGACAACACCTGCAGGTTGAGTATCAGAGGAGAGCCCTTTTCCTGTATCATCACTTAGCTTCATCAGTGGTGGGTCACCAGAACTTAGAAAGGCTCACACAGCAGAATTTCCATAAAGCATCAAAGCATCATAAAATAAACACTGAGCAAAATACAAGCTATTGCACAGGCCACATTAGTAATTTATATTCATCCCTGTAAAACTCAAACCCACTTCATTAATTATCTGAAGCTGCTGGGAAACATTTAGCAATGCCACAGGAAACAGGCATCCAGCTACTGAAATTAAATCCAGTTTGAGAGAGTACATAGGGTCTTGCCGCATGTAAAAAAAAGCCTACAGTATTTGAAGAACTTCACTGAGCCTCTTGAATAAGGAGTCACTTATTTGGCAAAACTCCTAATTTTTAAAAAACTTAGAAGTGTTGCAGTACTAAGCCAGTAAGTTTTTACGACGACCAGCTGCCTTCATTCTCCCAAGGTAACCCCCAAATCCATTATAAACATCAAGATAATTTATCTATGCAAGGCAGAGGCAAAAATATGGAAGACAGGTAGAAGATGCATTAAGGTGAGTAGGGAGGAAGACAGCACTCCATCTGCAATAAACCCCTTGGACCCAAAACTGGCAGCCAGAACAGGTTAAGGAACAAGTAAAATGAGAAAGAAATTCTGCATGGAGGGGGAAAAAAAAAAGGCTGCAGTTAAAAAAACCAGATGCATTCAGCTCAAAGCAGTGGCACAGTCTGAATCCCTTCTTTTCTTTCTATTTCCCCCCAAATACACCCAAAAATGCCTCCAATCAGCAGGGGACAAGGGGAAGCTAATGCCAGTACAGAAAGCATCCTACCTCTGGAAAATCTCCTGCAGGGTTTCCCTAGTGAAGGCGTTGCTGTCCTGGAAGACATTGTTGAGGGCATGGAGGGCGCACAGCTCCCTGCGTTGCTTCTCATGGTAAATATGCTGTGGCGGTAGCTGGGATGGCTCTGGCGATTCCGATTTGGTCTTGTCACCTTTCCATGGCACACAACTCATTTTCTCGATGGGTGGATGGGGAGTAGGTGGTGAAAAATGAAGGAGGCTGAAGTTTCTGCCTCCACAGTCACAACAGCAGCCCACTGCCCCTTTCTTCTGTGGGCAAGCGCTGCTTCCAGCTTACAAACCCTCCTCTTGTGCTTCAGTTTATTCAGTAATTGCCTCTGACGGCTGGTTTTAAAAACCACATGAAGATCTGCAACGTATTTTTCCTCCCTCCTCCCATACCCCATAAAATGTAGTATTTCCCTCCCCTCCACAGAAAAAAATTTAAAATGTCAAAATATACAGTTCTCCTTAGTGTAAAGGTACCAGCTGGAATTTATCACATCGTTCCTTTTCTTCCATCTCCTTCGGTCTACATTGCCACTAAAAAAGGTACCCAGACCAGGTAACAAGGAGAGGCCCACCTCCAAAGTGCCAAAGGGGAGAAGCTGAAGCCAGCCCCTGGTGCTGCCTACAGGAGCACAGGGTGGTTAAGCACTTATCAGCTGCATTCTTCCATTCCTTTGGGAACGACTGAATCCCGGCAGGAAGATGCCAACAGCTCGGGAAAGGAATCCGCTTCTTGCTAGGCCACGAGAAACCCAAGTCCAGGCTGCGGGGAAGGCGATTCCTCACAGGTCACCCTGCGCTCCGACAAAGGGAAGTCTCCGTTAGCAACCAGAGGCAGCACAAAGCCCGCGGGAGCGAGGGTAGGGCAGGCGGGACCAGCCCCACGGCCTGCCTCGCACCTTTCCACCCCGCCCCTCCCCACCCTACGCCCTCACAACAACCACCACCACCACCCCAAAACAACAATAACAACGGCAACCCGTGCGGGAGCCGCTTCCCACGACCAAGGCCCAGCGACCCCCGCA
>VZTD01005250.1:64554-96010 GCA_013397725.1 Rhagologus leucostigma
CTCTCGCGCACGCACGCACACACGCGCGCGCCCCCCCGCCCCCCGCACGCGCCGACGTAGGCCCCACCCCCTCTGACGTCGGCGGTGAAACAAGCCGGGACATAAGCGAAAGCGGTCTCACTGCCCGCTGAATGAACAACGTAAATCGTCCCCCGGCTTCGTTCTGTACCACAGGCTGGCGCTTGTGGCGGTGGTACCACGACCGTGCGTGCGGCCAGGCGGAGGAGCAGGACAAGCAGCTTCCCCTGCCGCTCTGCAGGGGTCACCTGCCAGCCCGCAAAGCCCCTCAGCCGGAGGAGTTTCCTCCTTGGCGCTGGCGTCCTGCCTGGCGGCCTCGGCCGGCGGTCTGAACACTGTGGGCTGGCATGGCGAGCAGGCGTAGGGGTTTTCTGTCGGGAGCCCAGGGCGGGAGGGGCGGCGGGGTCCTTTGCGAACCCCGGGAGCTGGCGGCACGACGGGCTGGGACAGTAGGTCCCGCGGACTGCAAGGGACGCCAGGTGCGCTCCCACCTTGTTCCATTGGCTAACACAACTATCAGTGAAAACGTCCTCTCTTTTTCATTGGCTATTCCGAGAGAATGCCCACCTACCAGGGCGGGCTCTGTTGCAGCACTTGGTCCCACCCAATCCTTCGAGATCCCTTATTCGATTGGCTGTCAGGGTTGTTTGTCACGAAGACAGGTTCTCCTATTGGACGGCCGGTCCGGGACACGTCGAGCGGGCTCTGTTGTGTGTGTGTATGTGTAGAAAACAAGCCGAGCTGGCAGTGCTTCTCCCATTGGCTTCGCGCGCTTCGAGGGGGCGTGGCCTCTCCTCATGAATAATCACTACGCCACCCGCTGTCGCCATGGCAACATGCAAATTTAGCAGCTGCGCCCCCGGTGATTGGCGGGCGCCGCCTTGGCGGGCCGGGGGGCGGTGCCGGGGCGGAGGGGCGGAGGGCCGGGCAGGGAAGGGAAGATGGCGGCGGCGGAGCGGAGCAGATCCCCGGTTCGTGGGGGGTCCCCGGTGCCGGCCTGTATGTTCGCCCCGGAGCCCGGTTCCCCGGGCGGGAGGCCTCGCGTGGCGGCGGCCGCCTGTCCCCTCCGCGCAGCCTTCGACGGCGAGGACGGCGAGGCGCTCAACGGCGAGCCCGAGATCGACCTCACCAGTAAGGTAGGCCTGGCGGGGGGGCGGGCGGCGGTGAGCGCCATCACCCCGCCGGGCCCCCGCTGCCCTCCTCCCTGCCGGTCGGCCGTGCCCGGGGGGCTGCCTCCCCAGCCTGGCCGCTCTCCGCACCTCAGAAGAGCGAGAGGTTGGGGCCCGCCTGCCTCCGCCGGGACGGGAAGCTCCGCTGAGCGCTCCCCCAGCCCCAGCATCACCTGGGCGGGCGGCAGAGTAAGCGGTGCCGTGTGGAGGCGGCCGGGAGAGGCACAGTAAAGTTGTCCCGTACTCCGGCCGGGATGGGAGGGTGCTGGCAGGCTGCTCCTCCCTGCGCCTTCCCCGCCTCGGCTGCCCGGGGGGAACGCCACCCCGCAGCCGGTGTAGCATCCTCAGGAAGCGCAGGGTTTGGAGCTGTCAGCTGCTGCAACGTCCCGCTGACGTTTGCCCTCCGCGCTGGGTCTCTGTAGTTATCTCTGCTGCCAGTTGTACTAGTTCCTGGGACTTTCTTCACAATCTTAAAAGGAGGTCAGAGCTTGTAACTTTTGAGCACAAGAGCCCAATGACAAGGGTGCCTTGCTCTTGCAAACAGTGTTAAGTCAACGGAAAAAAGGCTTGTTCAGCTCGTGCAGTTCCTTTCTAGGATCCCAGTGACAAAACTGTGTGGTGGTCTTATTTCTGTCAGAACCAGTTCTCACTTCCATCCTGCAGGAAGGTACATTGTAGTAATGTGTGTGCCAGAGCCTGCTACAGACTACATTAGCTGCCTTCTGTCACTGTCTTCTATTTTTTTTCCTAATTGGCTTATCTCTTTAACTGTTTACCTTTTGCTGCCACGGGTTTGATGTACTGTGGTGCTATCTTCCGCTCTAAAGTCTCCTGCAAACTTCATTTGGTCCACTTGTAATTATGTGATTCAGAAGTCAGCATAGCTGGTGTTTCCTCCTAGTTTTCTGTCATCCCTCGTCTTCGTACTTCTAGCTTAAGTTGTCCCAGAGCCCTGGACTTTCTTGCCATCTGTGCACAGAGAAACGGAAAGAGGAATTGTGTCTGTGGACATGGAAACAGGTTTTTTTGAGTGCATGACTGGATATTTTACAATGTGCTACTGTATTAAAACAAATGTTATGAAGATGTCTTATAAGATAGTAAAGAATAGAAATCAAACCTGTAGTATTTATTGAGCCACCTGTTCGTGCCTTAATGAGCTGGACAAGATTTTTATACAGGATGCCAGTATTGATCTGTGCTTTGTCTTGGACGTGACTGCTGTGGAAGAGGGCCAAGGAGGATGCCAAGGAGAGCATCACTGATTCTTGACAGCCAGGAACCTGACCAAAACTCCGGCAAAGAGAGAAGAGAGCTTTTCTCCCACAAACTCCCGTTTGTGGTGTCGGTCTGTCTTCCATTCCTAGAAATCTGCAGGTGCTGTGGAGGTGGTAGGTAAGCATTTTTTTGACCTTTATTACAATTTACTTTTCCATATAGCACTGTGCACCTGCTGTCTTTTCCCTGGACTTTTCATTCATCCCCATCTTGGATGAGAGCTAAAAATGTGAGCTATGCTCCATCTTTCCAAGTTAATCTCCCACTGTGTGCTCGAAACAGCAATCCCATATGGTGAGAATGCAGTAGCTAACCTGCGCCTCCCCGACCCCCTCATCTTTTCTGTCTTCTCACTTGAATTGTTCCACTCCAGTCCCTGCTTAAAATGGGGACTCCCACTGCAGTCAGTTTGATAGTTGCTAGTTCTGGCCTGGTCCTTCTGACCCACCCCCTGGCTGTGTTAATACTTTTCTCCCGGTCCTCTCCCTGTGCATTCACTGTAAGGTGAGCTCTTTTTAGAGAGGAACACTTTGGGATTCTGTTATCAAGTACAGCTGGTCAGGCAAACAGTTCCGTTCATCAGCACAAATTCATTATCGTGTTGATCTTAATGGGTGTTTGTTTTCCCTTCAGTGCCAACATACTGCAGCAGTAATCAACTTTCAGGTCAAAAACCATAGCACACAAGGCTGTTAGTGAAGCTGATACTTATATTAGATCTACATTGACGACAGAACATTAATAGCACCTGAACAATGTATGTCTACACGGCATAGAAAACAAAATATGGCATTACAGAAGGTGCCCTTCCCCCAGCTTCTCGATGGCTCATGGTGGCTTTCTAGCCATGCAAAATGTCAGGCTCTGTTTTTCCAGTGAAGAGCAGCACTACGTACCACATAGGATTTGGTTTACCCTTAATACTTATGGTTTGTCTGCCTCATGGATACAAGATGCTTTTTTTGTAAGGACTGCCTGCAGTAGTGCTGGTATAACCCGAGCTCTCTCTCACTGGTGTCTTGGAATTGCTGTTAATTAAAGCTATGGCCTCTTGCTTGCTGCTGGGCAGTGCAGAATGGCACAGACCAGTCTGTCTCCCAGGAGTAAGCCTAGGCAACTGCAGCTGTTGCCCACCTCTGGTGTGTGTTAATCCCCAAACCGATCAGAGGAGAGGCAGGCAAAGCCACCTTTTCCCCAGAGATTGGGAAGGAACTAGAGAGATAGCATTTCAAACTTGTGAGATATGTTTCCTTCTGCTGTCTTAAGAATAAAACAATAACTGGTTGTTACTATTTTGCCCTATAGGAAACCTGAGGTTACTAGACCCGCATGGCTCCTACTGATAACTGCTCAGTGCCTGACAGAGTGGAAAGAACAAAAGTGGATGTTTTAGACTTTGTGAAAACCCCTTAAAAACATGCAAGCATGGAGGGTGTTGCTCAAAGGTGAAAAGCAAAGAAAGCAGAGGGGCCAAAATGGAGGGCTCCTCTTCGACCGAGGAGATGGCAGAGAACAGGCTCTCTCCATCCAGGAAGCTGAAAAGATCTTCAAAACAGCACGTCAAGTCTTTCAGTGACCCCGGAAACAGCAGAACTGGCTGGGGCTGCGACCGCAGAAATAGGTGTCAGAAATGCTGAACGGCATTGGAAGGTGTGATCCGTGAAAGCTATTTTATCTACAGATACTTCTCTTGATGTCCTACTATGTCATATCAGCTGTAAGCTTCATCAGCCCCAGAGTAAACCTTGGAGGCAGTCTGCCACTGGAACACCCTTCAGGAGCACCTTTACAAGGCAGTGAAAGCAGCTGTGTGGGGGAACAGTGTTTTGAGCTGATGTGAGTGAGCCTGTGCTGTTTGAGAGCCCCAGCCCTCCTGCCTGGCAACGTGAGGAAAGGGTGCAATGAGCTGTTGAGTGCCTTGGTACTTGTTACAACACCCTGCCTGCTCACACTGCTGGAAGCACTTGGACTCATAGAAAAATAGAGCTGGTGATGAGACTTGAAGAAACTGAAGTTAGCGTGCCCTGTGCCAGTGGCCCCTGTTATTTTACTGATCTTTGTGTGTGTTACAGCCTGTTTAATAGATCTTCTTGAGTCCCTGACTTGTGC
Organism: Rhagologus leucostigma; assembly: GCA_013397725.1. NCBI lineage: Eukaryota > Metazoa > Chordata > Aves > Passeriformes > Rhagologus > Rhagologus leucostigma. Next base: position 69,129 of record VZTD01005250.1, read on the forward strand.
TGGTGCACTGGCCTGAACGGTGAGCCTGTCTGCTGTGCTTCCAGGAATGCCTGAAAGTACTTGCAGGGCAAAATGAGCCCTACACATCAAAACACAGCCTTCCATTCCTGCCCGGATTGAGCCTCTCAACAGTTGCTGACTTCCCTCTCAATACCTTTACATCCAGTGGTTTCACGCAAGAAGAAAACGAAACTGAAAGGAAAATGGAACTGAAAGAAAAACTAATAAAAGCAAAACTCAGTCTTTTGTAGCGTGAAATAGAAAGACCTTCTAGATAAGAGTGCTTTGGTACCCTTTGCAGACCATGCCAAGTAGTTAAAAGGCTTAGGTAGGGCATGTGTCCAAAAGGGGCACGTGAAGGTGATTGTATCTCTTGTAGCTGTCTGGCCCTTGCAGACACATCCGTGCTCCCTGGGACCCTTAACATCTGAGGAAAGCGTTGCTTTGGCAGCATTAAACCTTCTAACCAGCACCTGCTGTCTGTGCTTCAGTTTCTCAGCGTGCATCACTCTGGTTTTGAAAGCTGCTTAAGCATTATTTGGGGGGGGTTGGGTTCCTTTACATTCTAGATTTCCAAAAAAAGCCTTCATCAAGTGTGTAATAGTAGTGGTAGAGGTAGTTTCTCTTTGAAAACATGTTGTGTTAACTGTTCTAGCAAGTCAGGCTGTGTTAGAGGATGTTGGGCAGACTTGAGGAGGTTATTGTCAGCTGCTGTAAACCATATCTTTTAGGCAAGTCTAGCACAGATTTCAGTCTCAGTGCATAGTGAAGGGAAGAGCTTCTTTCTGGGTGTGATTTTGGGACGCCTATGTTGGGACAGCTGTGGATGTCACTGAGTGTTGGTACAGGTGTGCCTACCCATAGAACTCTTGGTGGGTGACAGCCTTTATAACTGTTACTAAAAGTGCCTTTTTCATGGAAATGTGTATCTCAATCACTACAGCTGTCAGGCTACTGTACTGGAATGCTCAGCCACCAACAGTTTTGTAACCATGGAGGCAGCCAGAGAGCAGGTAGAGTGGCTGATGGAGGTCTCCTTGTTCTGTCACTGCCATGCCACCGTTGTGGCTGCTCTGTGCAGGTGTCCTCAGCTGTACTGTGTAAGCAATGCAGGTTTCTGCCAGAAATGGTGCTATACCATTCAGTTCTAGGAAAAATCATTCCTGAAGCACTCTCTCATCCTCATTTTCTGCTTTGTTTCTGTTTTATTTTTTCATTCTCTTGATGTTCCTGCAGGGAAGGGCAAAGGAACTTTGATTATTGCAATAGCTGCAGTCAAAGCTTGTTGGTAACACAGCTGCTGGCCCACAAAACTGCAACTCTCTACTGGTGAAACCTCCAGATGTGCTCATACAAATTGCTTTGTATGTCTGCCCCGTAGCACTATAGTGTAAAGTACCTAAAAATTGAAAATAATGCTTATTCGTGTTTTCTGCTTTCCTTCTGCCCCCTCAGAAACAGAAGGGGACATTAAATATGTGAAAGACTTAGGAGACGCTCTGGATTTTGGTGCCCAGGTGTTCTCTGCAGTGAGGTCTGGTTGGCTTTCTCTGGCTGTCCAGTCATGTTTTGGGGGAGCAGCAGCACTCTTTGCAGCAGAGACTGTGGAGTACCCAGCTAAGGAATTTCTGTGGAGAAAATATCTCCTCTCCTTTCTGTTTTCCTTGCATGAAAACATATTGGAGTGTTCACTTAAATGTGGCTTTTAAACACTGGTTACATCAAAATGAGATGCTTGGTATTCTTACTTGCTTTGAAGTATATTTTCCAGCATAAATGAACTCTGAGCTCAGACAAACAAGCTTGTGCAGTGTCACAAGGAAATAGCTGTCAGCAAAACTGGTTTAAAAAGCAAAACAAAACAAAACCACCACAAAGCGGTCCTGGAAGAAAAGTCTTTCTCTTTCAGTAAAGCACATAGATTGATTGTGCTTGTAACTGAAGCTGGTTTTGAAATTGTTCTCCTGACATCTGCAAATGGATATTCAATCTTTTTTTCCAGCTGGTGATGGTGAGTCCAACTTCAGAGCAGTATGACAGTTTGCTCCAGCAGATGTCAGAAAGGATTGATGAGGGATGTGGGGAGACCATCTATGTCATTGGACAAGGATCAGGTGAGTATAGCTTTCCCAGCAAAACAACAAAAAAATTATTAAAATCACAAGCATAACCTAGTTCATCTGACTAGATTGGTGCTGAAAGTAATGCTTGCTTTTCCAGAATGACTTGAACACGTCCATAAAATATAGAATATGTGGGACAGATTCTTTTATTTTATTCCTGCCAACACATGTCTTATGTAGTGGAGCTAAACATATATTTTTTATAAAATCATGCAAGTTCTTTTTTTGGAAATAAGGCATATCTTGTCTGAGCACACCAGGAAAAGACAAAGAATCTAAAATTATAGTAAAAGCTTTAGTACAGATGTCCTCAATATCTGTGAAGGTCTTGTTCTGTCAGATTTTGTTCACTGCTCCGTTGGAAATAACATATTTTTACCCCACAGGAATGTATTATAGATACTTCACACAGCCAAAATATATGCTGCTGACTTTCTTTGTTAGTATGTGTCTGTACTATGGAGGGAAAGGTTTTCCTTTGCTCAGCATGAGACCTTTATTGTCACATTAATTTGCGTGTGACTGCAGTCATTTGGTTTTGCAGATTTTAGCAGTTAGCATGGAATACCTTTTTGTTCTTTTTGACAATTTGAATATTTGCATCTAGTGCTGGTAAAATAGTACTGAGCATGCCCTTGCTTTGAAATTGAAATTTCTTTTCTGAATATAAAACAATTGTCTATGGTTATCACAAGGCTAAAGGCATGTTTAAAGTATACCAGATATCTACTGGATATGAAGTTGTCATGATCAGACATCTGCTGTGTTTGAGGAAGAATACAAAACCCTGGTTGTGGGTGCCAGGGCTGCCTGAAATAATGGAGGGAGGGAGCTATGTAACCTCAGAACTGTGTGCTTTTTGGGTTTTCTTGGAGTTTAGTGAAGCAGCCAACATAGAAGAGAAGCCAGAATTAGATGGCCAGTGTTCATGCAGCCAATATCACAAGGATTATGCTCTTGCCTCCGAGCAAGCTTCCCACATGTAGTCTGAATCCTTGGTATTTGGGATAAGCACATCTGCAGTGGAGATCTAGGTAATCAGGCTAGTACCTGCTTTCTCTTCTAGGATACCTTGTGAGAGTGTTAACTGGTGGCTGTTGCAATGATATACATAGAAGTAGGCATTTGTTTCTTAAAATATGAGGTTAAACTTCTGACTTCATTTTGAGTATCAGCAGAGTCGAGGAAGATGGGAATATTTTCAACAGAGAAAGGATCTTGGTATCCCTGCCGCTATTTCTCCTTCTCATTCCCTTTCAGCATCTGATTTTCGTCATCCCAGATACCCAACTCAGCTGACTGAGAAGCGAATGGAGACTGACACAGGAAGCTCATTAGTTCACCAGTAGTGACCTTCCCGTTCTCCCTTGGCTCTTGCCCTTTCCTGGCCCCTACTTCTCGTTCCCCTCCTATAACCCAAGGCTCAAGACATGGGGCTTTTAGTTTTCCTCAGTCGCAGCCAGCGAGGTTGGAAATCACCCAGTAACTCTGCTAGTTTTAGAGCTGGGCAGTAATTAAAATGCTGATAAGTTCATGCAAACTGCAGTTCCTGCTTACCAGCCGATGAGTCAGCCATGCACATGAACATGTACACATGGCAATAACTTTGGTCATCCGGGTGCAGTGTGGCTCTCGACCTTTGTTTGTTATTTTGTGGGCATTTTTTACCCACAGAGGAGATTCTGGGGTGAAATCTGTGCACTTTCACAGCACCTGGATTGGGAAAGAGACAGTGATGGCCTTGACTCTGTCTAGATAGTTGCCACTGACATGCTCTGACCGTCAAATCTTTTGCTTGGGTGAGCTGCTCAGAGGAAGCAGTGCCTCCTTGTTTTTTTCTGGTCTCATGTGCTGTCAGCATTTCTTTCAAGTGCTAAGATGAAGGCAGTGAAACATGCCAAAAACATTGTTTTAATTGGAGTACATGACGGCTAGAGAAATTGCTGTGCAGGTCAGACTTGCAGAAAATGTGTATTTGGGGCGTGGTTTTATAAAATGAGCTGATTGTTTACAGTGGTCCCGCATTTACCACTAATGGCTAATCGTGATGATGTTTCACTCAGAGCTTTCCTTTTGTTAATGCTTTACCTTTTCTTGCAATGTGAGAGGAGATATTTTATCTGACTGAAGAACACGAAGTACCTTCAGCATGTGAAGTAAGGGAACTAGACAGAAATGTGTCTTTCTTGCCAATCCCTATGTATCTACTTGTAAAAATTGTGAAGAAAACTCCCCTAGATGAAAGATGGTGCTTTTCTAGTGTCTTTTAAGGCTTAGAGTGAAGACAATCCCTTTTTATTTTGGGCCGAGGGTGCTTATTCTGTGTACATGGCTGACATCTGCAGTCCATATATAAATCCCTATGGGTGTGCATGTCTCAGGCAGGATGACATTGCTGCTGCCTGTTGCAAGGTGGTGCTCACTGACTGCCCTTTGTCTCCTCAACACCGCACTAGACGGGACTGAGTACGGTCTGAGTGAGGCAGACATGGAGGCGTCCTATGCCACGTTGAAGAGCATGGCAGAGCAGATCGAGGCAGATGTGATCCTCCTGCGGGAGCACCAGGAGGCCGGGGGCAAGGTGCGCGACTACCTCGTTCGGAAACGTGTGGGTGACAACGACTTCCTGGAGGTCAGGTGAGGAGCCGGGTGGAGACAGGGTTAGTCAGCAGCTCAGCTGCATTTTTACCGTGTGAGCAGTGCGTGGTGCTGAGCCAGCAACGCCGCTTCGAGTCTGGGTGTTGGAGCTACCCAACAAAGGCAGTTGAGCTTGACCACTCCTTGCTGATGAAATTGCCTTTTTGTTGTTGTTGCTGTCTCCTTTGCGAACAAACTGTTGGTGGAAATTTGCCTGTGTTTAGCAGAGGGCTGCTCCTCTCTGGGTGAGAGCCTCGCAGTTGGGGGGATCTTTTGTATGCTGCGATGCTGGAAGGGAGTCACGTGTGTCGCCGTACATGTGTGTGTATATGCTCACTGCTGGAACACCATACTTTTGACTAAGGATCCAGTTCTGTTCCAAGACTGTGATGATCCAAGTCACCTTTTAATGGACATATACTAGCTTATATAACACGATTTGAGAGTCTGCCCAGACCTGAATGGAGTGGGTTTCCAACATTTGCCAACAGCCATAATAACCACATTGATCAGAGTCAAAGAAGGAGCTTGCTGTAGGACATTGCTTTCTCCTAAAATATTTCTTTTTTTTTTTCTTAGCTTATCCTTTTCTGGGAACAACGATTTTAATTTTTGTGCTCTACTTAGCGGTTGGTGCTGTTGCAACATGAGAAATGTGAGAAAGGCAGAGGTGTTCTAGACCAAGTTGGGATTTAGTCTTCCTTTTGAATTACCACAGTGTTTATGTTGGATTGCAGAGACAAGGAGTTGGAATAGAGACACTCTGTATGGCATCAAGCAGTGTCATGTTCAGTTGACTATGGTCGGGACACCAGTGACATGTTTCCACAGTCTTCCACATCCCAGTCCCCAGAGCCTGGGATCTCCACTGTTAGTTAATAACTGTAAAAGAATGTCTGTTCTTCTTGTGAAGATCTAACGTTTTTTAATCTCTGTTTGAAGGATAGGGAGAAAAAGCCAGTTATTTGCAGGAGCAGTGATGTTTGGGTTTTTTTCATCATTTGTTCCTTTCTTCAGGTACTGTATTTTACCAGGCTCCTTTTTCCTTTCCCCTACAGGGTAGCAGTGGTTGGCAATGTGGACGCAGGGAAGAGCACCTTGCTGGGTGTCTTGACTCATGGCGAGTTAGACAATGGCCGGGGCTTTGCTCGGCAAAAGCTCTTCCGCCACAAGCACGAGATTGAGTCAGGCCGCACCAGCAGTGTGGGCAATGACATTCTGGGCTTCGACAGCGAGGGCAACGTGGTGAACAAACCTGACAGCCATGGTGGCAGCTTGGAATGGACAAAGATCTGTGAGAAATCCACCAAGGTCATTACTTTTATTGACCTTGCTGGTCACGAAAAATACCTGAAAACCACCGTCTTTGGCATGACCGGCCACTTGCCTGACTTCTGCATGCTTATGGTAGGTAGCAAGAAAGATGGACTGTACCAGCTGGAGTGGGGCTGTTCACAGCTTTAACAGCCTCGACTTCTTTCCTGTTGCAAAGTGCCTGTGGGGTTTTGGAGGGAGGCAGCATCTCACTTTGCTGGAGAGCAGAAGCCTCTGGGGCTATCTCTTTTGTACTCTGAGGCAAGTGCCCCAGGACTGTCAGTCCTAGGTTTGTGATTCTGGAAAATGGAAAGATTTCTAAATTCTGGAAAACCTTGTTAAAATTGAGAACTAAGTCAGTCCTCTGCCAGTGTCCAACAACATTTGAGATGAGGTGGGTCTGGTCATACGGTCCCAGTAGCATATCTACAACCTAATCACAGTCTACTGCACGTCTGACACAAGGCCTTCTCTGTAATCCAGCTTACTGCGGAAGGAGCATTGACATCCCTGTATTTTATATCCCTGGTGTAGGTTGGGAGTAATGCTGGAATTGTTGGAATGACCAAGGAGCACTTGGGCCTGGCGCTTGCACTTAACGTTCCCGTCTTTGTTGTGGTGACCAAGATTGACATGTGCCCTGCCAACATCCTGCAAGGTGAGTCCTACAGGCTCTCTCCAGGGCTGTTTCTTACTTCTGTGTGTGTTGCTGTCCTCTGCTTGGGTTCAGGAATTGTTGATGGAAGAAAGCTGCTTTATCTGGTTCTGACTGCATCCTAAACACCTTCCAGAAATCTATCCTTTTCCCTTGCTCATTTTGCAGGTGGTTCACTTATACTCAGGATGTCAAAATTACCCATGCTGGGGACTCAGTTGAGCAGCCCAGAAGTGTTTGCTGCAAGGTTTTGCTTAATTGAGCTCTAAGAGGAGCAGCATACAGTTGGGGTTTGGGCTTTGCTTTCTCTCTGGGTATTTAAACCCGGAGGAAAAGTTTGAGTGTGATCTTAAGCTGTGATCGGACTTGATCTCCAGCAGCTGTTAGTGAAGGGGCAACTGCTTGTTACCTCCTGCTCACCTGGGCACTTCTCAGGTATGCTGGCATAACTACAGCAGCTCCTTCCTCTGTCTGAACAACCAACCAACACTTAATAAATCATGGTTTAAAGCAGCTGCATATGTAGATTATGGTAACAGGATGGGAGGCAGGACTAGACACAAGCAGGGATGGCAATAAGTAGCATGGGCTAGTGGGTTTTTTTGGGCTGTGACCTGTTCTCACTTTTAAAACTCTTTAAGCATTTCTCATGCCTTCAGAAACATGCTGTGGTTAATTGGAGCAATGGGGTTTTTTGATAATCTGCCCTAAGAATCAGGGAAGTGAATGCTCCTGGTACTGTCTGTAGTTCAGTTCATTACTATAAAAATCCTAAATATGTGTCAAGCAAATAGATGTGATCAGAAGATAATCTGTGTATCTCCATACTAGATGTTTGGCAAATAAACGTAAGGCCTGACCATAAGATAATAACTGGGAAGGAAGGAGAATCTTTGGCTCAGCATGAGGAGAGAAAAGCTGCCCTTAGGAGAAGCTCCTCCCGTGACATGCTCTGTTTAAAGTAAATAGACACAAGATTTGACTCAAGTATATCTGTGAAGAGCAGATGGCTTGATTAGATGTTTGTGTTTCTGTATCCAAAACATTACTTTCCCATAGGCAATCATTTGTTTACAAAACTCTGCCTAATTGGATGACAATTGTAGAACATAAATGATTTGCTCTTTTAAGCCCTTAGTACCCTTTTATGTTTTTTTCTTTATTTGTTGTCAGGCACTTTGTAGGAGGCTGATGCTAGTGCATCAGGTAATGCCCCTGCTGGCTGCTAGATATGAGGCTTAGAAAATAAGTTAGAAAGAAGCAAAAGCTGAAAATTGGGAGCCGTGAGATTTGTCCCAAAACACTGATTTCTGAATATGGTCCACCCACATTCTCCTAGTCTGTGATGATTGTCTTTACCTCTTTCGTGCTTCTCCAGCCTCCTAGGGCAAGTTGACTGCCAGGGAAGATATATTGAGGTTTGCTTGGTCAAAATTGATTTCCAATTCACCTATTCTCAAATATGTCTGTCACTGAGTCTTAGTTTTCAATTAATTCACTAGGAAAAATCCTTTCTAGAAAGAGGAAATATCTTGTAACTGCTTAAAGCTACTAATAGACAGCTATAAAATGTCTACTTCCCAGCATTGCGAACTTGTCTGTCTGTTCATGTATGGCGTCGCTTGGCAGCAGGCTAGCTGGCATGAAATGGAAGATGGAATGGCTCCTAAGTCCTACCTGGGCTGCAGCAAACTCATAGTCTCACCTTTAGCCATCTTCTCCTGTCTTATCTGTGGCCAGAGCACCTGTCTCCCTTCGGGGAGAGACCCCACAAAAGTGACTTGTAAAGACGGGAGATGCTGCCCTAACAATATTCATTTCACCCTTTAAGAAACCCTGAAGCTGTTACAGCGACTGCTGAAGTCCCCAGGGTGCAGGAAGATTCCCGTGCTGGTTCAGAGCAAGGATGATGTCATTGTAACAGCCTCCAACTTCAGCTCAGAGAGGTAACGGGAGTAGAGGAGAATCATTTCTCTTTCAATCCTATGTGGAGACTGGGTGAGGAGATTCAGAGAGTCTCATTGTCTAGATGTGTGGAGGTTGCATCTGCCATGTGGTGTGTTGCTTCCATGAGAGTGTTGATTTTGAGGTTGACCTGCTTGTGTTCCCCTCTCTGAGGCAGAAATGAGAGGCTGCTTCTGGGCAGTCTGCAGAAGACAGCAGGGTATTCAGCTTCCTTCAGTACTGGAACCTTACACCTTTTCCCAAATGTCATTAGAAGGCAGAGGCAATGTTGCAGGTTTTCAAACATGGGGTGTTGTGCATCTGACTGCTTGCCAGGCTCTCCCTTCCTAGCACTGTGTATTGAATTCAGTCCCAAGATTTTGGATGTCTCCCTACATGTGGAAAGCCAGGTAGGAAGGTGAACTAACTCCATTTTCATCAATTTTCTTTTACAGGATGTGCCCAATTTTCCAGATTTCAAATGTTACTGGGGAGAATCTAGATTTGCTGAAGATGTTTCTTAATCTCTTGTCTCCACGGACCAGTTACAGGGAAGAAGAGCCAGCAGAATTCCAGATAGACGATACTTACTCTGTCCCGGTAAGGGGCCTGGTATTTGGAAGAATGTTCTGTTCCCTCTTTTAGGCTGAAGAAGGTATCTTCTCTAGAGAGGAGAGTTCTAGAGTTCTTCTGCTGCCCTGGTTGAGTAACCACAATTACTGTTTTTCTTTTTTGGCATAGGGTGTAGGAACAGTTGTCTCTGGGACGACACTGAGAGGCCTAATCAAGCTAAATGACACCCTGCTGCTGGGGCCAGATCCCCTTGGCAACTTCCTCCCTATTGCTGTCAAGTCCATCCACCGCAAGAGGATGCCCGTCAAGGAGGTGCGGGGAGGCCAGACCGCCTCCTTTGCCTTGAAGAAGGTGAGGTGTTCTCCTCTAGACCCCCAGAACAGGAACTGCCCTCCTAATTTTCAAGTGCTCTCGGAGTTCAGCTGCAGTAAGGCTGTTTCTACAAACCTGAGCTGCCTCATTTTGCAGTGGAATGAAATCCCATAGAATCTATGGTTCCACATCCTGATTTTTCCTCCTGGGAGCTGCCAGGGGATAGCAATGCCACTAGGTAATGATGTTGGAGATATCTAAGAAAGTGGAGGCATTGCAAGAAAAGTCTCCTTTTATGCTGGAACTGCATTAGTAGCCTGGGCAGCATATTTGCACTACTCCTCTTGGCGTGTAGGACCAGCTGCATGATTTGTGATTTAAAAATCAGGAAAATTTGATACTATTCCTCTTGCAAAAGGTTTCTGTCAATAGAAGCTGCACTGATTTTAAGGGGATATAGCTTAAGCTACACCATATTTCATGCGTTCAGTCTTTTCGTGTTACATTAACAGACATCACGATTTTGGAGAGATATTTGCTTGGGTAATGTGCAACCAGGATGTATGTTTTGCTTTTAAAGGATCAGTGAGGTAAATGTGTCAGCATCCAGCATTTCCAGTACTCTAAAACTTCCTTATGAACTTCTGGCGAAATTGATTTTTGCAACCTTTACATAATATCCTATACATAACATACAGCTATACAGCTCTTGCTTTTTGTTTTGGTGGGCATGAGATAGTATCTGTGAAATCCCTTAGGATTCTGCTGGATGCAGTCAGCCAGAGCAGCAGATTTCTTCCCTGGAGAATCATGCTAAGGTTTTTTGTGTCTCTGCTTTTCAGATCAAGCGTTCTTCCATCCGGAAAGGCATGGTAATGGTGTCACCCCGCCTGAATCCACAAGCCTCGTGGGAGTTTGAAGCAGAGATTCTGGTGCTCCATCACCCCACCACCATCAGCCCACGATATCAGGCCATGGGTATGTGTGTCAGTGTTGGTTTGTCTTTGTTTCCCAGTGGTAGCAGTTTGTATCAGATCTAGCCTAAGATAATTTTGCTCCTGATGTCTCTGCCAGCCTGAATGTATGCCTGGTTTTGCCTCTCTCAGCATTGTGGAAGAGAGAGGGAAGGGAGCTGATAGAGGAGAGTGGGGGAGGCTATAAGGTAAAAAGGAGATGTGTGCCCTCAGGTGTACTTGGAACCTGCCTGTGCTGTATCTCCGTGGTGCAAAGATTCTCCACTTTCAAACGCTGATGGAAAGACTCATTTTGGGTCTTGCCCTCTAGCCCAGCTGCTTGGTGTGTAGGATTCTGTTGAGGGTGCTTCAGGACAGGCACGATTTGAAGGCAGCTATTCTAGCTTATGTGCATGTTCTTTTTGGGGACGGAACAAAGGCAGCGGCATGACCCTTATGGTGTTTGCTGTAGGGTGAGGAGCTGCCTTAGATGTATCTCTGAAGCTCGTGCCACTAATGGCCCTGGCTGCTGAAAGCCTTTGTGCTTTACATTCACAGTGCATTGTGGCAGCATCCGTCAGACAGCCACGATTCTCAGCATGGACAAGGACTGCCTGCGGACAGGGGACAAAGCCACGGTGCACTTCCGCTTCATCAAAACCCCAGAATATTTACACATAGACCAGCGGCTGGTCTTCCGGGAAGGCCGCACCAAAGCTGTGGGTACCATCACTAAGGTAAAGGCTGCCGAGTGCCGCTTGCTTTTGCCCATTAGCTACTTCTTACACTGAGAAGCCAGCAGGAGAATCCGGATAGCTCTGGAAAAGCGAGGGAAGAGGCTGTGCTTCAACCACAAGCATCAGCCCTGACGTGGGTCGCGGATGACTGATGTGCTTTGTCATGTGGTGGGTCTTTAGCTGATGTGAATGAGGGAATGTGAAGGGTGGGGCTGAGCCAGATGCTGCTGGTTCTGAAGGCACAGTCTCTTTCTGACATCTTGTAGCTGGTCCCTTTGAGTCATGTTGTAGAGGTTAGCGTGCCACCTCAGCCGAGTGGCTCTTTCCAAGGGTGGGAGCTCAGAGGTCTGGGTTTCTTTGAGCAGCTGCTGCTGCTGCTGCATTCTTCTCCTTACAGCTATTTTCATACATTCTCCTGAGGCTTTTTGTTAAAAAGCAGCATTGAACCTCGCCAGATCAGCCTGGCTATTTTAATGCTGAGTTTGGCCTCTCCCTTTGCAATTTGCAGCTACTCCAGACCACCAATAACTCACCAATGAACTCCAAGCCACAGCAGATCAAGATGCAGTCAACGAAGAAGGGAGCTGTTACGAAACGAGAGGATGGTGTTCCTGCCGCTGGGACGGCAGCTGGAGGCCCAGCAGCTGGGGATGAGACCCCCTCAACAGCTGCAGCACCACTGGCACCTACTGCCCTGCAACCATTGGTACGTGAGAAAAATACCATGTCTGTCCGAGCTGTTTGTGTCCTGGTCTCACCTGTTGGAGGAAGGGCACTCGAAAACAAAAGCATTATCCCCTCATACCTTGAACTCACCTTGGGATTCACTGTGCCACAGAAATGAATAGAAATATAAGGAGTCTCACAGCAGAAATCATAATTCACTGATGACTGGATGATTCCATGGCTGACCTTCCAGCAGACAGCAGCTCAGGGTATGGGGCAATTCAGGTTGGACCTCAGGAAGTGTCTAGTCTAACCTCCTGCTCTAAATAGGATTAGCTGTGAGGTCAGACCAGGTTGCTCAGGGTTTTATCCAGTCATGTCTTAAAAACTTCCCAAGGAGGAAGACTGCACAATCTCTTCTGGCAACTTGTGTCACTACTGTGACCATGTGCACAGTGAAGAAGTGTCTCTATATAGCCAGTAGCTGAACTAGTGAAACATCTAACAACCAGTCACAAAAGGGGTCTTCAATGGCTGTATGAGAGGTAAAATATCCCTACACTAGAGAAATTACAACCTAGGTATTAGGCATAGGTCATCTGCCCTGTCAAAGAGGGAGGATGGGGACATCCAAGAAGAAGGAAAGGCTTTAAATTTCTCTTCAGAGAAATTTATCCAGGTTGTTTTGTTGGTTAGGACTTCTCAGCTCAGCTTGTCCATGAAGGATACCTAGTGTTTCTGGCCTGAAAGGAATGGAAACTCAATTCTCACTGCAGGCTTTGGGAGCCTATTTATCAGCTTTACTACTGAGAGAAAAAAGGTACCTTGTAGGGTACTTCCTTAGTAAGTGAAGGGTTCAGGAACCAACTGTGTCAAGCGATAGGGTGCTCCCCTTCTTAATTCTAGCTATGTTAGTTGCCAAATCTCACCCTCTTGAGCCAGACAGCTCATCGATGAGGGCCCCCTGGCAGGGGTTCTCTCCCTCCACATATGCCTGGGGCTTCACACCAGTTCTGCATCTCGTCCTTGTCTTTTTGTAGCATCACTGTGGTTGTAAGTAGTGCTCCAAGCTTGCTCTTTGTTTCATCCTTCCCCCTGAGACTCTGGGTTGCTTTTGTTCTTGCTTACATCTTCCTCTCTCTCCTTGCTGCGTCCCCTCAGCCTGCACTGGATGAAGAGCCCCACATCCGTGAGGGCAATAAGGTATTTGGCTGCTCTGAAAGAGAAACAGTGGGTTTGCTGAGGTTGGCAAGAGAGGTTAGCAAGAGAGCCATGGTAGGGGGTGGGGGGACTCTTCTTCAATTCTGCACAAAGTCAAGTGAGCCTGAGACCTTGATTTCCTGTATGCTGAACCCCATGGCACCTGCTGGCTCTCATGGGGCTCTCGTGGGAGTGAAGCATTCAGAAACTTGGGAAATCAAAGTCTTCCCAGCTTGAAGGGCAAAACTTGATGGTGCATCTGTTTCTCCTTCCCTCATGGTGTGTCTGCCTCCCTCCTGCCTTATCTCCTTCCTGCAGTAGTAGGAAGCTGAGCAGTCACAACCGCCCTACCACTGTCAGAATGTGTGTGTGATCCATCTGAACTCCTGTTGTGTTGATATCCCAGTTGAGGGGTTGCTTTGCACTAAAGTCAGTCTTCTTGTTTTTCAGTCAAAAGTTGGAGGAGGAGGCCGTCGACGTGGGGGTCAGCGCCATAAAGTGAAATCTCAGGGAGCCTGTGTGACTCCTGCCAGTGGCTGCTGAATTTCTTATTCATCCTCTCTCTGAGGAATTCCTCCCCTTCCCTTCATTTCTTATCCAAAAGATCCAGAGCAGCATAAACCAAAACCCATCCCAGCTGATTGGCTGCAGAAGAATCGTCCCTCCTCCCTGCAGGAAGCGATGGAGAGGAGCATAATTTATAAGCTAATGAAGGTGATAAGACAGAGAACTGAGTAACTGACACCTTCCTCCTCCCCCTGTCGACACATTTTTGTACATCATGGGCTTAGTTTTTATTCTTATTAGTTTTTATTATATTTTGTGTGCATGAAGATGAGAGGAGAGTCTGGATAGAGCTGCAAAGAGCCAGTTAGTTGCCTCCCTCCTCCCTCACTCCTTTCTGTCCACAGGACTTGCTGCTCTCCCCTATTGGCTGTCTCAGATTCAGGGGTTATCAGATGCCTGAAATTTCAGACTTGAAAAGGTTAAAACACGTTGTTTAGGATGGCTCCATGGAGCATCGTTTCATCACCACTGTGGCCTCGTGCCAAATATGTTTTGGATTCCCTCCCTCTTAAACCATTTCTAAGTGGATTTAATTTAATATTGCAATGACTGAAGTTTGAAGGAGATGGTGAGAAAGCTCCTTAGTTGGAGGTCTAAGAGGGAAACAAATTGGGAAGCAGTTGATGTTAAGTTCAGGGATCCTGTGCTCAATATCCTCAAATAATGTTGATAGCACTTAAAATTTTAACTAGCAACAGAGTTAAATGTGCAGACACTTACCCACCCTGTTCCCCTTCCCATTGTGCTGCTTTTCCTAGTGTTTGTTCAGTGCACACTGGAGCAAATCTCACCTGCCTCTCAAGGCTGCAGCAGCTCCACTGGCAGTATTAAGAATAGTGCAGGAGCACTCAGTCCGTCCCTTGAGCCAGAGAAAGCCTTCTCACCTGGATGGACAGAGGTCACAGGTGGCGAGATACCTTTGGAACAGAGACACCAGGCTAACATGACCTCCCCTTGATTTTGTTTACTCCAAGATTTCCAAAACCTTTTTGGAACTCACTGGCCGAACTTTGCTGTGGCAGAGGTAGGATTTGTCTTCCTCTCTCTTGGCCAAAGAGGGCAGTGATTAATTGGTACCAAATTTATACAAGTGCTTTCAAGGTGGGAAGTACATGGTAATTTGTCTGACTGTCATTTAATTTTTTTTAAGATTTTATTTTTTCTTAATGAGAAATTCTGGCTTCTCCAAGAAGGCCCTGCAAGGACAGTTTACAAATTACTGTTGGAATGGTTTTTTTAACCATTTAATGGGTTTTTCCAAGTGATTGATTCTCTGCTTATTTTTATCTCTCTTCTTCTAACCCTGCCTCCTCACTTGGCTCCAGTGAGGACAGGAATTATCCTCTGCTGGCTTGTGGTGAGCTCTGGGAGCGTGGTAGCATTTTGAGGAGGAGGTGGCATCCTCAGCAAATCATGGCTCTCCCCAGCAGGTGTGGTCAGGCTTGGTTTCTCTGAGGGCTTCCTCCTCCAATGAAGGACTTTTATTTTAATTAGAGGGAGACTGCAAAGTTTCTGTCCCTCCTTAGCGGGTTGTTCCTGTTCCTCACTCTGTGTCACCTGTGTGGAGTTCATTCCAGTTCACCTTGTGACTCGGGGTAGGCTTCCAGGCCGGCTGAGTGGCAGAGCGCATCTCCCGCTGCCAACACCAGCACTCCAAGAGCATTAAGCGTCACGGGAGAGGTGAGAAACGTGCTTTGGAGACGAGGGTCCTTTGCCTTAGAGACTGCAGTGGGTGGAAGGGGGAGGTCAGACAGTCCTTTTCCAAGCTATGTGCCTAAATACCAGCACTCTCCTGGCGAGGGAGGAACTATAGGCGGCTACAACACTAATAGCACCCGCATTGTGAGGGGGTGTGAGGTGTGGCTAAAGCAGGGCACGAGGGCCTGGCTTGTTTGTCTTCTGGCCCTGTAGCAGCATCAAACTGCATCTGATTTCACTGCCCTCTGCTTCTGAGGGGAGCAGGCAGCTCCAGGCGGTTTTCTCTTTCTCCATTCCTTGTGCTCCAAATGAAGGAGACTGCCGAGACTGAAAGAAGGTTCACTTCAATTTGTGCAAAGGAGGTGGTGTGATCTCTCTTTTGTGACCAGCATTTACAGATCACTCAGGCTGGTGTGATCTATAAAATAAATTTTAAAAAAGTTTGTTCCAAGTAAAAGTGTGTCTTCTTGATTTTTTTTTGTCCCTCTGGAACACCAGGCTGAAATCCAGAGGAAGCAGGTTTGCCTGGCACCAGGTTCCTTTGCTGGCTACAAGAGGAGGCTGTGCTCATAGTGACAGCAGGGCAGGGCGTGGCACAGCACAGGAGAGCTGCTGCTGAGCCTCTGCACAGCCCTGACAGATTTTACTCTGGCCAAAATGAAGTGCACCTCGGTGGCAGAGTGGTGACATGAGAATACAGGTGTGGTGTGAGCTGTGCTGTGTGAGATGTGTATGAGTGGGTGTGAAGAGCAGCTCTAGCAAATCACTTGGGGCCAGCCCCATGAGAGAAACTGCTAGAGGATGCAGCATTAGCACAGCACTTACAGTGCCTGCATGCTGTGCTCCCTGGGACCTCGCTAGGACTTGCACCTCACCTCTTCCTGCAGATACAGTGGGACTGTCCAGGCTTTGCAAGGAGCCTTTTTCTGTCTCCTCGGTTGATCTCAGAGGTTCACAAAGGCTTTTTCTGCTCTGCACAGCCCTTTCATAGGCAAGCGTTGGGCTGTGGTAGCCAGAGCTGAGGCCCACACAGCTCTTCTCCTCCTGGAGATGGGCTGGTCTAGGGCTGGCAGAGAGCAAGCCTGGCCCTAGGGTGGCCTTCTGGGAGGAGCTGCATAGGTATTCCTCAACACAAGCCTGCCTCCAAGCCCAGGTTAAGCAGACAGGGTTGTGACCCTCCTCAAGCCCGTTCAATTTCCCCTTTTTCAGCCTTTTTGATGCTCTAGCTTAACTTCCTCATGCTGAGGAAAATTAAATATTTCCTTTCTGCTTGCTTTGTAGCTGAATGAGTAATTAACAGCTCATGTTAAGGAAAAGAGAAGCATGCAGAGATGCTGAATGGGGCTTTGGGTCAGGCTTTGTCCCTGCTTTGAGCTTTGAGCAGCCTCACTTGCTGCTCCAAGAGCCAAGCTGGGCTCTGCTCATGGTAAGGCACAGGAGGGGAAGGCTTGGGAGGTGACTGCAGGATGGGGACAGCCATGAGATCACAGACTTAAGTCTAGTAGAAGTCACTGAAGTCCCAAGGCATTGGAGTTTTTAGGAGTAAGTCTTGTTTTCACCATTGTTTCAAGCAGTTTTTGCGTCCTCGAGCCTCCTCAATGACAAGGTGACAACTGCTGGCCCTAGAGTTAGTTCAACAGGCTCAAAAATAAGGATTTGCCATAAAACTGCATAGAACAAGAGCTACAAGAATAGCTTTGTCTATCTACTAGCTGTACATCATTCCCAACAGCAAATAAGAGTTAGAAAACATCCAAACCACTCTGGGCAGTTTTGATATAATTTATTTGTCTTGGTCTTTTTTTTTTTCTTGCATAGGCATAAATTACAATCTGTTGATTAAAAAATAAAAGGAACAAAACAGTGCAGCATTTGCAACAGGCTACAGCATCAAACACAAACTCCTGTCTGTAACCATCTGTTTCTGCAGGGCTAATTTGTAACATGTGTGTAGGGCAAACTGAGAAGGAGGGAAAATAGAGAAGGGAAATGGAGTAAATAAAGAGAAATCTGCTCCCACAGCTGTTCTGCATTTCTCCTGCCTCACCAGGCTCATCTTCGGCATCAGCTCTAGGATTAAATACCCCTGGGCAGAGAAGCACATGCTGAAGCAGCAGTTTTATGTGCCCTCTTCTTCTGCAGCTCTGGGAAGTGCTGCAGAAATGTTGCAAGCTACAATCTGGAGAGCCAGCGGCCCTGGGCACTCGGTGCAGGTGCTCGGGCTGCAGCCCAGCACTGATGCTGAATTTGGGGGCTGAAAACCCTCACGTAGACTCAGCATATGTTCCTGGGGATCCTCACACAGGTGGCATGGTGAGGCCTCCAAAACCAGCTAGAAAAGAGCATGAAGCCCCAGGATGAGCTCTCACTGGTGTCTCCAGGGGGTTTTACTTACAACAGCAGAGATTTTCATGTCCAAAGGACAGGGCAAGCTTGCCCTGTAAAGTAAAATGCTCCTTAACCCAGACACAGCAGTTAACACCCACGTGGAAGGAGCAGAGATCCCACTACAACTCCATTCTCAGGGGAAGAGGTCACCTTTCCTGCCTCTCACCAGCATGCCTGATTTACCACAAAATAATTTTTTTGTGGGCAAAGACCTTGTTTGCCCTCACAGTCCAAGCCAGAGACCAGGGAGCCAGAAGGAACGTAAGAAAAGGGGTTTTCCCAGGCCCATGGTTATGGCACTTGCTCCAGCAGCCAGAGACAGGTGAGAAAAAGGGAGAGCTTCATCTCTGCTCTCTCTTTATGATTCAAATAAATACAGGAGCTGGTCTGCCGAGCCCAGAACAGGTCTAGGCATTCATAAAAGCACAGCTCCATGTGCTCAGTGCACTCACGGACATGACTCCAAGGCAAGCGGGCAGCTGTAGACAAGTTTAAAATAACTTTGGCTGTGGATGCCAAGAATTAAGACTACGCTCAATATAGGAGAGAATTTATAGTCCCGGGATCTGGCTCCAGGTCAGCTTTCTCCCTGCAGCAGGGCCTCCCAGCTCTGCAAGAGGCTCCACAGGGTAATTTTAACCTGCTGGAGACAGGACTGTGCCCCCTGGGCTCACTTCCCCTGCTCGGAGCAAGGAGACCCCCTCAGAAGGGATGTGCTGCCACCATCCTCATCCTCCCAGGCTGGCATGGAGGGAGTCAAGGCTCAGCAGCTCTGACTGATGCCCATCAGGGGATGCTGAAAGGAGACACTTCTTCAGCCCCTTCCTCTCCTCCTCTATGCCTACAGTGCTTCAAGCAGAGACCACCAGAGTGGGAATCGATACATGGTGCTCTCATGGTGCCAGGGGAAGGACGATACCAGCACTGGACAGGGCTGAAACACTGACCATGAGCCCTTTAGCTTTTCTTTCAATGAAACACAAGGCTGGAGGCTGTTAACACCATCCAAGAACATAAGCCAAATTATGTGATGCAGGCAGCCGGGAGGTGGAGGGGCAGATGGCCCTGGCACTCCTCAGCCTGGGGAAGGTCCCTGGGCATCCTTCCTGCAAACCCCTGCTGTGCCTCCCCCCATCCCAACAGTACAGGCAGGGTTTACATGCCCACTGCAGGCAGAATTCCCCCTCCTGCTCCGGCCCAGCCCTCCCACAGCCAGGGCTCAGAGAACAGCGCAGTGCCACTGAGGAGAGGTAGGAGGGAAAGGGAGCCCTTCCAAGAGAAAGGAGGTCAGCCTGCACCAGCCATCTGCCATGGGGGACCGGGAGCTGAGGGAGCCCTGCAGGCAGGGGGTGGCTCTGCAGGCTGGCACCTGCAAGCCCTGGCTCTTGCCCCATCTGTCTCCCTCCAAGACCCCTGGGGCAGCAGCTCCCACTTGCTGCTAACAGTCAAGTATATACAGATGCAGCCACGGGCAGGCCACAGCCACGCATTGCAGTCTCGGAGGACATCCGGAGCAAGAAGGGCAGGAATGCCTCCAGCACCCCACCAGCAGCAGTCCACAGAGGACCC
This sequence comes from Rhagologus leucostigma, assembly GCA_013397725.1. Lineage (NCBI taxonomy): Eukaryota > Metazoa > Chordata > Aves > Passeriformes > Rhagologus > Rhagologus leucostigma. Next base: position 88,465 of record VZTD01005250.1, read on the forward strand.
CAGCTTCCGAGTCCAGCTACCAAGCCACCAACAACTTGAGGCCTGTATTTTAAACAGCTCTGCTCATCTTATTCTAGCTTATCCTACTGTGCGCACTATTCTCCTACTAAACGAAGCTCTAGCCCTCTCCACATCTAAGCCACTCATCCAAGTGGTACCACGTAACATTCTCTGGTTAAGTACAAATTGCATGGAAAAAGTCTTTTTTCCCTTTGTTACTACAAACCCCCCCCAAAAAAACCAACCCCAACACCCCAACTGGAAAATAGCTCCCCTCCCCACCCCTCTTAAAAAAAAAATATCAGAACAAACCCCAAAGGAAAAGCAGGCAACAGGAATTTTCAATAGCATCATCAAGCTTAACACTGGGGAGGCAGCCAGCCAGGGAGGCCAACAGCATCGCCAAGACCCAACTCGGCCACTGGCAGCAGGAGGGTTTGAGTGAATGGATGGCAGCACCAAGGTGGGCTCTGCCACCAACACGTGCCACGCTCCTCTCCTCCTGCTGCCCCAAACCATTAGTTTTATGTTAGTACTTCATTAATACTGTCTTATTTCCTCTCTGCCGGCCCAGCATTGAAGGGCTGGAGATCTTTACCCAAACCAACACCAAGGCAAGAGAAGTGACCCTGTGTGGAGGGGACTTGGTGGCCATGACCAGTGGCTTCCACCTACTCTGGCAGCACCGTCAGGCACCATGGTCCCACACACTGATCTCCTGCACCCAAGTCTGCATGAAGCACATCACAAAATGCCACACCCCTTTCCCAAGCCCTGGCAATGCTAGACACACCAGCAGGAAGGAGCGGGAAGACAGGGACGTGGGGCAGCGCAGACCCGATACAAAGTTAGCTTAAAAAGTTAAAATGTCCAAGACGCACTGAAAACGAGCCAGGCTGCGCTAGGACCCACGTGGGATGCTCTTGCCTCACCACCCCGGTCCTTGGAAGAGTGAAAGCCTCACCCCTTCAACACCAGCTCTTCTCCTCCCCCAGGGGAGCAGCTTCCTAGGGTGGCTGCTGGCACATCCCAGGATTTCTATGTGCGAAGCAGTGAACCAGACGCACCCCCTCCTGCTGTCAGCCCGGCAGCATCCTCATCCCGCACGGAGCCGGGGGTCAGTGCGCCGGCTCCCCATGCACGCGGAAGCGGTAGATGCAGGTGTATTCGGGGTGGCCCCAATTGCTCAGCACCCGGAGCTCCACCAGCTGATACGTGCCCATGGAGTCACCCTTGGGGAGGAGGGAAAAGAACATCTTAAGCCCTTCAGAGCTCTCTAAGGCTCAGAGACTCCAGAGGCCTCATTTTTTTCTCAGGGGTAGGGTGCTCCAAGGGCAAAGCATTTACCTCCAAGTAAAATGTTTGGATGGGGTCGCCATCATGGTTGTAGGTGAACTGTCCAAGGAGAAGGCCCTCCTCCTCTCCTTCTTCCTTTAAGCCCTACGGACGGGCAGGGAGGCAGAAAGGGAGAACCAGGGGTCATCAGAGAGGGAGACCAGAGGTGATGCACACATCCAGGGCAGAAGAGGGAGAGGGAGACGCAAGCGTGCTTGGCCCCCGCTCCTGCTCTTCCAGGTCAAAATAGACAAATGGGAACAGGGACCAGTGGGGAAGGATGAAGGGGGGGAAGACCAAAAGTTACATCTACTCAAGCCCCTTTGTCCTCCCAAACTCTTTCTGAAACCCGGTGCTGCCCCTCTCCCCACCAGTATTGCTTTTTCCTCTTCTTCAGGGTAAGACCAACACCCCCAGAGCACCCCACAGCCAGGTATGGGGTTTGTTAGCCCTCCCTTCCAGCGCCCTCCCATCCCTTCCTCAAGTCTGGGTGAGGGCACTCACGTAGACAGTAAAGTCCTTGGGGGCGCTGGGGATGGTCCCCTGGGGTGAGAGGGCTTTTGGGATGTGCTCCAGCGTCACGGCCGTGGGGCGGATGATGCCGGAGAGGCGGATGACAGCAAAGCCCTGGGAGCCACGAAATGCCCAGCAGTTCCCAGGGTTGACGTCTGGCTATGAGCATGGAAGTGAGACACCAGCAATGTTACCACCATCAGTGTCATTTTTCTCCCACCGGCCTGGCTGCTGGCTTGGAGCAACAGCCAAAGCCCACTAAAACCCACACGAGAAGCAGCCCAGTCCTCCCCCTCAGTGCCCACCTGCAGGATGACACGCGGGGACTGCGAGTGGTACCACAGGGGGATGCCAAACAAGCTCAGCAGTGCTGTCCGTGTCTCGTAGGTCTCTGAGCAGCGAGTGTTGATGACGCTGGCCCCTGGCATGAGAGGGGATGGCAGCAGGTGAGCTCCACGCCAGCACCCTGTGGTCACCTCCCCAGGACAGCTGGCTCGTCCCCACCACCTACCTGCCGACTCGAGGGCGTAGTCAACCATCCCCACGCGGTCCTCGCTGTAGCGCTTCAGGGCCTGGCCCACGATGAGATGCACTTGCTGCAGCGGGAGCAGAGGGCACAGCGGGGTGAAGAACTGGGGCAGGCATCCTGCCCCCCACCCGCCTGCCCCTGCAGGGACAGAGGGTGCAAGGACCTTCCCGCAAAACAGCCAGGGGATAGAACAGCCAGGGGATGAATCACCGCGGCAAAAATGAGAGGACACGCATTTGGCTGGGAAGCCTCGTTTGAGGTTGCTAAAAATACCCCAGGGGAGAGGAGCTGTGCAGTGAAGGGGCAGGGCCCAGGCACGCTGCAATTGCCTGTCCCCAAGAGGGGCTGGCACAGAGGGAGGAGAGGAACTACCAGACACAACCTGACAGACTGCCCAGAATCATCTGCTGCTCCCTCCTGCCCTGTCCCACCGGACTGATCGGAGCTCCTCCCATCCAGAAAAGGAGGAGTGGCTGGAGCATCCATCTGGAGCCAAACACAGCCTAAGGAGCTAGGACCTCGCGGCACCACGTTGGATCTAAACTTTACAGAGTGCACAGAGCTTGCACAGACTATGGGGACTGCTAATCCCAGCCTGATCCCTCCCTCCACTACCTCCACAGGGAATTGCCAGCAACTCTTTCCAAAGCAAGCAAGCTCATTTTTTCCCCTTGGTGTCATTCTGCTGAAACGCTTTGCACCAAACAACTCAGCGGCGCTGCTGAAGAACGGGGATAAGCAAGATGCTCCACACCCATGGAAGCCTTGTTGGCACCTGTCCCATGCTCTGGGTGAAGGATGCACGAGCAGAAGCTTGGATTTTAAGACGGTAAGAGCCTTGCAGGACTGCAGGTATTACCACCTGTGACCCCTTCCAGAGCAGGGAGCAGGCACAGCCCGAGGTGTTTCAAGGATGCTCTTGCATCCTGTGAGCCCAGGATCCATGTCCCAGCTGTGGGGGCTGTCCCAGCGCCTCTGCCATCTGCCAGGCACACATGCCAGCCCCCTGCACACACGAAGTGGGGCACAGGCCAGCACTCACCTCCTCTGTCACTCCTGCAGTCCCTCCTTGCCTCAGGGCCACTCCAATCCCGGCCTGAGCATCCCGTGCAGACAGTCTCCGGTCCTCCAGGACTTTTGCAAGGATCTTGCGCTCCAGAGCCTGGAGCTCTGCTTGCAAGTCTTCCCGCTGCAGGATGAAGGCAGTGGCACCATCCTGCTGGGACTGTGACAGGAACCGACTGATCCACACCGGGAACTGCGCTTCCACCTGAAACGGTGCGGACAGAGCTCAGCCCTGGGGCAGGGACCCTTGCTTGCCTTTCTGCCAAACAGGCCGGGGACCGGGGACTCACATCAGCCCGCACCGTCTTCAGCTGCTCCAGTATCCCCTTCACGTGCTTCCCCATCACCTCCTGGTCTGACTTGAGGCTTGCCAGCTCCCTCCTCAGCGCTGCCACCTCCTGCTCCAGCTTGCCCACCTCCTGCCGGAAGGTCCCTCGCAGGCTCTCCTGCACCGAGCTGTGCCGAGAGAAAGGTAACAAAACCTCGTGCCGATAGGCCCGGTTCCCTTCTGCAAATTGGAGGAAGAGGTTCATCCCGCATCACCTATGCTCCACCTCATCTCCAGACAGAGTTTTAATTCCAGTGGCAGGGATCTTTTCTACTGCATCCCATGGGAAAGCATCCCCAGCTCACCCCTCAGCTGAAGGGCCACATTCACAGTGATGCAAAATGACAGTAGCAAAGGTCATTTGATGCCATTGCCCTTGGAGCCCTGCTGCCAGCCACAGAGTCACAGAATGGGTCAGGTTGGAAGGGCCCACAGCGGGTCATCTGGTCCAACCTCCCTGCTCTAACAGGGTCATCCCAGAGCACATGGCACAAGATTGCATCCTGACGGTTCTTAAATATCTCCAGTGAGGGAGACTCCACAGCCTCTCTGGGCAATCTGTTCCAGTGTGTGGTCACTGCTCGGTACAGAAGTTCTTCCTCATGTTCAGGTGGAACTTTCTGTTCATCAGTTTCTGCCCATTGCCTCTTGTCCTGTTGCTTGGCACCACTGAGAAGAGCCTGGCTCCAGCCTCTTGTCACCCTCTCGTCACCCTCTCTTCAGATACTGCCATTGAAGAGGTCCCCTCAGTTGTCTCTTTTCAAGGCTGAACAGGTCCTACTCCCTCAGCCTTTCCTCATAAGAGAGATTCTCCAGTCTCTTCATCATCTCTGTAGCCCCTCTGCTGGACCTGCTCCAGGAGCTCCATGTCTCCCTTGTACTACTGAGGAGCCCAGAACTGGACACAGCACTCCAGATGAGGTCTCACTAGGGCTAGATAGAGGGACAAGATCACTTCCCTCGACCTACTGGCAATGCCCTTCCTAATGCACCCAAGGATACCAGTACCTTTTTGGCACAGTGCTGGCTCCCACAGACACCCACATACGTAGCCTTCCTTCCTTCCCCCCCCAGACTATGCTTCTCAATCTCTCTTTCGTCCCAAGCAAACCAGGCCTGTAAACCTCTGGCTGAGAGGAATTCACCCAGCCACCTGCCTGCCCCTAACAGAGCAATGCCTCTGCCCCACAGCCAGCATTACCTCTGCCACTCCGAGTTCAGCTCCAGCAAGCGCGCCTCCATCTCCTACCAGGAAGAGAGGAAGGAGTGAGACCCGTGACACCACTGGTGAGGGTGTCCTGTCCAGGTACCACCACATGCTCGTCGCCTTACCCGAGAAGCTTGTGCCATCTTCCCCAGGCGCCCGTCTAAATCCCTCTGCACCTGCGCTCGGAAGGCATCCAGCTCGCCCTGAAGGATGAGGAACAGGGTGGAGTATCAGAGCCCGGCCCTGCACACCCCCATCTCCCTGCATTCCCCGTGTCCCTCACCTGGAGGTGGTTGGCCATGTCGGTGCGGAGATGCTCCTTCAGCCCGGCGTCCCGGCGGCTCACCAGCCCCTCCAGCTGCGCAAGGATGTCCCCCGGGGGTGGTTCTCCCCCTGCTGTCACTGCTGCCGCCCCACGACGCAGCTCCCACCGCGACAGCTCGGCCTCCAGTGCCTCGAAGCGCTTCTCCAGGGACTGGAAGCGAGCCAGGAGCCGGTGCCCCCCCTGCAGCGACAAAAGCAGGGTGTGATGCAGCCCCCCAAGGAAGGGCCTGCTCCCTAGGACCCCTGTGAAAGGCAACCCTGACCACCCATTCCCCAGAGTCAGCGGCATCTTATTCATCTGTTGCTTCCCAGAAGGCAGATGTTCTCCCTGTTCCATCCCAGGGACACCCCAAGAGTGAGATGGCCACAAGCTGAGGGAGCCAATGTGGAGCCATCATCTGGCCCATTCTCCACCATTCCTCATTCCCTGGAAGCAATTGATCAGCCATGGATCACACCATCCCAGCTCTCCTTGCAAGGTACTCATCCCACCTGGGCCACCACCATGCCTTTGCTGAAGCTCACCTGGTCCAGCGTGGTCAGGTCCCCTGCCCCAGGAACATCAGAGGAGGAGGAAAGCTTTCCAGCTCCCCACCACGGGAAGGAAGGCAGGCTGAGTGTCAACAGCCCATATGGGTAGAAGTACCAAGCTCCTGGGCACAGAAGGATGAGATGGTCAAAACCACAGGCTGGTAATGGCCCACAGCAGTGGACAGGGTGGACATGCAGAGGCTGAGCCATCAGCATCCCCTGGGATTACTAGGGGACGCCGGCATGGGTGTGCAGATGGACCAGGTTACCAGAAGCCACGAGCACTGAGCTCCAGGCCATCCCATCCCCCAGCTATGGCAGCGGGATGCTCTGCACTGCCCCAGATCTCAGGGCAGCAGATGAGGCTGGCTCACCGTAGGCGGCAGCAGCGAGGAGCAGGAGGAGCAGCAGCAGCAGCAGAGACCTCTTCAGACGTGGGTAGCGCCTGGAGCACAGAGAAGAAAGAGGTGCCTGTAGGACTGCAGCCACCTTCCCCCACCTTTGGATGGGGGCCAGATGGAAAGCAAAGCCCAGCCAGGCTTTAGCACAAGACACCCACCACTCCAAACGTGCCTCCCCTTTCCAGGGTCCTGCAGGCTTTCCCGCTTCCCCCATCCTGGCGTCCCCCAGCACCACACGCACCTGGAGAAGGGGACGCTGTCCAGCTGGGAAGCCGTGCCGGTGAGGCGGTGCCAGGCCCCTGCCAGCCCCGAGAACAGCCACCCCATGAACCGAACTGCCGGGAGAAAAAACAAGCCTCAGGAGGAGTCCTGGCAGAGATGTCCCCTCCATGCCCAAGGATGGCACCACAAGGGGATAAAACCCCTCCACCCAAACAGGGAATAGCACACACAGCACCTGGAGACTAGACATGCTGACTGGCAAGAACACTGCTGCTAGAAGTGCCCCTGCCAGCCCTCCACTCACCTGGGGAGGTGAACACCTGCCACAGGAAGGAGCCCACCCGGGAGGCTGCAGTTCTCAGACCCGACCCAGAGCTACTCTGGCCCGAGTAATAGTGACCTGGGAAGGAAAAGGAAGTCACCAATGCAGACAGCATCCCACCACATTCCCCATGGCAAAGGGTTTGCACTGGGGGTGGCATCTAGCAGAGACTGGCAGAGGTGCCAGTGACTGGCACACTGGGTATAGCCAGGCCCTGGGCATGCCTCCCCTGCATTCCTGCCACTACAGAGACACTAGTGCATCCCTACCAGCATAGTCGTCCTCTGAGGAGTACCCAGATGAAGATGTGTAGGTGTCGTATGTCTTGCTCTCCAGTAGCCCATTGATCTTACTGGACTCGGTGTCCCCTGTGCCTCTTCTCCTCCTGGTGGAGAGCTCCCCACCTGCCCCCAAAACACAGAGTTTTGCTGAGAAATCACCCACCACCACTTCCACAAGGGGCAACCCAGTCAGCCAGCCTGGGCAGCTGCCCCAACACCCTCCAGTGTCCAGGGAGGTCCCCAGCTGCCCTGGGAGAGTGGGAGGGCTCACCCCAGTACGTGCTGCTGTCCAGGTCATCATCCAGCATGGAGCTGCCCAGGGCAGCAAGGCCCCGGTTGCCCCCCAGGTAGGACTCACTCATCATGGACTCGCTGTAGTAGGAGGTTTGGGTGCTGGGGGCGGGAGAGAGGCGCTTTGTGCTACTCGATTTCCTCCTCATCGTCCTGCGGGAGGCGAGAACAGGCTCATCAGACATGTGTGGTTATGG
>VZTD01005250.1:96990-129121 GCA_013397725.1 Rhagologus leucostigma
CCCCCCGCCGCCGCCGCCCCGCCCCGCCCGCCGCCGCGGAGAGGGGGGCAGCCACCCTCCCCCGGCCTTTGGGGCCTCTTCTTTATCATCATCATCATTGTTATTTATTATTATTACCGCCACTGGCATATTCTTTTTATTTCATTTTATTTTATTTTCATCATTTTGGGGGGTGGCGGGGGGGCGATGATGAGGGCCCATCCGCACTCTGCTGCCTACCAGGACCTGGTCCCCAAACACCTCAGCTCTGGGGTTCCTCCCGCCGTGTCCAGCACGGGCAGCAGCCAGCCCAGTCCACATTGCCAGCCAAGGGCGTGGGTGATGCCAGCCCAAAATGGGAGCTCCCGGGTGCAGGGCTGCACCCTAGCCCCATTTGGGCTTTGCTGGGGTGGCTGGTTTCTAGTCCTGGTGGGGTGGGAAATCCCCGCACCCCACGCACCACGCGTCACGGCGACACGGCCGAACCTGTCCCTGGGGCGCGGGCAGCCCCGCTCGACACCCGTGTGCCCACGCCGCCTCGACTGGGCAGGCGTGTTCTGCTGCTCCCTGGGCCACTGGCCCCAGACACCCCGCTGCCATCGCTCTCCCCCACGGGCGGCTGGGCCGGCTCGTCAGGAGCGTGTGAGCCAAACGGGGCTGCTCCCATGGGACCTTGAACCGCTGCGGCACAGCTGGGACCTTGTGCAAACTCACCAGGCTGAGAAAACAGCCACCCTCCCACACCCCGCGTTTTAAATCTGACGGCGCCTCGGAAAAAGATTTGCCTGGGGGAGCTCGGAGAGTCGGGGGAACCGGCCACCTGTGTCTGGACACGGTTGTTTAGGCCATGTCTGTGGGGCACGGTGCAGGAATGGTCCCCCTGGCTTTGGGTATGGGGCAAAAAGATATCTATACAAAGAGTTTAAAAAATATGAAGCTGGCAGAAGGGGAGGAACCTATTGCAAAACAGCCCTGAAACCTTTTCCTCCGTGTGCTGGGCTTTGGGGCACAGGCCAGGGCAGCAGCAGGAGGACGTGCTGTTAGCATCGGGGGGGGGGGCACACCGCAACAAACCCCGATTCAGCATCCCCAGCCCCGTTGTGTAACGCAGACAGATCCTCTTTGTCTCCCTTTTCTTTTTTTTTTTTTTTTCCTTCTTTTTAAGCCCTTTTTTTCCCAGCCAAAATCTCTGCCTAGCTTTTCCAGCTTCATCTCCCACTGTGCCAGCTGCCCTTTTTCACCCTTTCCCGTGGCTTCCCATCCCTTTGCAAGTGTCTGGCTGGGACAGAGGACATCTCCGCTCCCCAGTGGCACCTTTATCACTTGCCATGCAGATGACACATCCCGTGTCCCGACCTGGGTACCCTGGCAGTGGCTGTCACAATGGCACCTGCTCCAGCTGACGTAACCCTGTGTGGATTAACCCCCCCGGGAGGCTCAGGGGATAAGCTGAGTGCTGAGCCACCAGGCACTAACTAGGGTGCACAGCCCCAGGTTAATCCATCCCCTCCTCAGGAGACACTTTTTTGGGTGTGAAGGGAGTCAGTGGCAGTTCCCAAGGGATTTGGGAAGATGTTCTGGGGGGAGTGGAGTTTCTCCTTGCTGCATCCCTGGTCTTGTGAAGGAGGTGGTGATGCCAGAGCCATGGGAGTTTTTGAGTGAGTGTAGGAAGATTGGGGCAAAGATAAGTGAGTGGAACTTGTGCCTCATTTTCCCCACACCAGCAGTGGGGAGTCTCAGCTCTTTTTTAGGGGGTCACCAGGGCATCACTGTGCTGGGGGCAGGGGTGTGGCAGGAGAGTGCCAGCTGTTCCAGTTTGGCAGCTCTTGCTAGGGCAAGGCAGGAAAAATCCCTACCCTTTCCTAAAAGGCTTTGGAGGGCTGAAGTGACACGTCCAGGCACGCGAGGACAGGCCAGGGCTGGGAAAGCAGCCTTGGTGGGGAAGATCACAGCTCGTGTCTTCTCCACTAGGCCAACCTTTTTATTTAAATTCCCTCCCTGTCCCAGCTATCCTTACAACCTGCTCTGGCACCATCAAAAGCTGACGCTACACAGAGTCAGAGCTGCACATCGATCCCCACATCATCCTCGGCAGCACACCAAAACACCCCAATCCAGCAGGGTTCCCAGCCCCCCCTCACACCCATGACCCCACATCATCCACCAGCACCTCTTCCTGGCGGGCTGCCCTGGCCAGGCAGTGTCCCACTGCCGCCAGCACTTTCCCCAGGCGCCGGTCCAGTGCCCGCAGGTGGGGCTCGGCCAGGACAGGGGCCAGTGGATCTGCGGCCAGCGCCTCTCGCAGCAGGTCGCTCAGGCGGTAGGGCTGGGTGGCCAGCAGCTGCAGCCGCAGGTAAGTCGACTTCTTGATGCTGCCAGAGATGAGGAGGGAGAGGTCTCAGTAGGAGGAGCCTCTCCCCAACAGCAGATCCGGGGTGGGCAGTGGCAGCCCCTTACCTGCAGCACTGCTGGAGAGGGGCCAGGATGGACGGTTCATCGCGCGAGTGTGTGCCGAAGCTGGGGGTGGGGAGAAGCCCACCGGGAGGTGTCAGGGTGGCATTTTGGCAAGACTGGAGGTCTTCCCCCACCCACCTTTGCTGTGATTGCTGCCCCTACTCCCCAGCTTTACCCGCGACCATTGTCCAGGTGGAGCAGGAAAGTGTCATTCCCAAATTTCTCAAAGGTCTCGTAGTGGTGCCGGTCCATGTTACCTGTGGCAGGCCAACAAATTTTCCATCAGGATGTGGGCTGAGAGATGGGAGCAGGGACATGGAGCACACTCCTGGTGTGAGACTGAAACCCAGAGCCTGGGGAAAAGGGTTGGAGGCACCTCTAGGGTGTCCATCCGGTGGCCATGGCTGTGGAGGGGAACTGAGCAGAGACCCCAAGGCCTCCAGGCCCCTTCTCATCCCAGCAGTCCCACAGAGGGACAACAGTGGCAAATGGAGCAGAAGTGATGGCAAAGGCATGGCTGGGTGGCCAGGAATGAGGAGATGGGAAACTCTCCAAGTCAGATGCTGGTGAGGGGACAGTGCAGGGAGGAAAAAGTGGCCCAGGGACAGGAGAGGCAGCAAGAGCCCCGGGCAGCATCATCTCTGCCTCTGGCTCTCCAGGGGCTGCATATGAGAGTGTGTGGGAAGGTGCATCCCATGTCCAGGGTATTTAGCTGGGATCCCCCTGACCCTGACCGATCCCTGACCTTCGACTTCTGCCTGGGAAATGCCCTCGTGGCACAGCCCTGTGCTCTCATTGTGGGTAAGACTGAGGCTCACTGCAGCCTGAACAACAGTTCGGCCAACAAACCTCACAGGGCATGGTACCACGGGAGGCGGAGCCATTTGGGCCTCTTGGTCCTGAGGGACCTCCACAGCCCTCAGCACAGGCATGGAGGGGCTCACCCATGAGGAAATCGAGGATGGTCATGTCGATGAGGTCGAGGAGGCGATGGCCCCTGTCATAGGGCGGCGTCTCTCGCACCTGAGCGCAGTAGTTGGGGTTCAGCTCCCACCTGGTGGGAGAGGCCGGGGAGGGGAATGGGGCCATGAGAGCAGCTGTGGAGAAGCCCCTTCCCATCCCATGGCTCTGCTGGCCCCCATATCCCCACACCCCCTGTGCCCCGTCTCACTCAGCCTTCTTGCTCTTGTGGTAGGAGCGGCGCCAGGGGCTGCGCCAGGAGCGGCGCTTGGCCAGAGTCTTGTCAGGGAGCAGGGCAGCCATGGAGCCCTCCAGCCCGTCCGGTTTGCCGCAGAGGGCGTGCTCGGTGGAGCAGTAGTAGGAGCACTCCCCGTAGAAGCAGACGTTACCCGCTGGCCATGGGGACAAAGAAAAGGGTGACAAAGAGAAGGAAGGCAACGAGCCCATGACCCCCAGGCAGAGGGGTCCAGCAGGCAGCCAGGGGAGGATGCTCCATGCACTGCACCCATGTGCCACCAGCAAAGCAATGGCAAGGGAGGCTGTGAGGAGCAAAGGCCTGTGGCAGGGTACCCATGGGAGCTGGAACAGTCCCCAGCGGGATAGTTTGTCCGAGTGCGGGGGGAGCCAGGGCAGCAGCAGCCAGCTCCAGGTGAGCTCCATCCAGGTGGCCACAGGAGAGGATGGAGAGCATGAAAACTCACCTGGGGAGATGAAGAAAGTCTTGGCCAGTTTCTTGTCCGTGGTGATGTCCCGAATCTCCTTTGTTATGTTGACCAAACGGCCAGAAACTGGGGGGATTCGCCGGAAATCCAGGATCCTGAAACACAGAACTTAGAACCATTTCTTACTGACCTCAGCTGGTTTAATCACAGCGAGTTATTAAAGCCGACAGGAGACACAGGTATCCCTGACAACAGAGAGCAAGAGGTGGGATGAAGGAGCAGTTTCTCTGGTGCTTTGCCAGTATGGGAAGGCAGGGTTGGATGCAAAGCTTATGCTCACCTGTCCAGGTGGAAGGCTGCAATCTCTGCATTGTGCCGCTCAAAGTCTGAGAAGTAGAAGAAATCAACGGGGGTCTCCTGGTCCCGGGTCTGCCTGGAAGGAGAGGGGACGGTGGGGGCAATCATCATGAATGAGGTCACTCCAAGCATGGGATTAGTTCCAAACCACCACTCACCTTCCGTCCCCTGGTGACACTGGAGACACAGCCAGACCCAGTCTCCTCCAGTCACTTCCTGATAGGTGGTGTGGCTCCAAGCCCCCTATCCAGGCTCCCATGCAACCCCTGCCTCCAACTCAAGGGTCGGTAAGCCCTCATGGACTGGAGGCTCCTGGATGGTCCTCATGGACCACCTTCTTCTTTCCACCACTGGAGGTCACTACCCCATCGCAAGCTGCATCCAGTTTGCAGCAAGCACCGCCAGGGAAGGCAAGGGGAAGGGGACCATTCTGCTCGCCTCAGTTTTGGGATGGAGGTGCTGAAGCGAGGCAGCGCATGAAGCATTTCTCAATTTCTCCCTCCATGGTCCCCGCTGGCCACTCCTCGCTACCTAACAGGACCGTGTGGGTGAGGTATAGGGTTGTCCCAGACTCTACTCACTTCATGGGCTTGAAGAGGGCCTGCCCATAGTTCGGGAACGTCATTATGAGCTTGAGCTGGGTCCCGCCGGACTTCTGGACTAAAAGGAGGCACATGGGGATGAGGGAGGCAGGCAGCAGGCAGGGGGGCAGGGGTGTGGACAGGGGTGCAGGCAGGGAGGTGGTACCTGAGCTGATGATCCTTTGCGTGGCCAAATCCCGGAGGAGCGTGGGCAGCAAGGGGTCCCGGCGGGGGTACAGCTCATAGCGGTTGATGCCGACATGGAATTTGAGCCAGGTGGGGTAGGTGTCATAGGCCGTCTTCCCTGTCGGGAGGAGCGTCTCGGCTTTACTGCTGCTGACCCTGCAGCCCGACAGCCACCACCACCCCAACAACAATGACAGCTTTTAGTTGGGACAGGATGGGTCCCGTGTCCCCGGGCCTTTCCTGGGAGCCAGTGCATGGAGGGTGAGATGGGGAGAAAGCCCAGAGCAAGCCCTGGATGGCTTCCAGGTTTCATGGTGGCGGAACCCCCTGCCCCATATGGCCCCCACGGGGCCCTTGGCACCTGGCAGATCCCACCCAAAGTCGGTGGCCAGGAAGACCCACCAGCATGGCTGGATGGGACACAATGTCTTCCCTCCACCCCCCATGGAAAATCCCTGGGCTGATCCTGCTTCTCTCACCCATGCATTTATTTCCCCGCCGAACAGATCATCTCATTGTTTCTCCCTAAGGGATTAGCTCCCAGGAGTACAATCTGCTACACCCCTCCATGTGCTTACTGGGAACACACGTCTCCACAGAACAAGGGTGGAGAAGCAGGGGCTTCCCAGCCATCCCCAGCACTGACCTGAACTCCTGTCCTCAACAACCCATTCCCCTTGGGTGGGTTTATCACACACCCCTGGTTTCCCCAGGGGGATAAGTTTGGGTTAGCACTATCCCTGTCTCTGTGCATCCTGCAAATTTGCAGTTTGCTGGCATTTAAGGGAGCCCCTGGGAGTATCTGCCCCACCTCTGTGCTAGCACACATGGGCACCGCAATGGCACAGTTAGCCCAAGGCACCTATAATCATCTAGAACCCAAATCCATGTCTCTCTCTAGGAAAACACAGACTGTGCATCGATTTCATCCAGCCAGACCCAAGGCTACCCCTAGATGCTCCTCAGAGACAAGGCAAATGCCCATTTGTGGAAACCACCTCTTAAGCCAGCTTTTATTCTCTCCCAGTTCTAGCAGGCACCACTTTTGGAAGGTGTGCTTTCCATATGGAAGCTCCTATGTGTTACAATGCTAAAGCTTTTAATATCTTCCCTTCTAATTAGAGGTTAGTAGTCCAAAGATAAAAATAGACAGCCGTCAGCAGTGAGCTCACCATAGGGCCGAGCCTAAAGAGGTCAGGCAATATCCTGCAAAATGCAGGACAGGAACAGTCTCATGGTTAGAGGTAACCTACATTGCAGGCTTTGCATCTTCAACATGCCGAGAGAGGGGGATAAAACTGGTTAGAAATCTGGAGAGGGCACTTCCTCATATACAGAGAGAGAGAGACTAAGGGCTAGTCTGCATTGGAGAAGGGAAAGAGCTGGGGAGATCACCTAATAGATATCCATAATAAAATGAATAATTCAAGAGTCTCCTTTGGCTTTGCTGTGTGCTACAAGCTTATGGGTAGCAGCCCAAAAATTCAGAGCTAGGAGACGATTTGAGATATCAGAAGAGCATGCTTAGCAATGGGGGCCCCTCTGGGGTAGGATGCTGATCTAGATAAGGAAACTACATGCTTGGTCCCTGCTGCTTGTTCCCTCAAAGCCACATATCCCCCAAACACAAGCTAGGGTTGAGCTTGCTCCTCACCATTCGTCACTCCCACTGCTGCGCAGGCTGAACTTCTCCATGGGGTTGACGATAAACAGCTTGTCTTTCTCTGTCACCTCTGGGACTGGGATGTTGTAAAGAGGATGCTCGAAGAGTGCTGCCAGCTTCGATCCCTTGGTCCACCCTGCATTCCCTTCTTCGTGCTGCTGTTGGACCCCTGGCTCTCCAGCCCTTAAGCGCAGCCGCGCGCTCTGTGGCTGGGAACTTTTCTCCAAGGAGCCATTGCTTCCACTGAAATCCTGAAGGATTCGCAGGCTCAGCTTTTTGAGGCCGGCCGGCATGGGGCTGCCTGACGGGACACCCACGGCTTTTGGTGCTTTCATATCGCAGCCGCAGGGCCTGTGGGCTGTGGGGAGAGCAAAATCCATCACCAGGTGCACGAGAAGGGCCAAGAGCAGAAGAAAGAGAAGGCTGATTTTAAATTTCCTCTGGAAAAGCGTTTGCAGCCGGCACCGCATCCTTCCTCATACAAAACACTCAGCAAGAGCTGGGCATCCACACAGGGTTGAAAATGTTGGTGCGGCTGCAGCCTCCGTGCAAAAATAGGAGAGAGGTTTCCTGGATTTAGAGCATCGCAGCAAAAGAGCAACTGGTGCAGGGGCAGAGTGGCAGGAACAATCTGTCACCGCGGCACCTCACAGTGTGACACCATCAGGATGGGACAGGAGGTTGTGGTGGGGTTTATCAGTGCTGATAAGGGTCGAGCTGGCACTGCCAAGGTTAGAGTGAACGGGGCAAGTTCCAAATCAATAGCTGCAAGGCTGACTCAGGGTCAGCAATGGGTGCAGATGACCACCTGCTGTCCTGTCTCTCTGTGCTGTCACCTGCACAGGGCTGCAGAACTTTTCCTTGAATACAGGGCATTAAAATGGTTCTGCCCCTCTGCAGCACACACCCTGCCAAGCACTGTGTAGGCCCATTCCCCATGTTCATCATACCTGCACCCTCAGAAGCCAGAAGAATTTTTTTTCCATTGCTCAGCCAAATGAATTTTATCACCCTCCCCCATCCATTCAAAATCAGTTGCACTCAAGCCCCCTCTCAAAAACCACTCAAACTGGATAAAACGAAGGAGATGTGAGCACCAGCATTGCTGGGCAGACAGTGTAAGGAAGGGCTACCAGGCAGGTGAGTTTCACGGGCAGGGATGCTTCCAGGGCCTCTGAAGCAGGCAGGGGAGGCAGGCAGGCAGGGGATACCGCCTTGGGCATCGGCACAGAGGGGCCGTGGGATCCACCAAGTTCTGGGGAGGACTGGCAGCTTGTGGAAGGGAAGAGCATTTCTTTTTACAAGAAATTCATTTTTTCAGTGACACCCAGGGACACAGAGCTGGGATGCCTGCACAGAAATGGTTCATGACTTGCAGAGGTGGAGCTTTGTATTTGATAAGGGACAGAGAAGCACAGGACCACCTGCAAAAAGTCTGGGGCCTGGGGTACAGAGTCTGGCACAATATTTCTTTTCTCTTCGATCTTCCAAAGAATGCAGAAAGCATGTGAAATCCCATACATCATATAGTCCTTCTTCGTAGCGTGAAGCACCAGCAGCCAGCTTGGAAATCCTCACTCCCAGCCAGGGAGGGTATGATGATCAGAGGGCAGGAGGGGACATTCTGCTGCCATCCCCGCCCTACCCTCTCCGCACCGTCCTGTGCCGGCTCCTTCCGCGCGTGTCTCGGTCCCCTCCCGGGCGGTGCGCTGAGAACGCGGTGTCCCCGGTGTTCTTGGCTCGCGTGTCCCACGGCGCGACAGTTGCCTGGAAACCGCCTCCGGCTGCCACCATCACCGCCCCAGATTCAGCCAGCCCCGCGTTCCCGTGCCTTCTGCTAACAAGATGGCCGAGGAGAGCCGGGGCAGGCGAGGAGGAGGAGGAGAGCTTTCCAGCCCGGCTGGCGAGCTCGGAGGCCCGCAGAAGGAGCTGGTGGAGGGGAGCAGATGGTTTCCCTGGGTGGGAGAACACAGCGTCTTGCTCCGGGAAGTTTGCTGAATTCAGTCCGAACACACGGTTCAGAAAGAAGGCCCCTAGGAGGGGCTGCAGCTGGAACATGGGATCATTAGGTCATGGCTCAGGAAAAAAACAACCAACCAGCCAAAACACCAACTCCGTGTACTACCTGATCGCACCGCAGGAGCTGGGCTCGGCTCCCAGAGCAGGGCCACGGATTTCTTTATTCCAGAGCCAGCCCAGGAGACTGAGAAGAGAAGGGCGACTTCTTCCTTCTGGTGCCCCAAACCAGCTCCAAACTGGGCTGGAGGGGATAGAAACTTCATTCTCATGAGGTCCTAGAGTCAGATAGGCACAGGGACCACATGGGCTGAAGCCACCCTACTGACTGTTAGTCTCATTCCCAGATAGTGAAACTTGCAATCCTACCCCCTCACCCTGATTTAGCATCCCATTGGAAAGCAAAGGCAGGGGGCTTAGGTGAGGCATTTGCGACCCTTAGCACTTCAATGCTGGCATTAAATATTAACCAAACGATTTTTCAGCGAGTCAGACATGAGCCTGCAGCAACAGAGAAGAGCTGGAGACCTTCAAAGCCTGCCCCGATCACCTGACAAGCTCTTCGATGTACCTTGTTGCCACGACATCATCATTGAGACGTGGTTGAATTTGCACCTCTTTCTTCTCATCTTCCCCCTCCAGCGCTTCCTCCATCTTCCCAGAAGGTTCGAGTCACCCTTGGGGCGGAGGAGGAGCCCTACATCCGAGGACATTTTCACTGCTGGCTCCAAATCAGGACTCAGCAGCAGCTGATAATGATGTTCCCATCACCCCTCAGCAGGGAAGGATGAAGTCATGAGGCACAGCCTCTCAGCTGCTATCACAGCTTTAGGGGACGGGTGGATAGAAAGAGTTATTTTGGCTGGCACCCATCCATCACCCTGCGTTTTTCATCTCATTTTCTACATCTGACTCAGCCTGATGCTTTGATGGGTAATGGCAGCAATATGCAGAGGGGGACAAGAAATGAGAGGGAAACACAATAGCAAGCAAACTGTTGCCAACTTTCCCAGCTTTCCACTGAAAATCCGTAAGGAAAAATCCTCCAGCTACTGAGAGCAGTTTTATAGTAAAAAGTAGAGAGGCCTTAGAGGCTCCAAAGCATCATAGAATCATAGTTTGGGTTGGAAGGGACCTTTAGAGTTCACCCAGTCCAATGCCCCTGCAATGAGCAGGGACACCTTGAACTAGATTATATTGCTCAGAGCCTCATCCAACCTATCCCTGAATGCTTCCAGGGGTGGGGCACCCCACCACCTCTCTGGGCAACCTGTTCCAGAGTTTCACCACCCTCATTCTAAAAGACTTCTTCCCTATATCCAATCTAGAACAAACCTCTTTTAGTTTAAAACCTCTAAGCCTTGTCCTACCACAGCAGGCCCTGCCAGAGTCCCTCTCCAGCTTTTCTGGGGCTGAGGCTTGTGCTTTCAGGTACAATGCCAATGACGGGCATGCAAACCAGCTAACAAGGGTTTGCCTCTTCACGGTAACTTCCTGTAGGAAAGCTGTTACCCTCGGGAACAAAAATAGCCTGCCACTCTCCTGCGAGCCACCTTGCACTTACCTAGCGAGAGTGGCAGCGTGAGAGCTGACTTGCTGCACATTCACACCAAGCTCACCTCAACCTGTCTGCACACTCAGGCTTTGAGAAGGCTGGAGAGCACTCACCCTTCCCTTGTTGCCAATGCAGGTCATAGAGACATTAGCTTTGGTCAGCTGGTGGCCAAGAAGATAAACAGGCAGCAAGTCCAAGAGATGGTGTGCTGAGGTCAGCAGCTCCCTGTGGTCATCTGCAGGTCACCACGACCCTGCAGAAATGCCCATGACCAGCATGCCCGTGCATATGCACAGAGCAGTTAATTATTCATTAGTGTGAAACAGGCATGATTAAAGTGACCGTGGTATGGCTGAAGGTATCATCCTACTCCAGCATGGGGCATTCCAAAGACACCAGCTTTACCTCTTCCTCTGAATTTAGAAGAGACAGAAAGTTGCAGAAGAGGAAATAATCTTTTCCACCTACCAGCTGCAGGAAGTGTTGTCAACACCACTATCTTCGTGCAAAGGCAGCCAGCTGGAGGGACACAGAGCAACCGCACGACAAGACAGCTCAAAGGATTTGGGCTCTTCTACACAGCCCAGCAATCCTGATCATGGGGCAGGTATCATGGTACCAACCTACCCGGGCCCAGCCAAGCACAGATGGTCTATATTTGAAAGAATTCTTAGTCTGTCCTCATATTACTCGAATTCCTGGCTCCCTGACATAATGAAATTGAGAAAGGACATCTCTAGCATAACACTTGAGGTTCAGAAAAGGAACAAAAGGAATTGTAGGAGCAGGTTGATCCACCGCAGGCATTAATGCAGAAAGATCCTTCAGACTTGAACTATGGACTAGAGGTGTCAGCTGGCAACATTCTGAGAGGAAATCTGAAAATTAAGGAAGCCACAAATATGAGACTCCAGTGGTCAGTCGAGGCACACTGGTGGGGCAGCAGACACAGCTACATTCCCTTGCTGCTACTGCTTAGACAGCTGCCTGGACAGAGGGATGTGGCCAGCAGCACCATGGGCCTGGCAACCTTCCTCACCATCGCGGCTTGCACTAGAAAAAGGAACGGAACAGCGAGGATGACAGTCACACAGGAAATCTGCAGGATGGAGATCTGTCACTGTCCTCTGCCTGTGCTACACCATTGCTTACTTATTTCCGTGTTTCTTGAACCACTGCCTACATAAACGCACGCAAAGACATTTTACTAAACTTTTATTGTAAAAACACAGTTCCCCAGGTTTTATAAATAAGCCATACACGTAACATAGTTACGCTCATTCGATCCTCCAACACCAACAGCTTTAAAAAAATGAAACAGGCTAAAAGAATGCAAGTCCAAAAAGACATTAGGTTTCTGATGACCAAGTTATATTTCACATGGAGCCTCCTTCCTCTGTCAGCCTCCAAACAAGATGCTGAAAGTACACAGCACTTGCAACACCCCCAGGAACTGACAGGGAGGCATTTGAGCCTTAAAAAGAGCTCTCACCCACTCCCCAGGCGTCGTCAGCCGCCTGTGTTTTCGTGCTGTCTCAGTGTGCTGTGGGTGAGAAAGGAGGGGGCAGTTTGCATAGCAACCTCCTACACCCAGGCAGCTCAGCTGTTGTACCCTCCCAAAACAGCAGGGAAGGGCAAGCTGGGACTGCTTCCCTGTGGCTCACACCTCCACAGGCAGCCTGAAGGGAGACCCTTGGTGCTGTCAGGTCTGCACAAACATCTTAGAAGGGAGGAAGACTGTATAAACAGATCCAGAGAGAGGAAAGACAGATGCTGGTCAGAGCCATACTGCATGGTAGTGGAGAAAGCAGAGGAGAGAGGAAACTATGTGGAATAAGTGGGAGTTAAAAAAACCGTAGGACTAGATAGCACCTTTTTGCTTTTGCTTTCCTCTGCTAGCGCTGCTGTGTAGTGTGTTGTGAGATTACCTATTCCTCACCTCTCTCCTGCTTCAGCTCAAACACCAAGGAAAGAGCCAGACAGATGAGAAATCCCACAAGCAAGGACAGGACAGTTTAGCAAGTTTATACACACACACGCACCAACTTTATGTATCCCACAGAACTGTTACGTCAGTATGAAAAAAAGAAATCCTGACATTTAAGTATTAAAAATAAAGCCCCACCTCCAGATCATACAAAACTTGTCAAGAGCAGAAGAAATCTCTTGTATTCAGCAAGTCTGGGACCCGGCCAGGGGTCAGGAGCACTTCCAGACGCATACGGCCAGGCTGCCACCAAAGAACATGTACAGAAGGTTCTTCACCTCATGAGTGATCTCAAAGCCAAAACCTTCCCCGATCACCACATGCCAGGAGGACCCAAATTTCTTGTCCATCGTCTCTTTGATCATCTTGGCAGCGCTCTGGAGAACGTTAAGGAAGAGAGCATAGGGTGAGACAAAGCAACCAGGGAGGTTTTATGCAAACATCTCCCTAGTCTTCTCCCCTTTAAGACTACTCAAGCCATGGGCAACAGGTATAGCGGCTGCACTGCAGGAACTGGGAGCTCCCCAGAGCTACACCCAAGGGTAGAACTGGTCTCAGCAGCCTCCAGCATAGCAGCTAGGAGAAATTAAAGAACTGCACCACTTCTGTTGTTCACAGAGTCTGAAGCAAGAGTTCTGCTTTAGATGCTGCTAGAATTATGCTGGTTGTGGTGACCATGAGAGGAGATTCAGGTCACTAAGCTGCAGCTATTTTTACAGGAGTCCATTTTTTTTCTCCAGCTAATTACCAAAACACTGAAAGTAGGCTGACTTTTAAAAGGCTCACTTCTCCCAGATCACACCCTGCTTGATCCAAAAAAAAACCCGAAGATTTTGCAGTGACAGGTGGTGGCCTTCCATGAAGCAAGGTATGTTTTCCCTTTATCGCTGGTCCTAAAGCCAAGAGGGAATACTTAACAGACTTTCATGTAGTCCTCCCCAAAACAAGAGACTCTACACAGCTCTGAACCAAGCCCTCAGGACACAGGGCGTTTTATGAACAGAGTGGAAGCATGTCTCAGGAAGGTAGGATAAGCAAGGAGGTAAGGTTTGGAAGGCAGCACCACTACTAATCTCTGCAAAGTGCTGTTACGGATCTTGCAGACCAAGGGAACTGCATCTGAGATCTAGCCAAGCTCTTTGCCTCCTTCTACCCTTCTAGCTCAGTGCAGAGAGAGAGTAACAGGATGTCAGGACCTGACTCTGCTCTGCCCTGCACCCTTACCCCTGCTCCTGCAGGTTCCCTGAGCTGCAGTAACAGTGGGCTGCCCATTTTGGGAGGTGGCCAGTACCTCATTGTTGGTGGCATGCTTCTCACACGCCGTGACGCACAGCTCCATGGTCTCCACGCGCATCTCCTCCGGCATGTCCGAGTGCTGCAAAAAGCAAACAGACAAGACAACTAAGCAGAAAAATAAGAGCTGGACACAAGACAACAGTAAGTTGCTCTTATTTCTGCACTGGTGCTATAGGGGGCTTAGACACAGTAAATAGGAAAATGGCTTATTGCATTACAAGTGAACCATTCCTCCAGCCAATGAGGAATTCTTCTCTACCTACATGAAAACTAGCACTGTGTAAGCACAGCTTAAAGGAGGAGATCAAGATATTTGCCAGTTTTTCTGTTATAAGATAAAGGGAAAGCACGTTAATACTGTTTCAACCACAGTCCTTAATTATTGCTATATGAGTAACAAAGATGTCTAAATTACACAGCCTTTTCTTCTGCTGCTGCTGCTGCTATCTGGCTGGCTACCAAGATCTTTTGCTCCAGCTTCTCTAGGACAAAAAGCAAGCTGCATCCAAAACACAGGAGAGGGCTCCAAGGGCAGTGTGCTCTCAAACTATTTGATGGATCACTTTGCCCCAGGCTTCCTCTGGCTGACACGAGGAACACCGGTGCTAACAGATTTCCCTGGGAGAGGTCAAGGACAGGGAGAAAGCAGCAGTGACAACCAGGATCCCTCCACAGGACCACATGTTCTCACAGTAGCTACTCGGTGGGAGAAGGATAGTAAGAATGAAGGCAGATTTACCAGTGTCAGAGATATGAAAATGTGTAATCCATCCCCCTCCTTACCCTAATCAGAGGAAAACTGTGAAGCCTTTTATAATCAGCCTCGTCCTTTTTTTCCTCCTCAGTTTCTTCCATGGTCCTTCCCCAGAGACTCCAGGAAGGGGTGGAGGGGCTACCTGGAGTTCAGCAAAGTGCTGCGGCACAGCCAGCTGAGAGGAACAGGGCTCTATGCTCCTCTCTGAGCAGCTTCAGCAGGAGGAGTTGCTTCTTGGCCTAGGGGATGCTGCTTCAGCAAAAACAAACACGGGCAAGAGACAGATGGCTTTCAATTAAAACAAAAGGCAAATGAAACTATTACAAGAATATCATGCTATCTCACTCAGTTGCCATTTCCTCAACACCACCTTCACACCCCACTGAGAGTCTTAGCTCATAGACCACTAATGCAAACAAATTATTAAACAATATCTTTTTCCATAAGTGAGGAGCACAGCACTTCCCAGAAGTACCAACAGAGCTTAAGGGAAGAGCTGAGCCCAGGTACAGTTTTCAACAGAGGACAAGAGAACGATACATCAGCTGCTACTACTCTTGATTAATTCCAAAAGGATTTTCCCAGGACACTATTACCTCCAAGAGTTTCAAACTGCATATGACAAGAGAAGGGTAGGAGTATTTTAGGCACAGAATCTGCGTACTTGTCTGGACAGAAATGTTTAACAGGAACATCTTGGTCTCGTTTGTGCACTTGCTCCTCAGATCTCCGAGCATTTGTCAGCTGGGGAGGGCCATATGGGAAAACTCTGGACGTGCCTCAGGGCCTCATTACCAGCCTGCCTCTACTAGGGCAACGCAGAGGCACAGCACTGACTGAGAGATTCCGAGCTTTTCACTGCGGTCTTCCCTCTGGTTCCTTCACCCACAACAAAGCACCTTCCTCTCCTACCCAGGGGGACCAAGGGTGAGCCCATATTAAAAGGAAAACGAAACAAACACGGTGTCAGGCGACGCACCAATCATTTATGCCACGTACATAGAGCTGTTGGCTAAAGCACCAAATCAGAGAGACCACCAACCGTCACATGGGGGCCGTGGGCCGCCCAAACTACGGCCTCCGCAGGACAGAACCCCTTCCTGGCTGGCGCCACCCCAATACCCAGCCCCAGCCCGGGGCGTGCCCGCGGCCACAGCCCGAGGGTGCGAGGCAGCGGAACGCGGCCCGAGCGGACCGCACACCCGAAGCAGCCCCGCCACGCCGGTCCGCCGTCCTCGGTCCCGCGGAGGAAGAGCTCGGCCAGCGGCGCTGAGCGGCACCGCGGAGCTCCGAGCGCGGCCTCACCTGCGCGGCCGCCGCGGCCCAGCGCCGTTGCTAAGGAAGAGCCGCGCTTGTCATAGCAACGCGCGCGGGAAGTCCCGCCCACCTCGGCGTCCATTGGACGGAGCGCGCCGCTCGGCGCGTCTGATTGGCGGGCTCCCTGCCGGCTGCCGCGCGGGGCCTTGGGGTGCTGGCGGCGGTGGGGTGGCCACGGAGCGCCTGTGCTGGGCGGCCCGGCCTCAGAGCCACTCCCCTGCCCCCCAACCTGGCGTCTGGCGGCTTCGTATTTTTCTGACTTAAAACCCCTTAGGGCTCTAGTTCTACTTCCTTTTTCTTTTAAACAACGAGGATAAATATAAGAACAAGGAGCAATTTGGGTTTTATTTAATCACAGAATCATGTTAGAAAAGACCTCTGAGATCAAGGAGTCCAGCCTCTGACCGAACACCACCTTGTCAAGCAGACCATGGCACTGAGTGCTACGTCCAGTCTTTCCTTAAACACCTCCAGGGACGGTGACTCCACCAGCTCCCTGGCAGCCCACTCCAATGCCAAATCACCCTTTCTGAGAAGAAATTCCTCCTAGTGTCCAACCTGAACCTCCCCGGTGCAGCTCAAGGCTATGTCGTCTTGTCCTGCCGGGTTGCTTGGGAGAAGAAGCTTGACCCCCATCTGGCCACAACCTCCTTTCAGGGCATCGGAGAGCGATCAGGTCTCCCCTGAGCCTCCTCCTCTCCAGGCTAAACAATCCCAGCTCTCTCAGCTGCACAGGCCTTGTGCTCCAGACCCTTCCCCTGCTCCACTGCCCTTCTCTGCACATGCCCCAGCACCTCAATGTCCTTCCTGAACTGAGGGTTCCAGAACTGGACACAGTTCTCATTTTGTGGGAGAGGCAACAGCTCACATTTGCATGTCAACAGGAGTGTAAAGAAGGAGAAAATGATGCTGTGGGGATGAATCACGAGTTTGCAAACAGCTCCTATAGCACCAGCCTCCATCCCCACTAAGAAAATCCCCTCCCGCCCTCCGTAGCTTTGTGCTTGTAATGTGTGTTTGTTTTGAGGTTTTTGTTGGCTCTGGGCTTGCCACAAAACCTCTGTTGTCGCTGCACCCTGCTAGCCAAACACCAATTGCCTCTAAACCGGGGCTTAAACAGTTTTCAGGGGGTCTAGGGTTGTATTCATCTTAAACTGACACACATGGAGGACAGCAAGCTCCAGGATAACACCAAGGGAAAGACTTCTCCTGTGCAAAGCCCCACCTGCTGGGTGTGATGCCTGGGTTTCCATCAGTGTCCATCCTTGTCTTGCAGAGTGGCTCGCGGGCCTGATTTTTCACCTGGTCCTTCTGGCTGGTGTGTGTTTGAAACATTCTTGCTGCTCGCTGTCTGCTGAAAGAAGAATTTGCTTTCCAGCTGTTTGAGAAGGAAAAGAGTGGGGAAGGAACAATCTAGGCGCTCTCCTGCCTCTGCCAGCTCAGGAGTCCTTTTCCCTAGCACCAAGCTCTGCCCTGTGATTACAGGGAGAACACCTTGTTATCTCTTTCACAGGTTCAGCAGTGAATCCAACCTCCTGGCTGTCCTTTGCCTGACAGAGCGGGGCTGGAGGCAGGGAAGCTGCCTTTGGACTTGGAAAGACAAAGCTGCAGTGATCATTCATCTTTTCTTTTTCTGTCGCTGCTGGTGGTGACAAAAATGAAGCACTGCCTCCTGTGCCACTCGTTCTCCTACCATTCCTGCCTCCTGGGCTAATTCCCTCTCCTTCCTCTTCTGGGCCTCTTGCAACGAGGCAGGCGCAGAGCTAAAATTGTCAAGAGACGGATAAAAGCTGGGAGATCATCATTTTTTCTTTTCAGACAAGATAATTAGGAAGAGAATCTCTGCGAGGAAGAAGATCTTTCCATCATCATTACTTTATCTCCAGGCAGCTACTCTAATCTCTCCAGGGACACGGCGCTTTCAAGCACCGTATTCTTGCTGTGTTTTTTTTTAATGCTTTAATCCCTGTGTGGCTCACCCACTTTTACTACCAAGGAGCAAGCGAGTGTGAGCTGGTGTGTTTGTGTGTATGTGCCTCCGTGCGTGGGGCAGGGGGGAGCGGGCATGTCTCTGTGAGTCTGGGTTCAATTAAACGTGCTTTGGTTCTGATCAGTGTGACCCCAGGGAGCGTTTCCCTTGGGGAATGCTGGGACTGCTTGTGAGGATTATTCATCAGTGGCTCCTAGGTGAGAAGCTAAGGGGAAATGGCCAAACGAAAACTGCAGTGGGCCCAAAGATAGGAAAAACACAGTTTTTGTGATTGTGGTGGGTGATAGAGTGGGGCTGCAAGATAGAGATGCCTCCTGAGGAAGGAGAGCGTTCTGCTGGCCTGTCTCCATTTACTGTGGCTTAACAAAATGTGCATGGTTGGTTTCTGGACCCTCAAGCGCAGGGTTTCGACAGGCTGCCTCTGTATAACTCTGCAAGCCAGTCAGAGCCCCGCTGAGCCAACAAAGGTTATGTGTCTTGGTCCTTTTGCTGCTGGCTCTGACAGCAGACAGCACATCACCTGGTCTTCAGTTTCCAACACCAAGTGACCAGGTGCCCTTCCTAGGTGAAACCAAGTCCAGAGCAAGGGTCTAATTAACCTCTGTGGATCTGTAGGGAGCTGGAATTGTTGCTTTGCTCTGGCTGGTCATGCCTTATTTGCCACTAATCAGAGGTAGAAACTCTTTCATGCCTTTGTTTTCAGCAGCCACAGTGAAATGTATTGAAACGAAGCGCCGTTTGCCTCCTGACGTGTTGCGTTGTACTACTTAGCTGAGCGCAGAAGAGAAACCACCGACTGCAAAATATACATATATGTAATAAATATCTTGCCTCATGCTTTCTTTTAGCCATCTTCATTGACCAGACAGCAGGCTGACTCTTCATCAGGTGGAGGACAGCTTTCTTTTCTTTCTTTCTTTCCTTACCAGCTTCTGGCCGGGTTCTGGGACTTCCCTGTTGTCCCTGTGGGCACAGGCTCTGCCATGCCCCATCTCCTCTTTCTCTTTGTGATAAAGCAGGGGGGCTGGAGCTTGCTGTCCAGCCTGTCAGCCACAGCCCAGGGACTGAACACCACTCCACACCGCCTTGGGTAGTACTGGGGACTTGGGTCACGCTGAGCTCCGCCCTGCAGCTGCCCCAGAATGGTGTGGATGCAACTCTCTGGAGGCAGGAGGAGAGCTCAGGAGGCCCCGTGGGAATGCTGAAGCCACATTTCTCTGGGATCAGAACCCCCACCACGTTGAGCTGAGGGAAGGCAGAGATGGGGACGCTGGTGTGCAGGAATGGGTGGCAGCCGGGAGTGGCTCAGCCTCTGTGCCAGAGGACAGGGCAGCTCGCTTTGGGACAGCCGGATCCCCATGTCTGCTGGGAAACACAGTGCCCCACGTGATCCCGTAGCTACTACCTCTAGTAACGACAGCTACTGTTAGTAAGGTCTGTGCTGCAGCACTGGCAGCCGTGCGGGGGCTGTTCCTGTGCCAGATGCTCCGGAATCATGGCGCGTTCCCTGTGCACGTGCTGCACAAGTCTTAATGAGCCTTCCTGGCTCTGGGAGGGAGCAGCGGAGGCTCCCAGCAGGACAGGGAGGTGAAAGGAGGCAATTAGGCGGCACCCCATTGCTAGGGCAGAGCAGGTAGTGGGGACTTTGGAAGTCACCTCCTGGGGACGAGTATGGGCTGGCTTGACCTCGTTTGAGGGCACCAGGAGGCTGACACACTGCAGGGAGCTGTGACACGCAAACTCTGTTGAGGTTGCAGGTATTGGGGAGCGCAGGAGATCCCCAAAGCCCACTCTGAGGTCAGGGGTCCCAGGACTGCTCATGTCCCTGGGAAGGCAGAGCCTGCGTGGCCAGTGGTGCCTTCTGGAAAGAGGGGCAGGGGCTGGAGGGGTTCAGAAATGTCAGCATTTTCTTTTCAAACACAATAATGAATAGCCATCAGGCCTGAAGGTTTCCTGTTGCCATGTTTGACATAGTCTTCTTCACTGCAGGACAAAACCCTTTGGGAGTATGGGGTGGGTGGTATGTGAGTCGGGCTAAGCCCTTGGCTAACAGAAAGCTCAGTGGTGAGTCCTGCAGATTAGGAAAGGAAATGGCAGTCCCTTTCCTCTCCTCAAAGTGTGTGTACAGCCCCTTGGCAGGGAGAGAGAGAGCAGCACATGGCAGGCATCCATCACACCCACCTGTCTCCCACACCATCTCCTCTTGTGCCAGCTCCTGCTGAATTGCCACAGCCCAGCGGTGTCCCTGCCCTGAACTGCCCACCTCTTGGGTGCCCTCCACCTTTTCCCCCCTATCCTGGATATCCGGACACAACACAGACAACAGCTGAAGCACCTACCACAACCACAAAACCTTCTTCTCCACACCGTTGTTAGAAATTTCCTTCTTTACCCCTCCTCTTCCCCCAAGGCTGACTTTGTTGTTTCTCGTCTCTTCTGTGCACAACACGTTGTTTTCCAACCAGCTGCCCTTAGAGAGACACGGAGCTTCTCCTGAGTGCTCCTGGTTAATTTAGAAGCAAGCAATATGTGTAAGTCATTGTAATTACTCCTTGCAGCCAGCAACGCTATTGATTTGTCATCTCATCTACCTTTTAAGCCCTGTTGCAGGTTTGCAGCTCTTGCAAGGCTCGGCTTACCGAAAAGAAATGGTCTCATCTTGCTCTCCTCGTCCTCAGACGGGTAAGAAGCAAACGTTGCTTCCTGCAGAAAGCCAGGGCAGGATGGAGATCAAATATTTATTTCTGCTCTTCATTTGTGTCTCTCAACCAGCTTCTAATCTCTCCATAATGCCTTTGTTTCCTGAAAAGCTGTATGTGGAGGCATTTGCTGGAAGCTTTTGAAAGGTTTTGGAAAATTCTACCATGTTTTCCTGTGTGCCCCCAGGTCTGCCTAACTGGCTGTGAACCTCTGAGGACGAGGATCTCGCCCTACAGAAGCTGTGCCACCGTGCTCCCCCCATTCTCCTGTTCCAGAAATGACAGATCCTGGGAACATGGCTGGGATTAGGATCATGCCAGCATCATTTGGCAGGGCTGAGGAGGGCAGCACCAAAGGCCCTGATCAAGCATCTCCTGCTGTCCCCTTTGTTTCTGCTTTTCTGGAGAGGATTTGCACACAATTTCAACGTGGGCTGGGTTTCCGGGCTCTGGAGGAGATGGGTGTTATGCCAATAGCCTACATCAGCGGCCAGGCTGTTTCCATCCTTGTTCATCCTCTCACATTTCTCCTGCCTTGGCCAGCAGCCCCAAGAACCCTCTCACAGTGCTTCTGCAGTTTTGATAGGAGGGTCTTCTGGACCAGTTTCCCTCCCCCAATTAACCTCTGAGTTTATGATCACAGCAATGTTTTTTGACATTTCCTCCTCTAAAAAATGTTGCGCTTCTTAATTATGCTGCTGTTATTTGGGCGCACGAGCAGATGTCACCTGTTGAACCCTCTCCTCTCAATAATGGGGGTGTGAGCCTCCAGCTCGGCAAGGCCCTTGAACCAGTGCTCCAGCTGAAGTACGTACCTTTTCTTCAAAACAAGCCCTCAACTTTGTGGAGATGTGCTGAAGGTGAGAGTGCCAGACTTTCTTTTATGGCACTAAATATCCTCCAGAAGGTGAAGTGGGGGGGCCAGCTCTGAGTCAGGGAAGAGATCCCACCAGCATGCCAGCAATGGGGAAAACTCAGTGCTCTGGCTTTGTGCTCTGCTTTCCCCAAACATTGGTGAGACTGTGTCTTTCCTAGGAGGAACAGGACCCACTGAGGGGCAAAAGCACCGTGCAGACCTGGTCACAAATTGTTCTACAGTAGGAGCTCCAAGAGCCGTGCCTGAACCACCATGTGCCTAGCTAGATCAGAAACTCATTACTAGTACTTAATTAGATTTATACTCAATATGAGTTCCTTGCTATCATGCTCTGACCTAGAGGCCATGATTTCTCACTCGTTTCTGCTTCTCTGCTGTCAGGATGGGGGTTCCTCCTCCATAGAGAGGTGTTTCCCCCAGCCCTCATGCCCCACCTGCAGCAGCCTGTACCTCACACTGCTCTGCAGTGGGGTAGATCAAAGGTGGCCAGACTGTGACACCACCCCCCTGCCCCTCTGGGGCAACAATACCGAACCCTGGTGATGATATTCCTGTAATGCCAGAGATGGGCCCGGCCAACTCCCTTCAGTAATGCAACCCTAAGCACCCCGAGGAAGGTCACCTCAGCTCGGGCTGGCCTGTCCTCTCCATCCCCCCAGCAACCTTGCGCTCTGCAGGAGGCTCGAACAGAAAACATCACGTTTATTGTTCACGATCAGCTTTACAAAAGAAACGTCCCAACACGGGTGCGCGTCAGGGGCCCTTTTCACAAACGTGCATTAGAGAAAGCGCGCGAGCGAGCGAGGGAGAGGGGGCAGCTCCTCAGGGTGCACGAAGGTCACAGTGTTCCCACTTGGCACAGGGGCTGCTCCCCATCCCCGCCGTGTCCCCCCCAGTGGGCTGAGCCACCCCAGCACTGGCAGAAACCCTGGGCGGGGGGATGCGGGGTGGCAGGGCCGTCCCTTCTGCCAGCTTCGCTTCCCCCAGGGGCGGGGGCAGCTGTCACTCAAAGTGGGACTTGGGGTAGGGAGGAACACTGGAAGCTGAACACTGCATTGAGCAACCATGAGAGCCCCAAAATAACCCTCCCACCCCACCCCCAGACACACACACGTGCACATACACACACTCACGTATCGAGATGTTGGTGACCACGCAATGTGGAAACAGCGTATTCTCAGGCACTCCACAGGGAAAACACCAGCCCGTTCTCTCACCCTCCCAGTTCCAAGGCCAGTGGCAGCCCTGTTCCTGGCAAGGAGCAGCTAAAGAAGGGGACCTGGGTGGAACCAAGGGCAGTAGCCCACTCCAGTACCAAAAGACTAAGGGATGGATGGCAGGGCTCCTCTGACCACCACCATCCTCCGTCTGTTTTGTTCTTGCTTTTTCTCCCTTGGCAGTGTTGCACTCTTTCCCCCTCGGCCAGCGCTGGGGGAGATGCTTTGCCCCTTTCCCCCATTCCCTTGGTGGCTGACCCAGCCCCTAGCTTGGAGGTGGTGGGGAGTGCTCTCTTCCCTCTGCCTCAAAAGCCTGGCTCCCCTTGGGCAGCCCTGCCCAAACAGGCAGCAGAAGCAGGGAAAGGGGTGCAGGGAGGTAAGTGCTGTCCCATTGACTCTGCCATTCTCCCTCAGCTTCCCTGGGGCCACATTTAAAAAACCAGGGCAGCAGGAGAAGGATGGGGCTGGAGGTGAGATCCTGGAATGCAGGCTCATAAACCCAGACAGTGAGGTTGCTAGAAATAAATAAGAAAAGGGGATGTGTTCAGGTGATGCCTGCACCCTGGCACCCCACTGAGACTGGACTGCACTCAAAGTAGATGGAGCTCTCCTTCCCACTCCCTGTTAGGTCTGACAAGGTGAGGACCCTCACCGTACCAAGGATGCCTGCAGGTACAGCGAGGTCCACCCAAAACAGAAGTGGGGCAAGATGAGACTCAGGAGCCAGCCTGCCAGGAACGAGGACAAGCCACAGCACCAGCATAGGGACAACAGAGAGGCTTCCAGGGGCCCCTCTCCCTCCTGGGACACCAGCACTGGGGCTCAAGGATTGCCCCAGCAAGGCTTATTGGTCTGGGAGGGGAGAAAGGGGCTCCCTGCTTTGGGGCTGCCACTGGGCTCCTTGGCGCTGGGGAGAGGGCTGGGGGCCACTCATGCCTTCCTCCCTTCCTCGCAGGCGGCGAAGCTTGCCTTGCTGGCACCTCCAAAGACCTCCACTGCCTGGTCGTCCCACTGGATCACATTCCCTTGGAGGTGGGAGGTGCAGTTAGCCAAGCCCAGGATCTCTGCTGGCGCCAGCATGTGGTCCCACACGCCAAACTGTGCCAGCTCTCCCACGAAGGCCTGTGTGGCATCAAAGCGGCCCCCCAGGGTGTCCTGGGAAAGAGCAGGAGAGGTGATTGGACAGGGATGAAGAGAAGAGGAGGAACATGCATCCAGTGGGCAAACAGGGCAAGGGGGAGAGGGAGAAGTTTGGGGAGAAGCAGAGCAAGGTGTTTATGGCAAGGAGGGGAGGGGATGGATGCATGGAGGAGATTCAAGAAGACAAGGCAGGGAGGCCAAAGGGATAGGGGGAGGGAAGAGAAGACAGTGAGTGCCCATGGCCAGCCTGGAGGTTGGATGAACAGGCGGGAGAGCCAACTGCCCTGCTGAGCTCTGCTGCCCATGCTGCCCCCTGCCCTTGCCCCATCTGGGGGCTTTTCCCCCCAGCCAGTTCCCACTAGAGCGATGCTAACTGGCAGCTCTGGGTGTCGAACTGGTACATACCTGCTCCTGACCCAGGATGACGATGCCCTGGGGCCTGATGGCATGCCAGGAGGCCAGGTTCTCACCGGCACCCCGCTGTTCACCATCCTGGTATGCTGACCACTTGCCATCCCGGGTGGTCCAGGCCACGCAGATGTGGTGCCAGGCCTTGTCCTTCAGACTCAGTGGCAGCTGGGCAACCTTTGAGAGAAGAGCAAGATCCCGGAGCTCGGTAGGACTGCTGGGGGACCCCTGGGCCTCTCCAGCCCCTCACAGAGCAAGCAGTGCACCCCTGTGGTGGTGGCATCCCAAAATCTACAGACATCCAGATGTGCTGCTTCTCCCTCTCAAAACTCACCCCAGTGAGCCATCTTCCCCATCCTCCTGCCTCCCACCATAAACCTAGGGCCCCTTCCTCCCAGCTCCCCCACACCAGTGCTCCCAGGAATATAATTTCCTAGGGGGACTGGAGCAGGGAAGATGAGGGCAGGGTTTTCTCTCCTGCCCCTCCTGCAACTGGGCTGACCTTGTCATTGATGAGCAGCTCCAGGGGGTTGGAGCCCCACTCCAACAGCACGATCTCATTGGCTTGGCTTGGCACAGAGTAGGAGAATGGGGTGCCAATTCCTGCCAGGGCCTTGGACTTCAGCCACATGCAGATGGTGAAGGCGTAGAGCTCCGGCAGGCTCTTCTTCATGCGGGCGTACATGTAGTTGTTCTGCACCGGGATGGACACCTTGAAGGCATCAGGAGGGCTGTAGCCCAGTGGTCCTACGAATCAAGGATGGGGAGGAGAGAGGAAGGTCAGCAGCTGTAACTGGGATGAGGGTGACCTGTCCTGGGGCTCTCCTGGTGATGTACTTCAGGGTAGGAACCCCCCGCCCCACCTCCATCCCCGTCGGGCAGGGCTCACCGTGCTCCAGCTCCGTCACCCGGTTCTGGAGGGAGTTCAGCTCCTTCTCGATGTTGTGCTGCTGCTGGCTGCGGTCAGTGCTGGCGGCCTGGCGCTCCTTCTGCAGGGTCAGGATCTTGGAAAGGAGCTGCTCCTCCAGCTGCTCCATCTTGGTGTGGAGGGCATCACGGGCAAGTGCCGGGGCAGTGGGTGCCGAGCCATTGGTGCGGGCTGGCAGCTCCTGCTGCATTTGGTGGCAGCCACAATGGAGGGAACAGGAGGGACAAAAGAGAAAATTCAGCACAGTGTCACTGTAAGAGTTTAAATAAGGACATGCCCAGCCTGCAGCACTGCAGGTAGTGCTGGGATGACAGTCCCATATCCGCACTGGGGTCTTCTCCAAGAGCCTCCAGCTGACTTTGTACCTCCCCTCTCAGAGCCCCCATTGAGCTCATCACTGCAAAACGAAGCTTGGCTGCTCTTAATGACTTTCTGCTTCTTCAGAGGCAGAGCAAGGATGGGATGTTTGGGTCATCCCTTGGCTCTGCTCCTGCAGGCAGCCTCCCATGATGAGGAAATGGTGCAGCAAGGACCTCGGAGCTCCTGGCCACTCCTGCTGCTCGTGAGGCTGCTTACCTATAGCCAGCACGTTAACATCACTAAATGGGGCTGTAATCCTCTTAGCCCAGCTCAGCTGGCGTGTGGGGGTGTGTGCACGTGTGCCAGGTAGCTCTCCATAAGCCAACCTCTCCCAGGCCAACAGGATGCCAGGGAGAAGTGGGACTGTTGCCAGGCTGTTGTGTCTCTGGTCCTCAAGGCATGAGCCGTCACCTGGGGACATCGAGCCTGTCTTGTCCCATCAGGGTTAACACTCAGACCAAGACTCTTCCCATGGCAAATCCAACACGGCAGCTGGTGAAGATGCTCCCAGCTGCTGCTGCACTCTACAAAGACCCCAGATCCCACCTTACTGGGAGACATCATCCCAGCTGGAAGAAAACCAGTCTGGAAGGGAGAAGGTGACCCTTTGCCATTCTCCTGGGGTTTCTCTGTAAATAGGAGCCCTCTTCTTTCCCTGTGTCCTTAGCGCATTAGTGTCTCTGCCATGGGCGCCGAAAGATGATGACCACCTTCTCTGTGTTGCCAGACCTTCCCAAAGGTGCTGGAGCAGCCGTGGAGACCCTTGCCTTGGCTCCTCCAGCACTGAGGGATCTGCATGGCTGCTTCAGCCCTGGACAGTCTCATGGCTTGTGCTGGCAGGACTTGGGGGATACCATCCCTGTTGATCTGAACAACCTCCCTCTGGCCTCAGAGCTGGCCTGGAGGAGGTCAGCACGCTCATCTGTGGCTTCCTGCTTTTTCTTCTTCCTTACATCCAGCTTCTCCAGGCTGCACAGGACCTGATAATCATGCACACAAAGTTGAAGGGGAGGGATGCCTGCCTATGTCACCCCAATCTGTGCTATCTATCCATGGTGAACAATAGACTGGAGGGGAAGGCTGGAAGAAAGTCAGGTTTGGCTGGGCAGGATGCAACCTTGGCGGATGGGAACAGCAGGGAGAGGAAAAGCGAGAAGATGGTGTTGGTGTGAGCACAAATGTACCCACTCTGGGCAGCAACATGCTCAGGCTACAAATAAAACGGAAGTTGTTATGCCCCAAGGTCTGCAAGAGCTGCCAGCACGGTCTGCCAGGGCAAACCCACAGGTTCCATGAGGAAAACCAACCTGGAAAAGCAAAACCCAGCAAGAAAGGAGAGGTTGTGCTGGGGACATCTGCCAGCCCTGACCAAATGCCAGCTCTCGCTGCCGGCTTGCTCTGGCAGCACTAAGGATGCTCTTGCAGCAAGCAAAACGTCTCTGGGAAGGGAAAAGTGCCCAGCAATGAGCATCCTACCTTTGGTCTTTGCAAAATGGACGGATTAGCTAACGGGAAAGCAGCTTTAGCTCTTTTGCTTTTTTTTTTTTTTGAAGGGGTCTTGGGGATCCACTGGATGAAAGGCAGGGTAGAGATGGCAGGAGGGAAGGGAACTGGAAAGGTTAATTCTCATCCTCCTGGCAGGGATAATTCCTACCTGGGGCTGCCTGCATTTGTACCCAAGCTGAGCTGGCTGCATTGGCAGGAGGCAGCACAGGTAGGATGGGGTTGCCTTTGCCTCTATGGCCACATCCCGTGTGCTCCAAGAGCTTTTCTCATCCTTTCAGGCTGCCTGGCTACAGCGGAGGCTGGCACGCTCCTGTCTGCCGCACGCTTTGATTGCTCGAGCTGCGGGTTTGGAGCCTACGTCCCTGCTTTCATGCACGGCTCCATCTGTTAATGATGAAAAAAGAAAAGGCTGGGAGATTTTGTCACTCTCACTAGCCCCTGATAGCCTGCCCTACATTAGTCACTAGTGACTGAGTACTTTTTTTTACCCCCCTCTTCCTCCTGCTTTTCTCTCTGCTGCTATTTTCTTCCCTCTGTAACTTTTCTCCCTATGGCTTTTTCATTTCTATGGCTTCGGAGTGTCTCTTCCTGATGCTTCCCTCCGTGCACACACACTGTGTCTTTCCCCTTTCATTCAATTTCTTCCCGCTTCCCGAGTTTTTGCCCATCCAGCCCTCTCTCCAGCTCTTGCTAGTCCTTCCAAGTTGGCAGCCAGGGCACCAACAGCCAGAGCCACATGGCCGACTGAACCATTGCTGACCCCATGTTCCTTCTGGAAAGGGATTGTAGCCAGTACCCTCATCTGGCAGAGCTTCAGGGCCATCCCAGCAAACACCATCCATATCCCCGCAGCCAGACAATGACTGAACTCCCCATGCTACCCCATGCAGCCGAGTTGTGCTGGATGGTCCCCCTGATGCCAGGCTGGGCTGCATCCCTGAGCCATGACCCTCATCTCCGAGCTGCCGCTCGAGCATCTTTCTCACAAGGCAAATTATTTGCAAAATTATTAATGGTTGATGTGCAGCTGTTATTTACTGGTGACCTTTGGGGAGGGGAGGGGGGGGGCAGCGCCTTCTCCCTGGCTGTTCGGCAGGCACCCGGCTTCCCATCTGCCGCCGCACAGGCAGCAGGGGAGTGGGCAGCGGGTGTGGGGGAGGCTCCTTCCACACTTTTTGGCCACCAGAACCGGCAAAAAAGATTGAAAGATGCCAGGTAATATTAATCACATTAAATGTCAGCGGCTGGCAGGGGGGTGGGGAGAGGAAGGTGGGGGCAGGGGGCCGCGGCAGCCATGCCGGCGTGTGCTCACTGGGGCTGGAGCCCTCAGTCAGCAAATGCACTTTGATTTACATAAGGAGATCAGAGCCTCATTTACTAATGCACCGGCAAATCTGGGCTCCGCTGCTCCCCCTCAGCCGCCGGCACACCTCGGCTGCTGGGACAGGGCAGGCAGGAGCGCAGGACGATGCCTGCGGGACGGAGCCCCGGCACATCCCAGGGATCATGGTGCTCAGCTGGGTGCGCGCACAGCAGACCCATTCCGTTCCTTGGGCCCATGAATCCTTCCACCCTGCACAAAACTCCTCAGTGGCTGCCACCCTGGGATGCTCACTGCTGCAGGACAGAACACCTGCTCCAGCAGGGTTTTGTGGACCCTGCCACCTCTTTTGACCCAGGCAGGACCTTGGGGATCATTAAACTCCAACAGGGACTGCATGGAGTAGAAGACAAACAGGGATGCATCAGCCTTTCCCTCTTCCTCACAAGGGAAGAGCTCACCCTTGATCCTGTCCCCCTAAAACCTTGGTCAGGGAGGCCTGGGACTGTCACAATTTGGGTATTTACATCCCTACACAGCTGGAGATGCAGACAGGAGGGAAGCAGCTAGGTCACAACCATTCCCATTCCCTTACCCGAGGGTTTCCTGCCAGCAGCCAGGTCACCAGCCACAATGGCACAGCCATGCACCAGCTGAGGAGCAAACAGGCTGTTGCAATTCCACCAGGTCCCTCACGGAGCCCATCAGGCTGTCCCCTCTCCCGCTCTGCTCTCCTGAAAGGGATGATGGGGAGAAGGGGGGCATCTGCATCTCGGCACAGCCCAGGCAGCCAAGGTGATTCTCTCCCCGCTCCCTTTCCATTTGCAGCAATAACTAAAAGCATGGAAAAGGAGCATCTGGGTCCCTCGGCTCTGTGTTCCAAGATGCACCCGAGTGTACAGACATGAGCACGTGAGAGAAATGGGGGACCCTCAAAACCAGCAAGAAAAAGCCTAACTAGGCTGCTGTGCATGAGGAAAGGACGATCAGTGCCTCGGGTGGCATTAGGAAGAGGTGAGGGAAGATGTGTGAATGCTGTGCTGATGCTAGCCCAGCCCCACGGAAATGGCAGGGGACAAAGAGCAAGACCGTGGGGGCCCTCCCTGCATCCTCCCCTGGGAAATCCTTCTGCCATGCTGACAAAATTAAGAAATAAATGCCTTAATAGGTTTTTCAGTGAATGAATAAATCTCGTTATGCCTTACAGACAGGGCTGAGAGTGCCCAGATTAGATCAGCAATCTTCCACCAGCCCCCTCCCCGCAGTCCCAGCTCTGAAGCATCCAGCAGTAATCCCTGCTGGCAAACCTGCCTGGAGACTCCCTGGGATGCAGCCTTCCCAGAGTGGCTCATGGCATTTTGTGGCATCTCTCTTCTGAGACTAAGCCACCACAGACTTGGCAGCATTTCCTCTCCTTCCCAATGGGTTTTGCAGAGTCTCCAGCACATGGGGGCCACCCCGGGACTGTCCTCATCCAGGTCACCTTTTGGGATGATCATTGCCACCACCCAGGATTGCTTTGGAGGCTGAGTGTGCCTCCCATGTCATGGGGTACCCCAGGAAGGCTTTCCGGGCTGACACGTGGAGCCATGCGGGAACGGAAGAGTGCAGGTACCCCACCATGAAGTTTTAGGTGTCTGCTCCTGGGGTGGGATGGGAGGCAATTCAGAGAGGGAGGCCACAGGCAACTATCACTGGATGGCTGAAGTGTAACCACAGCACCCAGCTGGCTGGGCTGCAGCCATCACAGGGGTGTGGGGCACACGGGGGACACTTTTCACCAGGCAGGAGCCAGGACAGATGAAGTCCAGCCCACCTGCAACACACTGCCCTACTTCCTCACCTGGCAGGGCTCACTGAGCCTCAGGGTGCTGTGTCTCCCCTGCAGAGTATACTTGGGACCCTCAGGCCCCCGGCAACACAAAACTGAACATTTTTGGCCATGTGCCACTTGGCTTCCTCATCAGTGTGTGCATGAGCCTCGTCCCAGCATTGCTTTAGGCTCCCCAGACACATGTGAGAGCCTGCTCCAGCCCTCGTGAGCTTCAGCCTCCTCCTCCTCCACCCCAAACCTCCCACCATCATCAGAAACCCCAGCAGAGGGGCCAGGGCAGCTCGTGGGTGATGCTGCCCCACAGAGAAGGGGGAGAGCATGGCTCTATGGCCTGATGCTCCCTGAGATCCAAACTGATACGCTGGGCACCATCCCGCTGTGCATCACCTGGTCCTCATGAACACACAGGTGTACGTGTGCAGGGGGGGCCGACGCTTATTTGCCCCTTATTCACTTATTTGCCCCTTATTTCCCTGCTTTATTTCTGGGTGAGCATACCTGCTGTGTTATCCCACTGATGGAAAATCATTTGTTTGGGGCTGCAGGAGTTTTCTGGGGGGATCTGTCCCTCCCTTTGGCTGCATTTGGCTCTGGGCAATGTGTCAGACAGGCTGCACATCCCACTCTCCCCGCACCTGCCTGGCAGGAAGAAACCTGTGTTTCTTCTTGTGCCTGTGTGTGCCTTACCCTGGCAGTTCACGGGTGCTTCCTCTGGTCTACCAGCTCTTTTCCTTCTTGTGAGCATGTGTTTATTTGCCTTTCTCTGTCTTTCTATTCCTGTTCATGTCTCCATCCATTACAATAACCCTCTCTCCCAGGCTCATTTCTCAGCCTGTGACCTTAGTGGCTCTGAATTTCCCATCCACTGCCTGCTGCTGCTGTGCCCACATCGCTGTAGGGAGGGGGGCAGAAGGGCAAAGCTGAGGAGAAGGACCCCTTGAGGTGCTGCATGACCCCCCTCCTAGCTCCACACTCCAGGGATGAGTGGAGAGAGCAACAGAGGAATGAACAGGAAGATGAGAACATTGAGGAGTCGCAGGAGGCTCCGACACCTGACAGAACTCAGGGAACAACCCCTACCTGGAGCAATTCCCCCAGGGAAAACAGACAGCTCTCCTCTTGCAGCTCTCAAGTGCCAAAACCATTGCCACAGTCGTATCCTGCAAAGTCTGCCAAGGTCCATGGGACTGCTGAGCCCGTATGAGCCCAAATAAACCAACACTCACATGCACTCTGTGATGTGCCCCACGACAGGCATCACGGGAGAGCCTTTGCTGCCACTGGCTTGTGGCTGGGCCAGGGCTGAGCCTGCCAGGCACAAGCTGCACAGCTGCTACAGAGTGGGGACCAGTGGTCTGCATCCCAAATGCCGACAGCCCAATGCCACAGGAATGGGCACAGCGAGTGACTCCAGCTGTGCCCTTCTCTCTCCAGCTCCTGTGGACCACGTGGGGAAAGGGTGCCAGGCTCACAGTGGGTGGCACTGCACTTTACTTTGTGAGACGTCCCATTCATAACCACGATGGCATCGGATGGGACTTGCCTTTTTGCTAAACGGCGGGATCTGGCCCTGAGCTGCCAACCTGCTCTGGAGGAGTCCTTGGCAGGTGCTGTGGGGCAAGCAAGGTACCCTACCAGCGTGCAGACCCCGGGGGGAAAGTGGGGCAGCCCTGGTGCTTTGGGGCTACCCTGCATGGAGGGAAGAGAGGGGGACTCAAGGTGAATCCCCTGCCCCTGGGCAGAGATCTCAGGAAAGAGCGAGGCAAGGACAACCTTCCTGAAGCCTCATGAAGGGGACGAGCTGGTTAGGGGTGCATGTGGCTGCAGGCCTGGGGAATGGCACGTGTGGGAGCATCGCCCCAGGAGCAACATCCCCTGGGAGCATCCCTCCCAGACCCCCAGGAGCAACATCCCCTGGGAACATCCCTCCCAGACCCCCAGGAGCAACATCCCCTGGGAGCATCCCTCCCAGACCCCCAGGAGCATCCCTCGCACCTCTATCCGGTCGATTCGGTCCTGAAGGGTGCGGACAGCCTCCTCCAGCTCCCGCACGGCGGGCGGCTCGTCGGGAGGGTGGCCCATGG
>VZTD01005250.1:129672-150818 GCA_013397725.1 Rhagologus leucostigma
CTCTCAGTGACCCCCCCTTCCCGCTGAGCACCCTCCCCGGGCTGCAAGGGCGACGGTCCGAGCGGTGGGGGGCGAGCGGGCAAGAGGACGGGAAGGTTGAGGGAGGGCACCCCGGGGGCACCCGGGGACGGGGCCAGCCCTGACTCGGGCTCGCTGAAGTCAGCCTGGCGGGAGCCTCTGGCGAGAGGATGCTGCTCTGGCACAGCCCAAGGGAGGATTTTCCCCCTGCGAGATGCCTAGGCTGGAAGTAAAGGGCCCCTTGATACGCCGAGGGTGAGAGCCTCTTAATCAGTCATTCCCTGTGATGGTCTTTCGGGCCTTTTCGTCCTTGCCTTTCTCCTAAAAATTAAACTAGCAAGCTTCCTGGCTGTCTTGCTCTCCCACCTCAGACAGGACTGTTGCAGAGAGCTGCCATGGAATGCCTCACCCTCTGCCCCGCATGCCCATGTTATCCATTTGGGAAATAAATACACACGTTTAATCTTCCCCACCATCACTCTAGTCTGAACTGCTCATAAACGAGCTGCTTGAGACAACCACTTTCTCCTTGCTCTAACAGAAGCTGTGCCATGCCCTCTCCTGTTCCCCAGGAACAGAACTGGGGCCTTGGAGACGCAGCACTGCCAAGACAAGAGCAGAAGAGGGAAAGCGAACAGAATCAATCTCAAGCTCTACTCAGTAATGGCAGGAAATCCTTCCTAGCCGGCAGGGAAGCAGGAGCATGTGTGTTCAAAACAGCCCCAGTGCTGGGTATGAAACAATGGTGAAAACTACATCTTCTTTCCGCCCAGGCATATTTGAGTGGATAGCAAGGGAGCCAGAGCTACAAAGACTCCTCAAATTTGGCTCTGTGGGAGCACGGAGGGGAATGTTGTTGACAGGGTACAGTCACCCTTTCTCCCCACAGAGTGGATTGCACCCCAGCCCCTCAAAACCCTTACCCTGGAGCCAGCCTGACTTGAAGTGTTGTAAGGCTGTGGGGAGGAGGAGAGGAAGACAGATGGGGTGGTTCAAGGAAGAGGGAGAATGATGAGGAGGAAAAGTGGAGGTGGACATGGAGCAGGCTGAGCAGGTGGATGTGAAGAAAGCCCAAGCAACAGGCATCTAGCCCCGGTGGTGAGGTCAGTGAGTGCTCTGGGAGGGTGAGTGCTTGGCGTGCTGGGACAAGTGGGCACTGGTGTGGGACGCAGAAGAAACAGAAGCCTGCGCCCCGTGACGTGAAGGGAGGCCGCCTGCCTCCAACCTGTCCCCTGCTAACAGTGGCAGGGGATTGCACCCTGCTGCGTCACCCCTGCCTGCTGCATGCCCACCCTGGCAGCAGCCAGGCGGGAGCGGATTTGAAAGGAACTCACGTGAGTGCTGGACCAGCCCATCCTACCCCACAGTGTGCAGATCAGGGTGGGAGGGATATCCTTTATCTGCAACCCTGAGGAAAAAAGTGTCATATGCTTCTGCAAAGCTTCTTGCCAGGGGAAGTGATGCTGTGCTGGGGACTTTGCACTATCCTGAACACCCAGATTTTATTAGCAAAGGCTGCAGGATCGTGGTGGCAAGGTTTATACCTCTGGCTGATGCCGCTCTGGCAGTGAGGGGGAGGTGAGCCCCTCTGCACCAGCCCAGTCCCACTCACCCATGCTGGGATGGGGAAGAGTTGGGTATCGCAGCGGGGCAGGGCTCACTGCTCCCATGGTCCCGACCTGTCCCTCAGCAGGGACCACAACTTCTTCCCAGAGACAAAGCGGTGACAAAAATAGATTTTCACAGGGGGTGATGACTCAGACTGGTGAGTAGCCAGAGCAGCCTCCCTGTCCCATGAATAACAATTCAGAGATGCTCGGTGGGCAGCCGGCCCTGCAAGGACTCGGTGCTGCCGAAACCCTGCCCTCCTGTGCCTGACAGGGTGGGGGAAGGCAATGTGGGGCTTTGGGGAGCTTTTGGTTCCTCTTTTGAACGGGATTGGTGACAGAAGCTAGTTTAACAACAGCTCATGGATTCAGCCCAGAGGGACTGGGAGTGAGCAATTAAGGGATTTTCTTCTGTCTAATTAACACCCAAATGGTGTCTGGGGCTAGCAGCTGTCCCCAAGGGGTGGCTGCAGGCAGGGCAAGGCGGGACAAGGGGCCACCCTGCTGTGCCCTCTGGGTGAGAGGGACACTTTGCATGGACTGCTGGCTTGAGGGGAAGGA
Organism: Rhagologus leucostigma; assembly: GCA_013397725.1. Lineage (NCBI taxonomy): Eukaryota > Metazoa > Chordata > Aves > Passeriformes > Rhagologus > Rhagologus leucostigma. The sequence goes on from VZTD01005250.1 coordinate 131,859, forward strand.
CACCCACTGCTCCAAGGCTGCCCGGCATCCAACCCTCCCCACAGGAACCAGGCAGCTCCATCCCAGCCAGCATGAAACCCTGGCCCATTCATGATGCTGAGGCCAGCACGGTGGTGGGGTGAGGGAAGGGAAGAAACCTTTTCCCAGGGAAGGGTAAGCTGATGCCTCTGAGGTGGGGGATTCCCTCCTCCCGGGTTGTCACCCAGCTCAGGAGCATCCCCAGGGCCACCCTAAGGAGATGAACAGGCTCCTCTGCCACTGCCATTCCACCGACTCAGCTCCACCATCTCCTTAGATTAGGAGCCTTCAGTCCATGGTGCCTGGGGATCGGCAGGTTCTACATAGCATGGAAATCCTGGCTTCTTTCATTTCCAGGTTTCTCAGCCCTGCAGATGTGACTTGCATCCCCTTGCCCTGGTTACCGGGTCTGCCTGCACCAGTGTGCTGGTGCAGGACCTCACTGGATGTGTCCAGTCAGGCTGGGGCCTGTCTCTCCAGCCTTCCTCCTGCTCCAGAAAGGATGGGTCAGAGCTGGCTTCATTTGGTGTTCTCAAATCCAGCCAGAAGCCCACTGGCTCCTGAGCAAAACCAGGATGCAAGGACAAGGGAGGAGGGAGTGCTGGCCTTGCGAGTGTTTTGGCACGCAGCAGAGGGTAAGGTGAGCCTGATGGCATGACACGAATGACACCGTGGCTGTGCTGGCTTTGGTGGGCAGTGTTCCCTGCTGCCAGCCGTGTCACCACTGGAGTAGGCTCTGCTGTGACTTTCCAAAACTCAGACACTGCAGAAGTATCTCAAGGCAGCAACTCTCTCCAAGGAACGCCCATTTCAGCCCAATCTCTCCCCTCCAGGTGAGACCACACCACATGCTCCTGAAGGGCAGCGCTGAGGGTGTTTTGGATGGAGCTGTGCCCAGACACTGCCCTTTCCCAGCACCCAGCAGTGCTGCCTTCCTGCCCTTCTCTCCTGCCTGCCTGAAGGGCATCTCTGTCCAAATCCCACTCACTTGCCCCACCGCATCTCCCACCACGAGCACTTCCCCCCTAGAAGGTTGGCTGAGCCTTTTTATGCAGCTGCTACGGGCTAGAGAGTGATGGAGTGAATCTGGGGCTTCAGTTACACACAGGGAGAGGATTTTTCACCGTATTTCTTAGATTAGCTTGTCATAAAGCGCACTTAAGCACATGTTCTGGAGTTGGAAAAAGCCTAAAGCATTTTTCAGCCACCCAGTGCTAGGCTGTACTCAGATCTAATTTCATTCTTAAACGAAAAGAATGAAAGAAAATGTGGGAGAACCATGGGAGATTCTCCAAAGCCCTTGGGAAAAGGGAGTTCAGGTTCCACTTGCTACAGCTTGGCTTTCCGAAATGCTCCCCCTTCCCTTAACATTCCAGAATACTCCCCTGTCTTTTGTCAGAGCTTCTCTGCGGCAAGAAAAGTCCAAAGACCAAAGCAGGACTGATCCATGGTGCCCAAGAAGGTACCAGGTGCCTGTGTTTGAGTGCAGAGCTGATCCATGCTGGCTCAGGGTTGGCATTTCTGTAGCCCTGCTCCCAAGCTCCACGAGTCACAGCCCGCCCAAGGAAAACAACAACAGGTTTTGGAATGTAACAATTTATTGGGGTTAATTTTTTGTTTTAATTTTTAACTCCCCATTTCTGGCATTGATACAATATTCAAGAGCAGCAGAAAGAACAAAATGTACAAGAATACAAGAGTAATTAGCACAACCCCCACCCCCAAACCTGGAGCAAACCAGTTTCTTGTGGGAAGCACCAAAGGAAGGGGTGATTCAATCACCCCTCCAGTGGCTCTGCCTCCCACCCATCCACTCTAGACAGAGTTTAGCCAGCTGGGAACTGGATTAAAAAACAAAACAAAACAAAACTGAACAAACACTATATTTAAAATGAAAATTGCAAGACAAAAAAATAATATATAGATATACAATTCATCCGTGCACAATCCTTAAATGCATTTTTTTCAAAATAAAAAAAAATTACAAGATACATATTTAGGTTTATTTTAAATTAAAAAAAATTTACCACCTTCACTCTGTATGCCAAGTGAGGGGAAATGAAGAGACAAATGGGTTGCACCAGAACTATCAGCACTCTTAGAGTTAGGGCTGACCTTCTCCAAGAGAAAGGAAGGGCTCTGATGCCGCCAAAGCTCAAGCACAGGCAGAATCTGAAGCACTCAAGTACCACAGAACTCAGTGGGGTCACTTGCCTGCTCCAAGGTCAGTGTTTGCAGGAATCTGCAGCATTTGAGCCTAAGCCTGGCACAGGGGAAGGTGAAAGGAAGGAACAGATGAAGCAGGCCCCTGTCCTCCACCACCAGCAGACAACTTGCTATGCAAAAAGAAAACAAACTGGGGAAAAAAAAACCCAAAGTAGAGAGTCTCCTCTATTCTTAGGGAGTGCACAAGGCTTAATGGCACAGGGGAGAAGAGGAAGGAGGACAGCACACTAAGTTGATTTGCTTGGGGGAGGTGCAGGCATGACAACTCTTTTCTAAAAAAAGTCATCACAACGATTAATTTTATTGTTCCGTTTGAGAACTTGACCTAAGATTCTGCCCCCGCTTTGCAGCTGGGGGCTGGAAGCAGCAGGCTCCCTCCAGGGCAGCTGAAGAGCAACCTACCTGTGCAAGAGCACCTACCTGCTGCTCTGCCCAGAGGGAAACCCTCAGCATCCCTAGAGAGCAGGGGCTAGCTGGGGGGCTGCTTGGGAGCATGGAAAAGCCCCACTAGTCCTATGAGGCCCTGAAGCCCCACCAAGCGCTTTGACCCACCCAGCCGTGTTCCAGAGGTTTAGTGTGAGCTCTAAGTGCTCAGCTGAACAAGGAATGAAGTAAAGAACCAGGGCCCTGCAATGCGAATTACCACTTTGCCTGCATGTCCCACCGTGCTCCTTTCCTCCCAGCAGACACATTATCTGAACTGTTGCAGAAGATGGCATCACTCTGACTGCACCTTGCTGCAGTTCTGTCACCTTCTTCCCTGTGCCACAGCACGCTGCTTGCTGCCCACCTCCCAGCTCCGCTTAGCCCAGGGGCGCAGAGGGCATCCTGCTCCTCCATCCCAGTGCCACCTGCCAGTGCCTGGAGGGGGTGGGCTCAAAGCACAGAGCTCACCTGGGCTGGAAGGATCCTCACCCCAAGGACTGTGCTTTTGGATGGCCCTGGAATCGTTTTGTTTCCCACCACAGAGAAGCTGGAGTGGACAGAAGAGCTGCCAGAGGCAGCCAACCACTACAGGAAGGGCAACTGACTGTATCTCCCTTCACTCCTGGAAGGAGAAATTTAGAGAAGGGAAGAAAGAAGAACTCGGGGCCCTGCTGCATGCTTACAGGTGAGGCAGGTGGGACACAGGGCACCTCAGAATGCACCACACAGAACACTGGAGAAGCCCCTGGTGCCACGACTGACCCTGCACAGACAAGGGTGCAAATACCTCCGACCACATCAGTCTGACGGCAGGGCAACGGCAAAATGTGAGAGGAGCGGAGGACGGAAAGGCAAAGGTGAGGACGGAGACAGACTCCAACATTTCCTGCCATCTACACCCCCAAAAAGAAACCATACACATTGCACTCTGGGAAAGGATCTCAAAAAGAGAAGTAAAAAAAGAAAATAAAGACACTTATTTTCTCAACCTCAAAGTATTGGTGAAATGAAGATACTTCCTGCAGTTACCTGGGGAAGGAAGCACACAGGGAGCAGGGGATTTCTGAAGCAACACTGAGCACTCCATCTCTGTGCAAATGCCTCAAGAGTTGGGCTGCCAGCACCCTCAGCAGGATGGTCCCCTCCACCCCCCTCCCCTTGGCACGAGGGAGACAGAGGCACAGGGCAGTGACACAGCTGGCAGAAAAGCCACAGCAAGCCAAGAAGGAACAGAACTCAGGAGGCACCGAATCCCCGACTCCAAATTAACCCTCTACAGCAGATCGCCTTCAGAGCAGAGATCAGGGAGGCTGCACACAGGGTGGTGGGTAAGACGGGGAGAAAGGCGGGGGAGGTTTTTTATATTCATATATTTATATATAAGAAGTAAATAAGATCCCAGCTCTTGCGTGATTATTGGGCAATTGAAAAATGCAGCAAAAGCAAGCGACATTGGAGTAAAAGGATGTGCCAGGCAAGGAGGAAGAAGTCTTGTCAGAAGGTGGGGAAGGAAGCAAAAGGGAAAATAAGCACTTAGGCAAACACACGCTCCAGGTTTGTTACACCTCCCTGGGAAGAAGGACCTGCTCCGGAGCAGCCCCACTAATGCCACAACCTGGGGTGGGCAGAAGTGTGGAGAACTTGGGACACCATCCTTCAAGCAGGGCAACCTCTTTCTGCCAGGAAGTCACCAGGAAGGTGATAATCTCCAAACGCTGGGAGCTGCTGAAGCCTCCTCTACAAAGAGGGGCTGGAGAAGGGAGTGATATCCCTAGGAAGACTCAGCTCAGAGACAGCTCCTACTTGGTAAAAAGCATGATTGCGGTTGTAATTTTTTTTTTTCCTTTTTTTTTGTTTATTTCACAAAATCTCCCTGGGAACTTCAGTAACGGGAGACACAGAGAAATGCTCCCTTTCTCTTTTGAAAATAGAATTTAAGCAGTGGCTCACCACAGCTGGGCCTGCTCACCACACTATTTCTGTTTTTCATCCCCAAAGGAGCTTGTATCTCATTAGCTTCATGCCCCTCCAGTCCCATGCTGCTCATTGAGAAGAGAGCACGAGACAGGAGATTTCTGTTCCAAGTTGAAAGCCATGGGAAGCACTGACAGAGTTTGATGGGCAGAGAGAGGTTCCCAAGTGCAGCCCAAGCTATGGGAAGCATCGAGACATCAGTCATCTGCCACTGCAAAGGGCACCAGAGAAGTCCAGACAAGAAAAGCTGTTCAAGTGTTCCTGCCTGCCATCTTCTGTTCAGACACCAACATCTGGTTGTTTCCCTCTTCCCTGCAGTCACTCCCACGCACCAGATGAACACCAGCAGAGACATCTTGGACGGAGAAGCCAGCACAAAAGAGCTGCCTCCTCGCTCTGAAGAAATGTTGAGGCAGCTCTTCCCCACTACCTGAAGGAAGCCGGAGCAGAAGGCTGCCCTACTTGAGTACAGTCCTGTCAGGGCATTCCTCTCCCCCCTAAAAACTTCCAGCATTTGCTGGCCTCAAGAAGAGGGTGTATGACCCTCAGCAACATGATCAGAGCACACAAGGCAGCTCTCTCATCTGCCTCTAAAGATCCGGCTGCTGTTGGAGAAAGGGTGCTGGAATACACACCAATGGGACTCAGTTCTGTCCTGATGTGGTGAATTCTATAAAGAAAAATGCCACCCCCCCACCCGATACTGGCAGAAGTTAAGAAGCCCTACGGAGGGGAGGCATATCTGCTTCCCAGGAAATAAGCCCACCATGATTAATTCTGCTTGGATATAGGGGATGGAAAAGAGAAGAGACAGCATCTTGGCAGGAAAGGTACATGCCAACCCCAAACGTTAGCAGCTTGCTGTGCATGCAAAGTAAATCAACTGTTTCCATGTTGATGGCCCGATCCACGTTCTGGCAGAACGTGACCGGCCATCTCTGAGGGCTGCTCAGCCAGAAAACCACTTGGAGACTCCACCTTAGCTCACAGGAGAGGTATGGGAGGGAAGGGAACTCACTCCAACACTTGGGAGGCAAGGACGGGAAAGGTTTGTAGACAGGGTTCCTCCAACATGCAACTTGCCTTTTCAGCTCAGAGATCGCTGCTTAGTCCTAGAATGCCTTTCCCTCCAGTTCAAGCAAGCCAAACACCATCCCAGACACACATGCTTCGATACTACAAAATACTCTTTTCTCTAAGGACCATCTAATACCACTACAGTTTGTGCAATCACTGCATTTATTATTCATTTTTAAACTCTCTCGCTCTCTCCCCGTAGAAATTTTTTTTAAAACTTTTCTTTTTTTATGCAAAACTAATCATTTCACTTTTTCCACTCCATCATAAAATCTCCTCTAAAAACACGACGACGAGAACAAACATGGCACAGACACAGAGAATACTTCCCTGTTTTCATTGATTTTTTTTTCCTAAGGGTTATGGGGAAAGGAAGGGGATACTTTCAAATAAACTCCTCCCTCAATTCCATGCCCATTTTTAAAAGGCATAGATGAATCTTCTTTCCTATCTCCATTAAGGAGCAAGGGCAAAAATTCAGAAGGAGGAGCATAGCCCACGTGAATACGAAGGTAGGTTAGTCAGCCTCAAGTGTCTTGTCCACCTGAGGGACCTTGAGGTGACCGCTGCATTCAAGTTAGCAAACCTCTAACTCAAAACAGCACAGGATCCTCATTTCGGATCCAGAGGTTCAGGGTTTGATTCCCACCTGGTGACCCACCCAGGGAGGGATTTGTCACACAAGCAGGTGAGCTGTGTCTGCAAGCCGGATCATACTCCTTTCTTCCTCCACAAAGAGGATCTACTGCACGAGTTTCTCTGCTTCAACAAGTCCCCTCATCTCCTCACCGCAGGAAGAAGGTCCTTGCGGAGCATCCCTACAATGACCCACTGTTCTGCTCTTCACAGACAGTTCCCTTGCTTGCCGCTCTGGAGAAAGGCAAAACCCCTTCAATTAAACAATTCCTGCCCCTTGCCCCCAAAGAACACCATACAAGAGACACTGGGGAAAAGAATTCTGCCAAGCAACACATCTTGGCCAAAACACATCAAGAGTTTCCTATTAAAGTTCCCTTTTATCTCCCACTTAAACGCTTCAACATTTTTTTCAGAACCTTGATACCACAAAACAAATCACATCACCACATACACACCAAACAGTAACTTAACAACCGAAAGTGACTGGCGTTTGCATCCACCCCACAAAGCAGCTCCTCTTATCTCACAGCCACAGATTAGTTCTTATTCAGAAGGGGGAGGAAAAAGAGAAGAATCTCCTCGCTATTTTCCTAAGCAAGAGCTTTTCCCTAGGCCTACAAACTGCTCATCTTTGAAGCTGCAGTCAAATGGATAGGCTATGCTAACATAAGGGATCCCTGGGTGTGCCACGCACAGGAAAGATGCGCAAAAAAACCCAAACAAAAAAAACACCCACAAAAAATACAAGCAGGTATTAATACAGACACGCACACAAGTCCAACAAGTTATAGAAAGCCTTAGCTTGGTGAATGGATCAGGGAAGTATCTTCCTTCCTGCCCCTAGCTTCAGCTGTGAATGAAAGCACATCCCCGAAGAGTCCACTAAGCTCTTTAACCAAGGAAGGAAAAAGAAAGAGGTGTACCAAGGGTGGTGCTAACAGCACCTGGAATCCCCCTCAGACTGTCTGCACAGACACCCAACCGCAACTGGTGTGAATTCACCGTTTCCCACAGCTTGGAATGCCACCCACTGCAAGGCAAGGTTTGTGGGGAGGGCAGCAAAGATTTTAATACACCAACCCAGGCGCTGGAGGCAGGGAATAGACAAGCTCTGGGCACAAAAGCCCTAATTAAGGTCAGAAGCCGGTCTATCCTTCTACCACCCTGACAATGTCCCTTGGGCAGACAACTATTACTTCCCTCCCACAAATTGCCTCCCTTCTATCCTCAGATCACTGCAACCACAAAATCACTACTGCAGGAGAGCACTCCTTGGAGCCAGCAGCTCCTGAACATCCTTGTGTGAAAGCACCAGAGGGGCCAATTCCACTTGTGTTCACCTGCCCAGGGCAGGTTTGTAAGTAAATGAGCCCTGGCATGAAGAATTTTTTCCACCCTTTTCACCTCTGCAGCATGTTTTGTAGAAGTGACACCCCTCTGCCCCATCCAGGGACAGGGCTGAGAGGGTGAGGCTCTCCCACCAGTTGATCAGCACCTCTTTTCCTTGCCTCTACAGGCTCAGTCCTGTGCGAGTAGAGGAAGAAGGGAGAGCAAAGGAACGGCTTCTCACCGTGAAGCTTAGGACCCACACAGAAACGGAGCAAGCCAGAAATGGCAGGCAAAAAATAGAGCTTATTTTGGATGTGAACAAAGCTGGTCAGGGAAAGAGGGAGCTGTGGATAAAGAACAGCAAGCTGTGGTCTTGCTCCCTCCTACTTGCTAGGGGTGAAGAGAAGGAATTTTTAGATCAGCTCACAGGAGCCTTAGGGGAAGAGATCCAGCGCGCACGCATACGATGTGAGAGAGACAGGTATTTCTTATGAGCACCTTTGGTTGACAGTTGTAAGGGCTGTTTCAGATGCTGAAAAGACAGAGGGGAAACCTCTTCCAGGCCACCCACCACAGGGAGGGGAGAGCAGGAGAGGCAAAAGCAAGCAGGAAGAACAAACGACCTGCTTTAGCATCCACCCCCCTCCTTTGGAAGGAGCAAGCGGAAGCAAAGAGGGCTGGGGGAAGCTTGCGCACAAGGCGGGAGACCAGCCTCATGCGGCTGGGGCAGCATCACGCTGTCGGCATTATCTTTCCAGAGACTGAAGGATGGATGCACAGCCCACTCCCGCTTCCACCACAGAAAGACCAGGGAAAGGCAGTTCAAGTCCCTCTCCCCCAAGCAAGTGCAAGTGATGAACATCAGGAGGAAGATCTGGGCTGGAAGCAGACTCCTCTTTTCTTCCTTTTCTCCTGCACAGCTGAACAGGTTGGAAGATGCAGGAGAAGAGGAGGGATCAGGGCACCTGAAAGTGCCCATACAACTGCCAAGGTAGCACCAACAGTCAAAGGAAAGGGGAAGCCAATATGGGGCGTAGGCTGCGTGGGGCACCCCCCACCACCCCAGCTTTGTCTAAAGCACCTTCCAGGCATGACACTTCACCTGTCCTTCTCCCCCTCGCTCTGAGGGCATCTGGATCAGCAACTGCCACAAGGACAGTAGAGGAGAGGGCAGATCCAGGCCACAGGCCAAGAGGGGAAGGATGGCAGGATGGTAGTCACGGCAAGGGGGAAACATAAGAATGGAAGAGTCTGCATGCACATTTGTGGGAGAAGGTCTGGAGGACATAGGCAAGGGCTCCAATCCTCTTACATCCTCCCCTTCAAGGGTTTGGAGCTCCTCTTCAGTTTTTGTCAAAGATGGAAGGGGAATGAGGAAGAGCAGCACCTTCCTCACCACCTGTACACAGGCACATGCTCACTCATCCCTCAGCCCCAAAGGCTCCACCACCCGTTGGACAACACCACATTGAAGGACAAACAACCACTCCCCAGCCCCACCACAACCCTCCCTGCCTCCTCCTTGCAGTACCAACACCCAGGAACAGTGGGTGCTCTCACACCCCCACTGACACACTCCAGCCTCCAGGCAAGAGGAAGCGGGCAGGAGGAAAGGAGGAGGAAGGGTGGCAGTGAGGGCAGAGGGACAGCCAAGGGGAGAAGGAGAGAACTAAGGACAGCCATTCGCACCACGACTTCTCTCAGGTATAGCTCCCCCCACACCCCTGGAGCGGGGGGACCCGGCCGCTCACTTGCTGCCTCCTCCACCACCGCCCGCCGCCACCTTCTCAAAATCCTCCGCATTGCAGAACTCCTTGATGGTTACAGTGAGGAGGTTGCTGGTGACATCTGTGACCACCACATTAGAGCAAGGGGACATCTCAGGACGCCAGTCGCCAGCCTCCTGCTCTGGATCGGAAGAGGAGAGGGACAAGGAGGGTGTCTGCCCCCCACTGCACCCTCCCGAGGGAGAACACTTGCTGGTGGCAGCCGACTCAGGTGGGATTGAGAGGTCGAGGACCTCTGACTCACGCCAGTCGGGGATGGCTGGGCTGAGGGTCTCAGGGAGCAGCTTCGGAGGGGAATCATCTGGGTCAGAGGAGGAGTGGGGAGCAGGTGATGGGCAGCCAGAGGAGCTGGAGCTGGGGGCATCATAGGGGGTAGAGCCCATAATGAGCCCACAGGAGGCTGCCTGGGAGCCTTCAGCCTCCCCCTTGCCCTCTAGAGAAGGGGTAGGTGCAGCAGACGGCTTATTGTAGAGCGAAAAGGTGCTAAACTTCATGTGGCGGATCTGGGTGCGGAGGACGCTCTCGCTGAACTTTTTGCTCTTGCCAATGACACGGTTTCGGGACGGGATCTTGGGCCGAGCCAGGCCCCCAGCCCCATTGGCTGGCTTCCCACCTTTGTCAATGACTTTGAGGTTGAGGATGATGCGGCTGCGTTTGGGCTCGCGGGGTTTCACCTTACGGTTGATGATGCGGACGGTCTCCGAGAAGGGCGAGACAGGAGGACGAATGCCAGCCCCGCCACCCACGCTCCCGCCGTTCTGGGGGTCTGGACGGGGCAGGGGGCGCCGGGACATGCGGTGGCATCGCCGGATGTCTTTCTTGAGCCGGTGCACTGCGGCGCTGGAGTGGAGTTTGGGAGAGGAGGTACTAGAACCAGGCTTGACAGAAAAGTGTACATCCCCAATGTGGAGGGCCTCCGCTTGGGCCCGAGCCTGCGGTGGTGGGGAGAAAGAAAACAAACAGGGTCAGAGAGGCAGCCAAGGTGCAGCCAGATCTCAAATTGAGCACTGCTCACCTCAAGCCAAGCACTCACTGGCAGTACCATGACACATTTATCCCCAACATCAATGACAAGCACAGGTGCACACCTACAAACTATTGATAGTTCCAGCACAGCCCCCAGACAGGCATAGGACACCGTCTATAGCATTTTTGGGCAGTTAATGTCTCCCTAGGCTGTGCCCCTGTTGACACATGCTTTCCCCAGGGGGAAGCTGCTACTTCCCAGGCATGTTTCAGGGTTACAGTTCATGGTCTCCAAAGCCCCCCTTGGTCATCATCAGTCAATGTGCACAACCCTCCACTGTCAGCCAAAGAAGCCAGCATCATCCTAGGCACTCAGGGCTGTCAGTGCTGAGACAGCACCCAAAATTACATAGGGATTGTACCAGATCCTCTACCAAACGAGCACAAGATGAGGGGGAAGAGGCAGAGTTAACGTGTAATGAGAATCACCTCTGAAAAGCATGGTAGAAGGGGGTCTTGAGGAACACAGATGGAGGTTGGTGAGAATGGTCTGATGCAGCTGTCTTCGCTAAGCATAAGAAATTTGGAGATCTGATTTTTAACTAAGGTCAAAAGCAAGTCATTCATCCTTACTGTGCTGTAGGAGCAAGGTCCAGTGTTTAAAGCCAGAGATGAGGCCAGCTGGAATTCAAGTCAAATTTAACTGCACCTCCAAAGAAGATATTGACTTGTCCTTTTGAACACCACACTTGTTTGAAACCTAGCACTGGACCAGAGCAGGAATAGCACCTGTTCAACTGCTCTGTGCCAGCCCTCCCCAAGAGCCAGGGGAACAATATTTTTAAGCTCTTCTGGTGCCAAAACCTGCCGTGGTTCATGCACCAGAGACAGGAACACTTTCTGGCAGCAGGGACAACAGTTTCATTGGTAAGCTGGTGCTGTATGACCTGTGGGCATGGAAACCCAGAGCATATTCTTACATCACATCTCATCAGAGCACTGTTGCTCGTACAGCTCATCCTTCCACCTGCACCCCAGTACTTGCCCAAACCAACCCCCTTCCATATTCCCTCTCAGCAGTGGTGACAGGCCTGGAGGGGACAGGTGAGCCCCCGCCCCGTGACTGCCCATCCAGCGAGGAGCTTCCCCCACCTCGTGGGCACAGCAAGAACTGCAGTGCTAGGAGACGACAGCTGCTTTTCCTCCCCAACTTTTCCATCCCGTTGCCCCTTGCACACGCCAAGATCGCAATGGCTTCTTGCCAGCTAAGAGCTTAGCACTCAACTCCATCTCCTTTGTCACCCTGCAGGCTGTGCCTCCTACCAGAGAAATGCCTGGGGAAAAAAATGTGCGTGCAAAGGCAGGGACCTAACAGATCTAAGCGAGGGGCCCAGCAAGCCCCTGCACAAAAAGCTCTAAGTCCTGGCCCCACAGCTCCAGAGCTTTGCTTTTACCCAGAGCCCCTCTCCTCCCACAGAGATACCCATGGGAACCACAGAAGATCCTGAATGAGCAGAGAACGGAGATGTGAAGACATTTTGTTCCTCTCTAACACTGGATGATCACAGCCTTCAGTACTACTTGTATCCTGGCTTTAAAAGGACTGCAAAAATGAGGCCTCCTTCTCTGACTGTACAAGAAAACACAGACTGAAGGCTCATCCTGACTGGAGACCTAGACTCTGTGTTAGCCGACTGACAAAGAAACAGAAACAAGTTAGCACAACTCCAAGGCAGGCACAGACGCTCTGCACATTAACTAACGGGGCTGTTTCCATCTAGCTAAAGGGAAGTGTTCCCAGCACACACAAACCTCAACACATTCTGCTGTAGCAGAAAGCATTCCCAATGTCCATCTAGTGTCTCTTTGCTCAGCCTCGTGTGTTACTCCATGACCCAAACTGTTGAGAAAATAAGACACAGTTCCTGTCACAACCATCGTACAGGCCTGAGCACAGTTAACGGCACCAGATGAACTCCCTGCACCACACATCAACTCTCCCCATTCCATCTCATCAATACACAACTCAGAGACACTGCAGACCCTGTCAGGAGGTCACAGGCACAGGCAAATGCACATCTAGGGCTGTGCTTGCTCCATCTCTTCACAGGTCCCTCTGAAACAGATAGCAGACACAAGGACAAGCTACAGTTTGCTTTCTGACATTACATACCAGCACAGCCTGAATTAACAAATTTATTCCTTTTTATCCTGCTCCCCATCACAGCCGGCCCTTCCAGCATTGCTGCTCTTGTGCTTTGGGTTTCTCACCAATTTACTACTGCTGAGCCAAGAGCAAAATGCAACACAATGTTCCATTCCAAAATACAGGACAGGGAAGCCAGGTAGAGGGTACAGACAGATGCATCAATGAAAATCCTTCTACAGCTTCAGTGGATAGACACAGGTGTTCTTCAGGGCCTCTCCTGTTGCCAGCACTGCACATCTTTCAGATTAACTGCCTACCCTGTAATCATGCCTTGGAGTGAGGAGTTCTGCCCCCTCTGTGCCACTCTGCTCCAAGTCAAATCTAATTGCCGCCTTCCACCAGCACCGCCTCCACCACCCGGGAGAGAAAGAAGGCAGCTTCCCACAAGTGTGGAGGAAGCAGTCACAAACACCCTCAGTTTCCTTATACACCCCAGAATTCCTGAGCAAAGCTTCCCATCAGCCACATTAAATGAAGTGATAATGCTGGGATGGTCACTACCTGGCCACTTCCACAGCCCTGCTGATTTTACTTTCTCTGCCTGTACACATTAATCAGCTCCTGTCCTGTTTTGACAGAGAGACCTGTCTTGGTTTTGTGCTTGCACAGCAGCTAGTGCAGAGCCCTGGTACATGGCCTGGACTTTTCCAGTGTGCCAGAACCACTAGGTCTCATTTACGTGCTATGTGTCTGCGTTTCCAGTTACTTCTGGGGCACTTTCTCAAGGCTGAAGCTGTTTCTAACTCATGTTTCAGCTACCTGCCTTTATTAAATTCCAGCTTCAGTAGTCTCCAGGTAGTCTACATACAGCATTGATACTTTGGTCATATTATTAAGAGAGAGGGTAAGTTAAGGCCCAAGAGTCCTCCCCTGCTGCTACACTGCTATCCCCAGTGACCAACTTCAATGCAAGTTCCAAAGAGCATTATGCAAATATTCAGCTTACCTTGAGATTGTTTTTCCAGGTAAGGTTTCAAGAAAAATCGTATCAGATGCTTTATCTAAGACCAGCCCTTAGAGCTTTCTCACTTGGGAAGCTCAATATTCCTACCACAGGATCAGGTTTATTCCGGCATCCCCTATATGAACTCCTCCCTTCACTGCAGAGGACAGCACAGAGGCTCTTCTTCCCCTGTTTCCAACTTTAGATTAAGTAACTTGCTACTTTTGGTTTGGAGAAGACTTAGCATTCAGTTTTATCTGCTGGAAATGCACTTCTCCCTGCTACAGATCCATTTCTCAGTCACACTCACAAGCCATATGAGGATAAGGTCTTTGAAAAACAAACCCACTGAACCCTTTCAGCTGTGTCACCGCAGTTTGCTACTTGGCTCACAAGTTTTCCAAATGGAAACTACCTCTCTGGGTTTTGCTGCTTTCACCCGCAGCATGTGCTCACTGCTGAAGAGGTACTCAGCATGTATACAAAGTAATTCACTCTCTCCTTACAGCTCAGCCTACATCAGGATGCAGCTTCTGGAGGCTTGCTGCAGTGCTCTGTCATGAGAGCAAGCCAATTGCTGGGATTGCTTCCCTTCCCCCTCTTCCCGTCTGGGATATGTATCACCTTTATTTATCTCGTACAGCGCTCCCTCACTGCCCCTGGGAACCAGTGTATCTCCCCCATTCCCTACTATTTCTGAATAAGTGTCCCTCGAGGCCCAGCAAGCATATTTGTTCATTCATTCCCTTAACGCACTGAGGCACACAAGCACGTACACAGACACGTGCTTAGAAAGGCCTCTCTTACCTGATTTGTATCAAAATCTCTCCAATTTGGAAAAAACCAAACCAAAGACCTTGTAAGGCTGTGGATTTCTAGTTAATTATTTCAAAATCAAGCCAATTCCAGTAGTGCTGCTGCACCATAGTAGCGCTACTCTCTCATAAATTACTGGCTCTGCTTTGTCTTTTATTCTCCACCTGCATTCCCACAGTCTTTGCTTCAAACAGCATTTGCAAGAGCTCTTCTTTCCCCTTTTTGGCTGCCATTCTGCCTTTTTATCACCCTCTTTCTTCTGCAGTCTTCCAAGTGACATGGCAAAAGCAAGCCAGTTCATAGCACAGCTCTCCCAAGCAACACTGCCATAAACTAAAGTTTCCCTCTGGATTGGGAACAAAATGCTACAAAAGGGGAACGGTCTGTTTTCAAATTACTCAGGGATAATTTACGAACAGGGAGGAGATCAAAAGAAACCCAATTCCAACTCTGGAGTTCAAGAAAGGGCAAAATGACAGAGCACCACGCTGCTCAGCCCCTTCTTCCCCCATTCTCCTACTAAGAATCCCTTTACTCTTGTTCTCCCTTACTTCTTCCTTTCCATTAACCTTCTTCACTCCTGTCACCTTAGTATTTATGGCCACCCCGACTAGGGGTCTTTGCCAGCCACCCACTGAGCTTGCAGATCAGGCTCAGTCTCCGAATAGCACTAGCTAGACTTTATTAGATGAGTTCGTGAGATTTGCATTCCACACAGCGGAGTGCCTAAGGAAAAAAGCAAAATAAAAAGAGCAAACCGAGCAGGAGAAAAAGAGGAAGATCACTATAGCATGTGCTATGTCTCTTTCTAACCTCACACCAGTGTCCATGCTGAAGGGCCTGTCCGCAAGGACGACTTCTGACAGACACCTCAGAAATAAGGTAAGAGCCTTACGTACAGCGCTGCCCGTTTCAGACCAAGGACTTCGCTTCCCCATCCGCTCAGCACAAGGCTGAAGCACACCAGCAGCCTCCCAAGAATTACAGCCTCCCGGCCAGCCTGATCTCAGCTGTGGGAAAGTTTGCCCCTAGCATGCAAAGGATAAAGACCCATTTCCTGCCCAAAACTTTGCAGCTGAAGTTTGCAGGGGTCACTTTCAACACCAGCCATCTTGATAGTGCTATTACAAAGCCTGGACTGTGATTTGCCTCTGCAGCCTGATCGAAAGGGCAAGTGTTTGACAGCTCTCAGAAACAGGAGCCTGGCTTACAAAGGCAGCAGGTGGTCAAAGATGCAGCTTTTCAAAGCTTTTCCAAATTCATGAGTCACTAACCTGCTGGAATGCTTTCTGGAAATCCCCCTGGGTGTCTATCTTCAACTTCTGAGAACTAATCCCAGGATAAACCTAGTCCCAACTGCAAGATAAAACACCCACACAAGCCAAGGGACTGAGTGGCATCTCAGGGCACTTATTTTGATGCCATTCTGGAGACTCAGAAGCCTAGCTTTAAGCACTGATACACATGAAAAATCCTAGCAAGCCACCAAGTCAACGGCAAACTAGTCTATCAAAGCAGTCCTAGGCCAAATTTCTGCTTAAACATCATTGCATCCAGGCCTAATCTGTTCAGTTAGCAGATCAAAAAGAATATTGTTCTAACTGCCAACTCCAAATACTCCCTCTGGGATACAAGAATCAAATTTCTTCCCCTGCTTCCGAAATTCTCACTGGCAAGAGATTATGCAGCTGAAAGAACTGAAAATACTGTTAGTAATGCAAGAGGCAGAACCCAATCCCACTTCTCCCACAGCAGCAGCACCAGTGCTGCGGGGCTGGAAGAGGTCAAATGCGCATCTTTGGGGGTCAGAAGAACTGAGTCGCAAACCATCTCGCCATCTCTGTCGCAACTCTTGCCACAGTTGTGTTGACTGTGGTTTGCCTGAAGAGAGCTCAAAAAAGTTCAGATGTGGCTGGCTGAGACAGAGCTACTTCTGGCTGCCTGGTCCGAGGTGTTATTCTTAGGGTAGGATCCGAAGTCACAGAGGAACAGCAAGTCGGAGCACTAACAGTTCCACCAGCTCTGTTCCCCAGAGGTTGAAACCAAGCAGCAGTGCTAGCGCTCTGCCCTGCCAGCCTCTCCCACAACGTGGCACCAGCCTTCAGGAGAGCTGATCTTGCTCCCTACCACGATTCATCTTCTACGAAGTACGGAGCCAGCTCTGCAAACCTACAGGTTTTCATTACTGTTTGAGGAGCTGGAAGAAGGAAGATGTGCCACAGAAACGTGTCACGGATGTGATTTAAAGGACGCTGCTGAATAATTCACATTAAGTTTAGGGAGGTTTTAAAGGGTAAGGGGAAAAGAGAAGCAATGAGTCGGTTTTGAGGTCGGGGGTTGGTTTTGGTTTTTTAAATGAGTGATTTTTTTTTTTCATGAGTGATTTGGCCATATCACATTCAGAATCAAAAATAAAAGAAACTGATTACACATAGCACAGTCACCTCTCTACAGCTCTGAACAGTGTCAAGTGTTACAAATACCAGTATTTTTTAATGCAGGCAGAGAACTATTTCAAGCTGGTGGTTTTCCCTTCAAGTGTTCCTTTGCATTGTTGGAAATCTAAACACAAGGGTTACATTTAATGCATGACTGCCAGAAAGAGGAAAGCCAACTAGTCTGGTTTCCCCGAATACAGCAGAAGAGGTAGTACATATCAGATATGTTTGTAATTCTCAGGCTACAGATACAGAACACTGTTATAAGAAAAACAAGCAATGAGGGAGGACAGTTCCATCAGCAGGACTTCCCAAGGATTACCATGGTCCCCTGGGTTTCACGCAGAGCATCAGAATACGCCTGTTCCTGCATTTCTTCTGTGTGCTTCATTATGCCCTCTCAAAGCAGAGAAGAGGTGACACCCTACCCCTCACTGCGCTTTCTGGTGCTCATGCAGTTAAAAGTGCTGTGCTGACTTAAGTAAAGCTCCTACTGCTGCCAGGCAAAGGGAAGTATTAACCTGTTTCACAGATGGGGAAACATGCACAAAGCCTAAGTGACTTGCCCAAAGCCACAGGATGACTTGGTGATAGTGATGCCTTACTACACAGTCCACACTGGCTGTTCCAGGGCTTCATATCAGAATAAAACCAGGGGAACTGTGGACTTGCTCATCTGTCTGAACTGTACAAAGGTGTGCTCTTTCTATGCTCATTTGAAGCCTAAGATTGTGACAGTTGGAGAGGAAGGGGAGGGAAGAGGGGAGTAGAGCAAGGTATTTTGTCTGTAAACGAATAAATTCACAGAGCTCACATAACAGTCACACAGCTACCGGAGTTCTTAATTAAAAAAAAAAAAAGAAGGTAAAAATACAGGTCAATAGGGCCTGCACTAGGGACCACCTTCCTTGCTCTTCACTGCAAGCAAGCAGAGATGCTATGACATCTTGCAGAGATGCTGAGTCTATCAGAGGGGAACTGGAAACTTCAGCTGCCATCCTATGCAGAGGTGAAACACTCCTCCTCCCCCCACCCTCTGCAAAAGCAAAACAAGCCTGCAGTTTACAGATCAAAGCATGAACCCTTCATAAAACTCCCGTGGAGCACCTACATCCTTAAATGCAATCAGAGGAGCACAAGTGGCAGCGGGATTCCCGCCTCAGCTGCCTGACCGCTCAGCGTGCTGCTAAGTTGCAGGGCACGGGTCGGCTGGAACAGCCTGCTGAAGGAAGAGGGAACAGGACTGGCTAGCTCTCCACTGCGGCAACAGAAGGCCACGGGAAGGAGAGGATATTGGAAAAAGAGACTGCAGGCTCACCACGCACATCTGCGTGTGCTGATCGTCCTGCTGAGGCACCCGTCGCACGCACACACGCTCTCCCCTCACACGCTTCTGCGCCTCTGCCCACCCCCCCCCTTTCCTGTCGGGTTTTCCCCGCGCTCCCAGAGCCAGGCATCAGGCACAAGTCACTTGAAAGTCCAGTCCTTCCAAGGGCACGCACTAGCAAGGTTTGAAAGATTTTTTTGGTAGGCCTAAGTTATTTAAATAACAGTTACCTTCAGCAGAAAAGTTTTAGGTTTGGGTCCTCTCTTCTTGGGCCCGTACAGCTCACGCTCTCGTTCCCTTTAGGGAATCAAATTTGTCAAGAAGTTAAAACTTTTCCCAAAAGGGAGAAACAGAAGTATACCCGTATTAAAAAAAACAGAAATAAAAAAAGAAATTAAAAAAAAAAAAAAGAGAGCCTGGACGCAGTTTCCCGCTCGCCCACCCAAAGCCAAACCTGCCGCTGCAGCCTCCCCAGCCCAGGGTGGGGGATGAACACTCACTTCTGCTCGAAGGCGGCGATGAGGCGGGAGTCCAGGATGTTCTCCTCGGGTTCCCAGGTGCTGTACCTGCCAGGGCGGGAGCAGCGGAGGGGACAAGCGAAGCGGTTAGCGCCCAAATCCCCCCGCAGCCGCACACACAGATACCTCCCGCTCCATCCCATTCTGCCCCATCCCGTGCCCCCCATCCCCGCAGCCCGGGCGGGATACACTCACTTGATGGCCCAGCCTTTCCATTTCACCAGGTACTCGATGCGCCCCTGCAACACACGGGGGAGAAGGCGGGGG
>VZTD01005250.1:150854-250176 GCA_013397725.1 Rhagologus leucostigma
CCCCGTGGTTAAAGGCCCTTAAAGGGGCCGCGCCACGGGCGGGGCCTGGGGGCCCGGGTTGCCAGGCCCGCGGGACGGCGGCGCAGCGGGAAGAGGAGGGAGGGGAGGGAAGCGAATCCCGCCCGGGCAGATCCCCGGCATGGCGGCGGTATTGCCCCTTCCCGCCCGAACGGGGCCTTTTTTTTTTTTACTTAAAACAATGGCGGCAGCCTCTTCTTCTCCCGCTGCAGATGCACCGTCACCCCCTCTCGCCAGCGGGGAAGCAGGCAGCCTTGAAGCACATACCAAGGCAAAAACTAGCAATAAAGGCGCTTTAAGATTTTCTTTGGGTTTTTTTTTTTTTTTTTCAATTCCGTTCAGCTGGCGTGTGTGCCAGTATAAGGTACAATTTTGGAGCCAGTGTAAGGTACCACAAGGTAAATAGGCCAGCCATGCTATGTAAACTTGTAAAGAAACGAGAAAAATGTTAAGTCACTTAGAGGAATTCCCTGCCCTGACTGCAAACCCCTAATTAATTTGCAGCATACTTTACACTCTCTTGCAGGTGCTAAGAAGACAAAAATCTCAATAAAAAAATCATTATCTGTAATTCAAAATGGAAGCTCACGGCCCTGCGGTTGTTTTTGTGTGGAAGTCAGGGTCCTCCTCTACCTGGAGGACCTTACCTGGCCTGTTCTGCTTTTTCACCTGGTTTTTGAGTGAGGAGGCTGTGCATTTCAGATACCCTGTGGAAAAAGTGGGAGCTGTGATGAGGGCTATAAGCGATGGTTGTCCTGCATTTGCTGCTCTTTCTCAGCCCACCGTGACCAGCAAGGTGCCTGCAGAGCACTGGAATCCCTCTGCTACCTGCTCCTCAGCTGGCCTGGCAGAGACCCCTCACAGCCCCTGTGACCCTCGCTAACCCTTTCTCCATTTGCACTCATCTTCCCTTTCCACCTCTTGCTCAGGGGTTTCACCCAGAAGGAAGGTATTCTGGAAACGGCTATGTTATGGTTATAATATCAGTACTAGCAGGCTTGGATTTCCCAAAGTCAAGGCAGGCAGGTAGGAAAATGAATGTTTTCCTCACTGCCTGTGATTCTAGCAAGATCTGTCAGAGTGTTTTGTTCTTTTTCACCTTAGCAGCTGAAATATTGCAGCCAACACAAGCTCTCTGCCCAGAGGAAAAGTGATTCAGGAGAGGATGTGCTCCCTACCACCATGTCCCCATTTGAGGGGGGTTAATGGAGAGGTTGCTGAATGCTGATGGAGACAATCACATGCCCCTGGTTCAGGACATGTGAACAGTTCGGAGAAGGAGGTGTTTCTGCGGTCAGGGACTGAACCACAGCGTGCTTCATCACTGATAATTCTGCATTTAGGTCTTATCACTTTGAGAATAGGCTCTATGAGGCCCTTTCTCATGTGTTTGGCATCACAGGGCAGGCAAGAACAAAAGCCCAAGACTCTCACCTAGAGTGGGTCATGTCCTTCTGGACTGCCCCTTTTCCCTAGACACCACCTTTTTTTAATCTCAGTTCTTCATATGCTTCAAGGTGACTTTAAAAGAACAAGTCCATCACACCCATTGCATTTTGCTTTTCACTTTTTTAACTTTGCACATTAAGTGTTCATTAACACCACCTGCATTTAAATTAGCGTTTGTTACTGTTCATTTTGTTTAAACAACTGCTTTTACATTTGTAGCTGAGTGTCAAGTAACAGTATCATCCACCCTCAAAAGCAGGCAGCCTTAAATCAAAATGGGGAAAAGTCTTTATATGGCTACACAAACATGTGCAGCAGCCAAGCCTGGTGGCCTTGTCCCAAAAAAGATGTGGGGGTCATAAACAGCACACCCTGCCTCAGGACAGGAGCACAAGGCACCCTGATCCATGGACCAGAAGGGGCAGCAGCTTTTCAGAGAGCTCCGTGTACTCTTTCTAGTTTTCTCCTCCCACCCGTCAGCAGAACCTTCTTTCTAGCCACACCGACCGCTCAAATCACTGCGAGCTGCCGTTGCACAGGTATCACCTAACACTTTCATCTAACTTTTACTTTCACAAAGCAAAATAGTAGCAGAACATCCCGCTGTTCAGGGCATTGTTGGGCATTTCCTTTGTTTCATTCACAATTCCAGTAAAACACTTAAAAAAAAACCCAAACAACCCACCTGGGAAGACAGCCCTCCCGGAACAGCTATTGTTCACTACAGACACTGAAATAAAATATTTTTCTGGCAACTCGCTGCCTGCAAGACCTTGGTGCTGTAGGATACACTGTAGCACCAGGAATTCAGTGCCTGGAAGCAATAAGCTTTGGGAGAGCAACAAGATCTTTCACCTCAAAACCCCTGGCCAGCGGTGTACAGGCACAGGGGGATAGCAGCAGGTGCGGGAACATTTTTATGTATTTTTGAAATGGCACTTGATAATGGGAAACTCACCTGCTCAAAGTCAGTAGCTGCCTCCAAGCTCATTTTTTGTGGACATGGCAGGAGTAGCAGCACTCATCTCCAGGAGAACAGCTCCAAGGGTTCATCAATTGACTCTGCTGCTCTTTGCTCCAGGGACGTCACTGTCAGGAGCAGCAGATTTTGGAAAGCAAATGGTCACTCTCTTACCTACACTAGGAACAGCTGCACACAGCCCAGGCCCTCAAATCAATGCAGGGTAGGTTTCCAAGCAAACCCTTGGCACTACAGGCATACAGGTCAATGCGTGCTGGGATTTCCCTGCTGCAGCTCTGAAACACACACAAGCAAAGGCAGATCTCTAGGAGCTGACCACGTAACTCCCTGCGCACCAGGTGTGGGTGGGTCAGCATGGCCCAAGCAGTAGCCAGAATAACCAGCCCTCCAGCCCACTACCTTTTTGATGTAGAAGAGAGAGAAGGCCCGTGGAGTTTGTGCTGTGCCTACAGCAGTTGGATCCCTGGGGCCTGCCTAGGAGTTCCCAAAGCAGGCCCAGCTGCCCAGGCTGCCGCTGGATCAGGATGATTACACAAGTCCCCCAGATTTCTTGCATTCTTGATTCACAAACAGTTGCTTGGCAAGCAAAATGCTGTGAAGAGAAGGAGCAAGGGCAGGGAAGTTATGTGGCACTGAACAGACAGGAAGCGACTGCCATTGCAGAGGTCACACAGGCTGCATTTCACTCTGTGCTTCTCGGAGAACACCGAACTGCTCAAACCGTGTGGTTTCCCCTTTCGCCGAGTGCCCTTGTTCTCAGGCATCTGATGGGGAGAGCTGTGCAAGGCAAGTCGGCTGCACTGCATGGATCAGAAGGGCGGCATAGCAACAGATTATTAAAAAAAAGGAGGACTGCCCAGATTAAACTTTAATCCAGCCAACACATGCATGCAAAAGGACAAGCTGTTTCTAGCACCGGCCAGCCTCTGCAGCATTGGCAGAGGTAGGAAGACACAATCTCCAGAGCAGGCTTTCCCGTAACTCTGCACTGCAGTTTCTTACAACTTCACCTGACTTGCTAGCTGCTGCCAGAAAGTAAGTGGCTGGCTGGAGTCCTGCTCTGATGCCATCACTCAACTCCAGCTTCCCTGGCTCAAGGCAAGCATGCTGACGGTGCTTTGGTAACACAGGCAAGACCTAACCATGCTGCCTTGAGCCATGACTGACTCAGGAAATGCACCCCATCCCCCTCTGCTTTTGCTCCACATGCTTTTGTGATTGATGCCATAGCTGCGTTCAGGTGCAGGGCTCACCCCCACATTACATCTACTAGAGGCATCTCAGACAGCCCCATTCTCTTGCCCAGGTACACTGATAAACACCTGGCCTCCCCCTCCACAGGAGATGGAGTGGGACACACCTTGAGGGAGCAAGCCAGCCACCCAAGTGGACTAAATGACATTTGGGATTTTCCCCATGGAGTATCAGCAGTTCCAGGACTCGGGCTCCTTGGCTAAGCCGTGGGGAGAACCAGGGGCCAAACTGTACCCAGGAGCAGCTGTGCTCCTGAAGAGGTCCCTGGAAGCCTTGCTGGCCAACCCATTGAAGGCTTTGGCTTTGAGGAGAGCTGCTTTCCTGCTGGCAAGCACTGCCGTGCATACCTGGCAGCCCAGGCCTCACCTCGGACTTTCTCCGTTGCCATGAGATGCAGGATATGGGGCACACCAGCACTCTCCTGGTGCTGGCAGAGCTGTCCAGGCACTGCAGCCTTGTGCAAGGATGTAGAGAACTCCCTAAACCCAGAGCAGCAGGCACCCTGCCATCAGTGTTCTCCTCTTCAAATTGTAATCCATCAAAGACCAATCATCCCAGGTCACCCCTGTACAGCTCTAATTTAGGGTTAAAAATTAATAAAAACCTGACCTCCTCCAATCAAAGTAATGTCAGAAACAGCCTTTTGCAGGCTCCATTCTTCATCGATCCTTCTTTACTGATCTTCCTCACACACACATACACATTTTCCATTCTTTTTCGAGCTGCGCTGAATGTTTATACACCAACAGAAGTGACTGTTGGAAAATAATTCAGCTGTAGAATTAAAGCAAGGGGGGGTAAATGACCACACAAACATACCATGAGGTAAATGTCAGTTCTCATATTTAATATTTTAATAATTTTGTTTGCAACATTTACCACATAAATCATCTAAATAAATAGATGCTGTACAGTCTCTTATCCATATCAGTACAAAAATAAAACCACACTTTGTGTCAAATTATACTTGAGCCTGCCCTCCCTTTGCTATTACAATCTCCTTTTACAGCACATACTCGCTCAGAAAAGGCATTATACTCTGATTGGTTTGTTTGGAATTGGTTTACTCCCTATTTCCCCCCCTCCCCAAATACATTCAATTAGTCTGTACAAAAGCTAGAAGCTCATTCTGTGCAAAAGGAAGCTTTCTGTGTGCAAAGACTCCAATACTCTAGCGTGCTGACGAGAACAACAGCAACAACTGAAGAGACAGGAACAAAAATAATCGGGGACCCTTCCCTCTAACTGATCCCATTGTCCCCCATCTTCCCCCTGCAACAGAAAGGGAGCACACCAAATTAGATGAGCCAGTGTGCAAAAGAGTTCTAACAATGTGCGTATGCTGAGGGAAAAGATTGGTGCTGAAAACCCAATGAGAGAACTGGGGTGTTGACCCCCACACTGTAGAGCTGACTAGGTGAGGGAAAAGGGTTCTCTCCCCTTAGCCTGCTCAAAAGGTTCTTGAGATACACAGAACAAAAGCTTCATCTAAATTATTTTAGCTCTTTTGTTGCCGTTCTCTTGGAGATGAGGTGAGGAAACGGCCTCTGGAAAAATCCAGCAGCTACTGAAGACAGCTCCTGCTTCACCCTCCCTTCCTCTCCCCACTCCCTGCAGAAGGACAGACATCTCCTCGTTCCTCAATTAAGCTAATAAGGTGCAATTTTTCAGACAGGAAACACTATAAAGATGTCTCCAGAGCTGGAAGAAACGGTCATAGTTCCAGACCAGGACCACTCAAACTGAAACTCAACTTCATTTTTCCCTTTCCTCAATCAAAGGAGGTGGGGAGGGAGGAAGCCAACCTGTGCCCCAAAGGCAAGCGAGGGATTTAGCAGGTCTCCTCTTCTCCCTTAGGGAACCCTCTGCTCCCGGCATGGTGGAGTACACTCCCCCGCTCCAGCCATGGGAGGGAGGCAAAGGGCTGGGTGGCAGCTCTGGAAAAATGATAAGGAGCAGCCAGCGGCCTGAAACAGATACATCTTTTGCTTTTCAAATGCCACTTTTAGACAGACGATAAGGAGTACTTAGCACTCCTAGTGCTTTGCATTTCCAAAGTGCTTCAAAACATACTTCAGATTTAAAAGCAAAAAAAAGCTGCTTAACATTTTGACAGATTTGCAAAAAGCTTCTTTGTGCTGACACTACATTTTCTGGTTAAAAAACAACAATAATAATAAAAAAAGGTTTTCCACCTCCTCCTCCTCCTCCAAAATCCCCCTCCCAGCCAAAACTTTGCTACCCCAGTAATGAGATAAGCTGTGATGGAGGTTCCAAACAGTCTTAGGAGTTCTCCCTTTCAACATCCAACTAGTGCTCCTGGAGAAGAACCCCTAGCATTACTGCAGAGCAGCCCACAGCAGATGAGGCAATCTCAGCAGCAAGTCTGCCCCATCCCAGCTTTGTAGCAATCCACTGTAGCCCCAAATGCTCCCGTGGAGCCCTGGGCCTGTACCACTCCCAGTTAATTAGGGATCATCTCTCACCTGCTCTCTGCACAGCCACTGTACTTCAAGAAATTAAGGGGGAAAGAGAAAGAGGTGGAAGAGGAAAAGGGGTCATCTCTACAACATGTGCTAATTACAGGAAAAGATTTGAAGGGTTTGAATTCCATTTTAAGTGATTGCTTCTCTCTCCTTCCAGTTGTCCTGGGGCTGTTTTATAAGCCTTCCTATCTTGACCAGCTTTGTGCGTGGAATCCAGGTGGATTGACACCCAGAAGCTCACACTTTCTCTGTGAGGACAGTAAGTTCAGGCACAGGACAACGTGGCCTGTTGATCCTAAGCTATTATCTCAAAACAAGTTTATCATGCCCTTGGGAAAACCTTTACAACAGGCATGGCAAAAGCAACGTGTTCCAATGCTATACATTTTCATGTAGAAATTACTCTGTGCAAATTTGTCAACGTACACACCTCTCTTGCATTCCCAAATGGCAGAAGACTGATACGTAAGTGAAGCACTCACCTCTCTGCAGGGCCCATTCAGAACTCCACTCATGGATGCAAGGGATCAGTTGTACTACAAGCTTTTTGTTTATAACACACCTTCTCTCTCAACTGCCAGCTCACCCAAAGGCCCGTCCTCAACCACCTAATGAGAGCAGCTCCGAGGCAACTCTGTCCCTCCCTTCCCTGACCAGCATTTGTCCCTATTATTTTCCCAGAAAGGCCCACTGCCCTCTTCTTCCTAGGCTGCAGGTAAGCCAGGGAGGAACAGAACATGTGTAGATACCAATTAGCTTTAGAAGAGGACGTTTTTCCGCTTTCCCTACTTCTGAAAACAAAAGCTCAAAGCTTGAGAGGAGAGAAAGAGGTGGAGAGGTGGTGGTAGACTTTGCTTTGCTTAATACACAGATGTGGCTGACAGCCCCCACTGTCTTCCGCACCCCAGCCTCTGTTGTGGCTACCACGGAGGGTCTTGCATGAGCTACCCTGCCTATTTTCTGACCTGTGTGAGGCCTCCTTTCTCTATTCCAGTGAAACCATCAAGCAGCACTAGCTGGCATACAGCACGAAACAGTACTGGGGCCAAGGGCTCCCTGTGAGGTGAACAAACAATTTTATACATCCAGTCACAAAACACCAGAAGAACAATTCTGGACAGTTTCACAACACTAATAACAAAAAAAAGCCATTCATTTCTCAATAAGCTTCTCTATGTCTGAGCTCTGACATAAACAAGAGTCAATTCACTAACAAATTTGGGCTTATTTTGGCAAATGGAACTGCTTTTGCGTGTTCTCACAAAAATATCTTAGTCTTGCTTGAAAAAAAAATAAAGAAAAAAATAAAAGAATCACCTTAGTCTGACTCCACAAGCAGAAGGGCCCCCAAGCAAACGCAAGACAATAAGGAGCATGCAGGAGACTACTTAATGCCACGATTTACGTGTTAAAACTCGCTGTTCCAAGGCATCACTTGTATATCAGAGCAATAACATCTAGTTTATAACCATCCAGGAACAGAGGCAGTCCTTTCCATATATTTTTTAAACACAGTGTTAACAATAAAGGCTTTCCAGTCTCATGAAGCTCCTCAGTTCTGTCACATACAGTGAGTTCACTGCAAGATCTATGAAATAAAAACTTCTGTCCCCCAACACTGCTGGTAAATTTTCACATGGAAACAGTTCTAAGAATGACTATTAGAGCAGTTTTTTGTGAATGTTGTTTCTTGTGTACAGTTCAGTAATTTCCACTGGCTGAAGTTTATTTTTCTTGTTTACAGCCATGAAGCCAAACAAGGTATGGGAGAGTTAGCCCATTTCTATTCTCGGCTTGTGCTTCAAATAGAATTATTAAACTCAGCTTCAGCTGGATGCTATTCTGGATCTTCTAATCAAACGGAATGCTTAACAAAGATTCAAACACAGCATCTGATTTTCATGATATGTTAGCACAGGAGGTCCCAATTCAATTGTCAGGTTTTGGGTTGAACTGGCAGATGGACAGTATTGGGGAGAAGAGACAAACCCAGACAACCTATCTTTCCATCACTAGTAAAACCCTCTCTACACCTGCAGAGGTGGAATAAAGCTAATTTTAACGTCCCTGAAGACCAGCTCTACCAAGGAAGTTTACAGTGATATGTCAGCAGACAACGTGGAACAGAGCCACATTTTAAAAAGATCAGGAGAAAAATTTTCTCGAAAAGATCTTTGAGATAAACAAGAATTCATGAATGTCAAAAAAAAGTCCACGCCAATGAAGTAACTGCTTCATTTCCTACCACAAACTCCTCTTCGCACCCTCCCCTCCAAACCCACGCACATGCAGCTTGTTGTGTCTTAACCCCATTATGGTTAGCTGCTCAATGACACAAAACAGCATGGCAGCCAGGTACTTTGTTCCACACTTCGTGTAGCAAGATGATTAGTCACCAGCAGAACACTAGATAGCCTGATCCAAAAAAATGATTAAGATATGAAGCTGTGGGTGGATCCTCTTTGAAAGACCACCACAGGTCTTTGAAAACTCTACTGTAAGAGAAAGAAAATATGTTTAAAGAAAAGTGCCAAAACAAAGTGTTGAGAAGTGTCAGCTGGCAAGTGGAGATAAAAGCAGAGGATGGAAATCTAGTTTATTAGGACAAGCTCTTTCCTGCTGCAGGATTGATATTGCTTCCAATGTCAGCCAAGGCCAGGAACTTAGTAAATAGGAAGCTCTTTCTGGTGTATTTGTACACTGAGATGAAGACATGACAAAGGCAGCAGTTGCTGCATTAGAATAAAGAAACCAGATCCTATAAATGCCACAAAGATTTAGCAGGATGAGCTGCAGTTCAAGGCTTTTTTTAAAATAAGCTAAAACTCTATGCTTCTGCAACCATCGCTACCTGGCCTGCTCCAACCCGCAAGAGTGGACTGGGCCATGTGGTGTGTCCACTGGTCACAACAGAAGAGAGATGTAGGTATTCAGCATATTTGGCAGGCGTCAGGAAGAAGGGGTGTGTGGGTGATGGTAACAACACCGTCTGACCCCACATCCTGCAAAAAAGGGTGCAACTCCAGACACAGAAGCCTCGCTCTGGACACCCACGTTCAACAAACATCCTGCGCCTGCATGCTTACCTCATCAGCTTGCCCTTGCTAGCTATTGCAAGCTTCTTTCCCACTCACTCCTCCTCCCACCACATAATTCCCCCCCAGCTTCCACTTCTCACCCTCTCAGATTTTTCCATAATAAAACTCCCATCTTACTTCTTTGAGAGACAAAAGGTCAGTCCAGAAATTCAAGATCTTCCCAGCAATCTTGAAACTGCTGTGATGGCATGAAAGACAGGCCTGCTCAAACAGCTCTGAGATGGAAGGGGAAATCCTAAATCTACACTGAGCTGCCACATCCTAAATGAGGTAAAAACTGCTTCTAGTAAAAACCCACAGTGCCAGTGCCAAGCACTTTACAATAAGTAGATGTTTGGAGGACCAGAAACCCTAGACCTCCCAAATTCTGCAGGCCAGTAGCCAAGCCCCTCAAAGAAACACACTGAGGATTTCCACAGGTGTCTTTATCTCAGAGCTAAGAAGGCTCGAATAAATACAGCAGGTAAGAGATGCTTCAGGTGGGGTAGAGTGAGGAAACATAGTATTTGGGGACAGTAATCATGACAGTAGCCAATGTTACCCTGCAGCACTCTGTCACGCAGTTCCCACTTTAGACTCTACCTTACTTTTCTTGCTTTCCATTGGAAAAGGTCTGTATTTAAAAAATTAAGTTATTTAAATAAAATTTGCTTTTAAAAATGGAAGAGAACATGCATGTGCAAGAACAGATGCTATGCTAAACTACCAACTCAAAATACAGCAATTCTTCAAAAACCTCAAAGTGTCACAGGCAGTCCAGCACAAGGCATTTTTAAGTGCAAGATCAGGCAGGTCTATTGAAATGCAGACCGCTTTCCTTGGCAAAGATTTTTAAGCCTTCCAAGGGGAAGTTCCTATCAGTAAAGTAGTACAGGATCACAGATACTGTGAGGAGACTGGAGTCATGGAAGAGTATCATTCAGGCAGCACAATCCAAGAATTCTCATTGCTAAGAATTAGGAAATTTTCCCCTCCTCAAATCTAATGCATGTCTTCCCCACATGTTGTTTATCTTGGATCTCTCTATGGGATCCAAGAACAGAATTTGCTGGTAATCAAGGTCCATTTCTAGCTCAGTTTTGTCCAATTCCCATGTCCTGGGCCTGTGCCAGTATCTTGGATAGCTCTGCAGTGCCAGGCAATGCTTCAGTTGTCCTATTAGCCCCTCCTCCCTGGGGAGAGGAGTCAGTTTTCAACCAACTTATTACCACAGATTCAGGGCAGGATTTGTTAATAATACTGAATTTGGCAAAGAGTAAGAAGACCCCACTTTCCGTAACACATTCCTCATGCAGCACAGCCAAGCCTGGAAATCCTGTTTAGCATATACAGAATGGTATGTCTCAACTATGCTGGCTTTCCGAGCTTTTAATGAGGACAAATTGAATTTATGTTGCCAATTTGGATTTCAGAGATGCATTTCAGTCTTTCCGCATGATCAACAATCAAAGGCAGAAAGCTCTGCTGTCTATACGGACCCGTGCTTCAAAGACTGACTTACCACAGACAGGCAAATACGCTTCTGAAGTCCTGACAGCGGGCCACAGGGAAAACAGCACTGGAGAGAAAGTCTTAACAGGCTGGAGTTATCTACACAGGTAGGATCCATCGCCTCTCACTGCTGCAGGAAGAGAGGGAGGAGGAAGGTGGGAAGAGCAATGTACAGAGATGTATCTTTATCCAAGGGATATCAATTGCAGAACAAGGCGGCAGGCTAGAGATCCAGCTCTCTTTCCACCTCCACATGCCCTCTCCCCACAAATGCAGCTGCTGCCACTTGACAGGATAAAAGGCGAATTGTTCAGCTTGCTGCTTTCACATCAAGGGGGGGAGTCTTTGCCAGGGAAAGGGCTGTCAGTTTTTCAGCTGGACAAAGCAATGACAAACACACACCCCCTACACTGCCCTTTTTTGCGTATCTGAAAGGGGAAAAAGGAGGGAAAAAAAAAAGGTCTCTGTAAACATTTTAAGAGGAGACATTTTGGATTTTTTTTTTCTCTTAAGGGATAACGTAACCCTTCCCTAGCCCCACCCTAAAAGCACTGGTTTTGGGGAGCACTGCAAACAGAGATTCAGAACTGCACGCTCCGGTCTCGAAAGAAGCCCTCAGCCACTTGTGCTTCTCTGAAAGTGACGGTAATGGAGTTTGCCGTGATGTCTGTCACTGTCACTTCGCTGGGGGGCACAGTGGGGATCCAAGGGAGACTGGCATCCACATCTGCTGCAGAGAGAAAGGCAGATGAGAGCATGTTAGTGAAACAGAGAAGGTGAGGGAGAAGAAAGGAGGAAGAAGAGAGAGAAAGTAAGGATGGAAAAAGGGTCTCCTTTCTGACAAACCATAGGTGAAATCAGCCTGTACTGAATCTGCACGTACAGAGCAAGAAAGAACATGTGCAAGCCCTCCCCTCAGAGGCTAAAGGAAAATGGAGGATCAGGTGTCCAGATACACAGTGGTATCAGAGAAGCCTACACAGAGGTCAAAAGACCCTGTAAAACCACCAAGTTCATCTAACCATCCACAATTCCCCAATACCTCTCATCCCATCTCAGCCCCTAATTTGGTTTTGTGACAGCAAAGCACACTCACCCTGGTTTGAGCTCACCTGCTTCTAAACGCCTTATCCTGCTGAAAAGGCAAAAATTAAATCTCTTACACAGACTCTTTAGATACTCCTAGGGGAGTCAAAGGGAGCCAAAATGGAGGGTCTGCCTTGTTCTGCAGCTGCAATGCAGCCTGGGTGTGATTCTCTCAAAAATCCCTCAGTAGTGCTCCATGGAGAAACTGCTCTTCCTTTCTCATACGCCTCCTTTGCTCCCAGACAGCTCCATACAAGAAACCCAAGCACCCCTGCACTTTCTCACTGTAAGAATAATTATCAACCCCTCTGCCACCCAAAGGCTCACTTCCCCACAACCCCCAGAGACTGCCACGTAAACAGAGCGGAAGGAAAACACACCCTCTCCCTGTCACTCTACCTGTCCACTATACACCTTGTTGTCCCAACTTGGGCAAAGAACGAGAGCCCCTTAAGACTGTATTTCCTGGCTTCTGTCTCAAACACCTGGGGTGTCTACTTTCCCCCCAGAAAGAGTCCAATTCCCCCCAACAGTAACTGGGATTCCAAGCAGGCCACGTGTCAAGGGGAGGACAAAAACAGTTTTAAAATTCTGTAGTGCCACTCACTCTTCTGATCCCCAGGTACTTTAGTGCTCCACGCTTCTGGGCAGAACAGCCCCACACATTTCCTCACTGCCAGGATGTAACACTGGGTTCCTCTCTGCTACTCCCACTGCTGCCTCCCTGGATTCTGAGCACAATTCTAATCTCTCTCAGAAAAGAGGGAATAGCGGTGACTTCCAGAACACAGCCCTTTCCCTAAGATCCTGCCTAATCCAGCCTGGCTAACAGCTACTCCTAGCAAGGAGTAACAGGATTCCCTTAGCTACTACAAGCAGCACAAGCCCTGGTTTTCCACTCCTCAGGAAAGCTACGCCTTCAGAAGCTCTAATAATGCAGGGATAGAGTTTCCCTGGTAACTGAGAGCAACACACACATCCCACAGCCCTCCTGCACAAGATGCTGGTATCCTTCCCCAAAATGCCAAATGTGCTTGGACATCTCCCATGCCTACACTCATGCTGCCTACTCAGTGAGATCAGGCAGGAGTTACCATCCTCACTTCATCTTTCTCTCCCCCTTTCACATAGCTCTATAGCAAGAGGCTTTAGAGGGGTGTGGAGAGGAAAGGGAAGGAGAGGGCAGGGGATTACACTATACATTCCTAGCAGCATTCCTGTATGCTTCTCAAAGCAGCACTGTGAGAGGAGTGCCGCTGTCCAAGCTTGTCCACTGCCAGCCAAAGTCCTTTGAGCCAAGCAGCAGGCTGAGCACACGTGGATAATGTGGACAGAGGCAGAGTTCATCTCTGTCACACCTGTGTGTCACCTCTGCTAGGAGGAAATGTTAAGAGGGGGAAAAACTTGGGGTATCTTCTGCATGTTTTCTAACACTGGGAGGGGCATCAGTGATGTAAGACTACAGAGAGGCAACAGGACCAAAAAAACAATTAATCTGTGCTCTTCAAACAAGAAAGAAACCTGCAAACAAGAAGGACATAATACAGGCCAGCAAGGGCTGCTCTGAAGACCTGACCTAGACCACAATCCCAGGAGGATGTAACCAAGGTGGAAGGATGCAGAACATCCTTCACATGCCCCAGAACTTCACCAAAGGGTGACTGGCCTTACCTTCTTTGCTGGTGTGCTGCGTGGCCTCCCAGTCGTCAGGGCTCTGCCTGGCCTCTAGGCCCACTGCATCATTCAGGAAGAACTCATGCCTGCAGTTTCGGTTCTCCAGACTTGCCATGCGGGGGAACTTCTTCCTCGACAGTCGTAGGTACTTCTGGTTTTTGCGTTGCTTCCGGAGAGAGAATGGCAGGACTGCACCCCCAGTCTTCTCGGGGAACTCTGCCTGCCCTGTCTTGGCCCCTGGCAGGCTACTGTCTCCTCCTCCAAACCTCCGTGCAAGAGAGAAGCAGAGCTTCTCTTTTCCCTTGTGGGCACTCCTCAAGTCCATGCCATACAGCCGCTGCCAAGACACCAACGCAGCAAGGGTCAGAGCAGACATCTGATCATGCAGTCAGGGCTCCCCGCTGGGAACCAGGAAAATATTCTTTGTTCAGTCTCTGAACATCTAGATCAGCTAGGATAAGGTGTGCTGCTTCTACAACACCGTCTCTCCTCTCTTCAACTGCCTTCTAAGCTCTTCCTAATATCTGCTTCCTAGGATTGGCTGCTTTGCTTGGCAACAGTCAAAGCATGCTGAAACTCCACTTCCAACCGCAGGCTACCTTGGACTTGATGGAAAGTCCAAGCTCAACATGAAATTAAAAGAACACACAAACCAGGTAACATGCAACTACCCAGACCCATACTTTAAACAATCCTAGTTCAGAGGGAAAGAGCTGTTGTTTTGTTTTGCTTTTTAAAAGAAAAATTAGCTAGCTCTTCAGCTGACAGGTTAAAATTATCTGCCTAAACACTGATTTCACGTTGTTGTGTTAACTTGTTACCTCCAATTTTGTCCATGCAACAGCAAACAGACAGTTTCCACCTCACTGAGAGCAGAGGAGCAGCACAGCAGCTAAGGAGTTAGAAATACATAGAAGAGCAAGAGGCTACCTGCAGTAGGAGGCGCTTTGGTTTGGGGCCTCTTTTCCTGTATCCTGATGCACGGTCTCTCTCTTCCCTGTGAAACAGGAATACAAATCAAACTGAGTACTAAATATCACAGCATAAAACCTAGTTGGGACTTCAAACTTTCGCAGCATAGCTCCCTCAATTTCCTTCACTAAAACCCAACGGTGACCATTGTGAGCTTGGAAAACATCCCAGGATTGCTTCCTGTAGGAGTGAAAACCTTGCAATAGGGGAATTTCTCTGATGCAGCTAATCAAGGATGGGTTAGAGAAACTTCCCACCTCACATCACTCCAGTCCAGCTCTGGACCTGATTAAAACCTGAATCTGATTGTTCTCTGGCTCAATGCTGCCTGTTCTTGGCCTCATTTCCTGAACAGTGCCAATCAAAGCTGCTTTAACCCTGTCTTGTCCATCTCAATCAACACCAGAGTACAAAAATCAAGCAGGATTCATTGCTATACATCTCATCTTTGATTGAAGTAGGGACAACAGGGCCGCTTTATGCATATAATGAAATAAAGACACTATTTCTTTGCCTGTGTCTAGGGAGAGAAAGAACATGTGCCCTTACTTTTCTTCATAAGCCACTACCAGGCGAGGGTCCAAGATATGATCCTCTGGCTCCCATGTGCTGTATCTGAAGAAAAACATAAGGAATAAAAAGTAAACAATATTTTAATGAAACATTCTCTCTGCAGGCCTGCTACCAGTGTGCTGCAGCCCTGGATACTGTCTTCACAAGGGTCGGTGGGGGCTGCCACAACATTGCGAGAGCTCTGAGGAATCCCAGCCATTCCCTCCCCAGCTTCCCACAGACACCACCTCCCCTTCCCAAAACAGGCAGGGCCAAGCATCAAGCAGCTCTTTGTACAAAAACAAGGAAGACTTTCCTCCCCAGGGCCCCCTCCACACTGTGTGCAAAGCCTGTGCAGACACTCACAAACTGTTTTTAAGTCCATGCCTAAACAGGTCTCATCTGCAGCACTCCCTCAAATCCAACAAACCCCATGGAACAATGAGGCATGGTCTGATACATCTTTCTGAAAAATAGGTCTCTCTTAATTTAGAGTGCTCAAAGAGTAAGTACGGTTTCTCACCTGCTTTATTAATTACTGCTAATCACTGAAGCTGAAAGGATTCATTTAAGAGTTTAATTTCTTTTTCCACTGATGCCGTTCAACCAAACACGTTGAGACCTGGGCCCTGGGGCAAGCTGATGGCCACTTGCCAACGCCTCCTCCTCCCGCTCGGCTCCCCCTACAGGTTGTTCCTACGGAGCGGAGCTCAACAACACAAATACCCCAACTACACTGTGGGCAGGGCCACCCACACTGCTCCGAACGGGCTTCACGCTCCCGAAGCAGCCTGGGAACAGTGTCATTCGCTGCCCCAGCTCCCTCCTCGACAGCCATCAGGAATCAGATGCTCAGGGAAGCACTGAACCCACCTAGGAGGCAACTCCAAAACTGGTTCCCAAAGAGCACAGATGCACTTAACACTAGGGAGAAGCAGCCAAAACACTCCCACCGTGGAAGCTGAAAGAATCACAAAGTGGTCCTTGTGGCATGTTTACTTTAGGGGTCATGCTTGCCCAGAGAAGGTGGGTGTCACGTCTCTACCATACAAACTCTAAGGCAAGAAAGCAAATCTGAATCCTCAACTGCTTCAGAACACAAATTTTCCTGAAATGTGAGATCCAGGCCCGGAGGCAGAGCTCCTCCCAGACCCTGGGGAGGATGACCAGAGAGCAGTCACACGCAGGTGCACAAGGGTGCATTTGTATCAGTGCCTTTAAACAGCAAGAAAGCATTTTAGGATGTTTACATTTCTGGATGAAGCACAGGCTGCATGTGAGGACATGGGATACATGGGGTACACAGGGGAGGTGGTTTGGGAATAATTTTCCCTTTTATCTCTCCATTAGAGAGAAGAAAGGTACTGTAATACAGGAACATTACTGGAGGATGGGTCTAGAAATGAAAATACAATTCTTTTACAAAAGGGAGAAACAAAAATATGACATTCAGATATCCCAAGGTGCACTGTACATCGGAGAGTTAAGAACAGACATGTCTTCATAACCAGCTGATCCCTCCCTCTCTCCCTCCCTCCCTCCTTTGCTCATGCCTCCTGCAGCAACCTGACTGTGAGCTGTCAAAGCCAAGATACTGTTTGAAAAGAGGAAGGTTTCCTCTCAGCTGCAGGGATTCTGGCACTCATCCTACAAATTTAAGAAAAATAACACCACAAGGGGGGAAAAAAGTAATTGGATTGCTTTTCATAGGCAGGAGAAGAAAAGAGATTTGCTTAAAAAAAACACCCTGGTGGGTGTTGCCTTTTTCTCTGCAGTTCAGATTCTGGCTTCGCTGCAGTGGCAAAACACTGCATATAAAAAAAACATGGTTGAGTTTGCCACGCGCGCGCGCACACAGAGCTTTATATATGGGTACACACAGCCCAGGCTGCAGCAAACTGCAGAGAGCAGGCACTCTGGAAAACACAGATCATATGATCTTCCTTCCCCCTCCTTCTACTCCTCCTCTTCCCCCTCCTTTTAACTCCAACACAAGTTGTAAACAAGCTTGTAGCTAGAATCAGATAGTCACTCCTCCATTCCCTGACTCCAGCAGTGCAATCCATAAATCTGAGATGTAGTGCATGAATAAGAATTTTTTATTAAGAAGAGGAGGGGAAAAAAGTGAAATATGAATTGCATGTGAAAGCAGTAAACTACTGACCTATCCTTATTCCCTTCCATGATACTTCCAATGGAAATGATGGGATAATAGGTACAGAGATTACAAAGAGCAATGCAACAAGGTTGGTAATTAAGGAAGGGAATGATGTGGGATGGGGAAACAGACACAAAGATACAAACAGCTTGTGGTGCTGCATGCCATCACGGGCATATGTATGTTTAGAAACAAGGAACAGAGACTGCTAGTGGGATGAAAGTGACTTCAATGCTCTGAGCATCTTGGCTTTAAGTAATTCAAACCACTGAGGGAACAGTTAAAGTGGAGGCGGGCAGGAGTAAGGAAAAAAAAAACCAGCAGTCTTCAGATTTGGAGTTTGGAGGAAGAGGGAAGATGCTTGGACATGCCATACATCAAAATAAGAGAACCCTGACACCACCTTGCTCCCGGGGGAGCTGTGCTTTAAATTCCCCAAAGTGTTTCTATCTCCCCCAGAGTTCCAAGGTGCAGGACAAGGAAAGGCAGCAGTTAAGAATAAGGCCTGCTCTGTCCAAGAAACATTATGCCATGCCTCAGCCCACCTTCTTGGCAAGGAATGTTACAAGAGAAGGACTTCAATGCATTTGTTGAAAGGAGAATGGGATAAACATCAGTGTTCTGGCCAAGAGGGGATGAGGCCTCACAGGCTCCAAATACATTTCCCACCCTCTATCAGTGATTAAGTAAGACTTGGCTATTTAAGGCTGAAGCAGTCCAAGAAGTGACCCACACTACATGGCAGCTGGTGCTCAACAAGTGCACAAGGTTACACTCTGACAGCAGAACACTCAAGAATAAAGCCACCCTCTCCCACCACCACCAGAGAGGGCAAGCTGCTTATCTTCACACATGGCTTATGATCATAAGGATTAGGCATGACAGTTAGGCACCCAAGAACACATTTCAGCTTCTTGGACACCAGGTACAGCCAGTCAGAACCATCCTGGCGGGCCCCATTTTGCGGCTGCGAGGACAAACCTGTAAGAAGCAGCTCCCTTTGCTTAGCAACACGCAGAGCAACTGCGTGTGTAACACTGCTGTACCCACGCACATTGTGTATGTACACACACAGGCACAAACAGAAAAGCAAAGACAGGGCCCCATATGGGTTGGCCAGGAGGCTGTTCTACTAGACTGCTAGCTGACATAGTAATATTCTCCAGTTACCTAATCCTTTTAATCTCAAAGCATTTTACAGACTGCTTAAGCACAGAGCAGTGGCTCTTCTTCAGAAGCAGCTGCATTTTAATGAGAGAAGTGTCTGTGTCTGTAAACAGTGCACAGCAATGCTGAAGAAAACCCAAACTTTTCGTCCTTTTTGCAATGTAGCAACCAAAGCAAAAGCTGAAAAGGCACTCAGAATAACAGGAGGTTTCAGACAAGGAAATGAAGGCATGGCAGTAATTTTCAAGGGACAAAGATCACATGCGTTTGGCTACAATCAATAAATCTGAAACATTGCCCCTTTCCGTTGGTGAATTGCAGAGGGGAAGCAGTAGGAGAGGAAGACAAGACCATCAACATGTTTTCTATTTTAAAAGACTGCAGACATCTCTAAAAATAAAGTGGGGTCCTCTTGGTGCTGACTCAGAAAAGCAGGAACCATTCCAGGTTCAGAAGAATCTGGGTTCTTTGTTGAACTCCTAATGAATTTTAAAACATTTGTATCTAGAAAGTATCTCAATGAAATACTTCAGTGGTGGCAAAAACCAGTCAGAATAGACTGGCACGCAGTTTGTATTCCTTAGCTGCCAATTCACAGATTTGGGTTTGGTTTGTGGCTCTTTGGTTTTGTTTATTGTTGTTGAAATGAGGGACAAGCCATTACCCATTATGAATGAAATGCTCAATTGCAGAGACACAGTGCAAGCTATTAAGGAATATTAAAGAAAAAACAGGCGAGTAAACACAACTTACTTTGGGGGCCATCCTTTCCACTTCACCAGGTATTCTACTTTACCCTGAGGGTGGAAAAAGGCAGAAGAAAACAGGTGAACTACGGAACCAAATATGGGCTACAGTACGAGATGAAACCAATCAACAGGACTGAACTCTGCAACCAAAAAGCTTGTTTCCCATCACTTTATTTTCAAAACATAGCCACTTCCTCATTCAACTACACTTGCTATACCTTTTTCTCCAAAAAATGGGCACACAGGGGTGTTTAAGCATGCTTATACTACCATCAGCTTGGAGCACAGCTTTGCAGAAGGCTTGCAGGCAGAACACTAAAAGCCAACCAGAGAGCAAGACTGAACCATTCACACATTCACAGGCAAACCTGCAAGAAGTCAGCACGCATAAATGCAGGAAGGAGATGTATGCCAGGAGCAAATGTCAGATGAATTTTTTTTTTAAGCAGAGAGAAGAAACACAGTATTTTAGAACCTATGAAGCATCTCTGGCATGTTCCCTTCCATTTGCTACACGCTCTACTCAAACACTGTTCCATCCATCACAGGCAGTCATCCTTTTGACCCAAGCAATCAGCAGCTCACAGCTGAAGTTCAGAGCTATCCTTTTTTTTTCACTCCAAGTACAAGGTTTAAAAAAAGAAAAAAGTGTAGTGATTGGAAACTGCATTCAAGAGCTCCGCAAGCAATGTGAACAACTATCAAAATATTTAATGTTATACTGAGGGGTTTGTTAAGCACTTCCCAAAGCATGGCAAAGGCCTTTGTGCATGTGGACGACCACTCTCCGAGAGCCACTGCTGCAGCCACAGACACCTTCACAAGAGAGCAGAGCAAGGAAAGCACGGGTACTTGAGGCAGAGAAGGGGTTTCATTTTCCTCTTGGGGGGCTCATCAGCTTCCCAAGGTTGGAAAACACTGCCCTATAAGGAACTTTCCACCGGAGGATCTCTACACACTGCATGCTTACAGGTGAATCCTTGCAACACTTTACGGGGACGGGAGCGCTTTCACGGCTGGGGAAACTGAGTCACGGGAACCTTCCCAAACCCTCTCCGGTTTAAGCTCTCCCGTTTGGTACCATGAGCACTCATCTTGCAGACAGGCTGAACCCAGGCAGCGATAATCTCCCCCTCCTCCCCGCACCACCTCACGGGCAACACGTGTGTCCCCCGCCCGCCAGCCTCGGGCAGGTGCCGCTGCCCCCACCGTGAATGTGAGGGGACGGGGACCGGGGCACAGCGACGGGGACCGGGCGGCATGGCGCGCGCCCACCACGCCTCCCCCTTCCCGGTGGGGGGCGGGAGGGGCGNGGCCGACAGCTCCATGCGGCGGGCGGGCCGACGGCGGCGGGCCGAGGCTGTGCCGGTGGCGCCCGTTCCCCGCCGCTCCCCCTCACACGCCCCCTCGCGCGCGGCCGCGCCCCCGCCGCCGCTTTAGAACCTGCGCAACGTTTTCCCCGGCGCGCGCGCGAGGGGGCGGGAGCGGGGGGTGAGGGAGGGAGCGAAGGAGGCGGGAGCGGCGCCTCAGGCGGTTCCCGCCCCGGCCGCGCCGCCTCCCTCCCGCCTCCCGCCGGGGGTAGAGCCGTGAGGGAGCGCTGCCCGCCGCCGCCGAGCCGTGGCATTTACGGGCGATTTCCACAGGAACGCGGCCCCCGGCGGCCGTGTGCCGGCGGCGGCGGCTGGGGAAGCGGCGAGCGGCAGAGCGTGGAGGAGGGAGCAGCGCTGCGGCAGGAGCCCGGCGTGGCTCCTCTGCCCGGGCACCCGCTGCAGGTGCCTCAGCACGAGGTGCCTGCCACGGCCCACCTTTAAGGGGAAGGAAGCACCCGAGGTTCGTCGGTGCTCGTGGTGGAAAGCAAGGACGAAAGCCTGAGGGCCCGCAAACGATCAGAATGTTTTACTAGTAAATTACACATTTTGACATGGAAATTGGTATGTTAGTCCCTGACCTACTGTATAAGCACACGGCGGTGGGCTTTGGAAAAAGGGGTAAGATGAGAAGGAAAAGAGAAAAGAGATGAATTAAAGGGCCGGCGGGGGGGTGCGGTGAAGGAGTTGGGGAGCAGGGGAGAGAGAAAGAAAGAAATAAATATAAAAAGGGGAGAAAAGAGAGAAAAGGAGTTCACCAGTCCTGGTTCCAGTGTCAGTCCAGCTGATGGGATGTCAGTCCCGGTTTCAGCGTCGATCCAGCTGCGTCAGTCCGGCCGATGAGATGTCCAGCGTCCTGGGGGTGCCTCTGGGCCTCTACCAGCGCAATAGGGCTCTGTGGACATAGCACACATGTAGCTGTCAGTCATCGTGGAACAAGCAGGACCTCAGGCCACCTCTCGGAGGTGACCAAGGCTTTCTTGCGTGAGGCATGAGAAAACAGGGACGTCATGAGCAGGCAAGCTCCCTTGCGCACCAATCTGCGTGCAGAAACGTGTTTTTGCTTTCCAACCACTGCTTCAAACAACAGACTGAGAGTTTTTTCTTTGAAGTCTCCTAGGAAACTTTTTACATCAGAGCAGGGTCTTATTTCTACATATGCAACTACCTATTCTCCCACAACTGTGCTCAGTTGCTCCTCTGCTGTGACTGAACGCCACCGAGTCCTGTTTGCATGCAAAGTCTGAGACAGGCCAAACCTTACTGTAGAAATGGCAAATATACGATGAGAGTGTGTTAATGTCAGTCGTTTAGTCTGCAAGTGTTCATTTGCACACAACAGGCTGTGTCCACAGGTACGGATTGGGTAACTGGCAGGGTGCTTACCCTTGCTGCAGCCATCTAAGAACTCAAAGTCCACTGTCGGAATGGTGACCTTTCAGATAATCATTAGGCAGAACTAGCAGTTTATAACAGGGTTTTGGTACTTCAACAGCACAGCTGTTGAATATTCAAAGTGTTTACACTATATTACAAAATTATTGTTAATAATAATAAAAGCTTCTTATCTTTTTAATTCTTCCTTTCTCATATTCTGTGTTTTAGAGGGAATAGGGAAAGTACTTAAGGTAAAATTTTCTTTGTTTCTCAAAATTAAGACCTTCAGAAAAGAAGTAGACACAAAAGAAGATCAGAACATTTCTCAGGATTGCAAGGATCTGCTCGTATTCCTTTTCCTCACATTTGAATCCGCTTGCTGAGGTGTCAGACTGGAAAAAGGAAGAAACAGTGCTCCAATGACCACATTAGGATAAAATAAAAGAAAGAAACCCCCTAGTCACAACAAACTTCCAGTTATTATTATTCTTTCAATTATCGATAAACTTTCGTACTTCTTAGTCCAGCATGTTTACAACTCATTATTTAATATATGCCTCCTTAAGGTCAAGAATACATGTATATATTAATTTTGTTGACGGATACGAAAAGAAGTTCTCAAAAACAAATTGACCTGCATTTTGATCACAAGCTCTAATAGTCGTCTTATAAACAGATATGTATAGTAAGAACCCACGTGCTTGGTATTATCAGTATAATTTCCACATGATATTCACTTCTTTCTTTCTGCTTTTCCCACACCAGCAACTGACCCAAAGCAAAGTTTAAGCAATAATTGCACCAGTTACATCACAGCTTTCAGAAAAGCACTCCTTTGCCTGGAAGTACTTGTCACAAAATGCTACAGAGTGCCTCACTGCAGTCTGGTCAGGGTTTTGTGTCTGCTTGGGGTTTATTTTGCAACATTTTGGACAAAACGTTACCTTTAAAAGCTGTTCCACCACAGTTACTTTTCATTCTACTAATGGTTATAATGTAATTTCAGTATAATGTTCAATTACAATGTAATTTCAATTTTTTTCTTTCGCATTGGCAACCAAAACCTGAGCGCTGAAGGCAAAGAGCAAGAACATCTCCCATCCTCCCACCCCATCCAAGTTCTGAATTACCGTTAAGTGAATGTTGCTAAACCATTCGTTGGGACTGGAAATAATTAAGACAAACAATTTAATCAATCAAGGTTTTCAGATCTTACAGCCTGTTTTAGCAGTACTTCAAAAGCCATTCCGTGATAAGAGACCTTTTCTGAAGTATATCAAGAACTAGATTACAGAAATCTTTATTGGAGTTGTTCTTGTTACCACTAATTGTACAGTCGCGCTAATATATAGCAGTGAACTCCATGTGCAGAAAACCAAAGCAAATATTGAACCTTCTTTAGTACAAATTCAGAGACCCAGATCCAGGAGGCTTTAATCAAAATTCCAATTAACTTCAAAGAGTTTTACTTGAGTAAAAACTGCAAGCAGAATCTAGTACAGAAAAAAATTACCATTTTAATTGCTGCTAGCCTGATTAAGCGATTCAGCTTCCAGTTGATACAAGCACTTACATTAACACTAAAAATTTATTAATGGTCATTTATATTCTACAAAGCCTAATCCTGCCAAAGATTTTTTTTTTCCCCCAGAAGACTGCAGCAAAGATCAGCATAGCTTCAAAACCACCCAGCACATCCCCAAAGATGCTTGGTGAAGCTTCAACAAACGACCTTGCAGCAGAAGCCAGCGCTGGCAACCTGCGAGTACGGTGCTGCAGCGGCTCCGTAATGTCCCGGAGCTGGCAGCCCTGAGCAGCCGGACTGTCCATGCCGGGTGCAAGGTATCGCTGAGCCGGGGGCTGAACCGGCCTCTCCCACTGCGGTGCTGCGTGTCTAATTAGCAGTAGATGGCACTCATCCTGCTGCCCTGCAAGCACAGGTCCAGTTTATTTGCACACTGTGGTTTCGGCAGGCAGCCTCCTAACACACCGCAGAAAGTAAAGAGCAGTAAACAGGCACAGTCGGTGCTGCCCTGACCCTGGGGAGCAGCCCCGGCTGCCTCATGGAAGCATGGAAGGCACAAGCAGGATGCACCGGGTATCAGTGCAGTTAAGCCCAAGGTCAGCAGAAAAACTACCCTGTCGGTATGCTCACATCAATTAGTACTTTTAATGTCACTTTCTTAAAACGCGTGGAAGGAATGCAGCTGCCCCCTGCTGCCAGCTGGCAGCTCCTCGGCTTACCCGGAGCCCTTGGCACCAGCAGCCAGCGAACAATGTGATTAAAGCTCTGCTGCTATGTGTTCCTCACCTGGCTCCGATCTGCTCCCAGCACAAGGATTTCCCCACGCTGGATGGCCAGTGAGCCCCAGCCCACAGTAGTGCACTGCCTCCAGGTGTTACACAGCAGACACAAGGAAAACAAATGGGGAAGTCGCCCAGCCTTACCAAAGGAGCTAGTCCTGAAGGGGTAGAGGTCCTCTCCCCAAGCAGAGGACCCCCTGAGAGCTCTGATTGAGGTCCGTCATGAAGAAAAATAC
Organism: Rhagologus leucostigma; assembly: GCA_013397725.1. Lineage (NCBI taxonomy): Eukaryota > Metazoa > Chordata > Aves > Passeriformes > Rhagologus > Rhagologus leucostigma. The sequence continues at coordinate 175,275 of VZTD01005250.1, forward strand.
TTTCTGTGTAATTTTGTTTCCATCTGTAACCACTTTTTGACCATCGTGGAGTTTCTCCATTCCTTACACAGCATACAGGACAGTTGTCAACTTCAGCGTTCCGTGCTCTTCAGATGTGAGCACCCAGCACTTCTCTTTAAATGCGGTCATGCCTCGGCTGCAGATCTAAGGCCCCTAGAGGACTATTTTAGCGGGATGGTAAGCCAGAATCCCAGACTGTGATCCTCTCAATCCAACACAGCTGGCATTTGTCCTTTAGTATCAGGTCAAACTGGTGGGCAGCTGTTTTCCTCTGCACCTTGTCTCACAGCCAGGTGTGGCTGAGACCCTCCGGGTAGGTGTTTCTTCCCAGACTTCCTTGAAGAGCTCTGCTGCTTCCCAGAGCAGGATCAATGCAAAAAATAGCAGCTACCACTTTTTGTAAATGCCACTGGAAGAGAGTTTTTTGTTCTCCTACCTTTTAAGTGATAGCTCAACAATTATTGCACAAACCCAGTAGTGTTGGTGATCAAGGTCCTGTCCCTCCTCTGTCTTCAGAGCCATAAAATCCCACCTTCTGGGAGACTGCCCCCAAACACCAGATTATTCTCTTTTTCAAGAGCAAGGGGAATACATATTCACCCACTGAATCACTCGCTTAGTGCAAGATAAATTCAGAGTTCACTGGGCCATGGAGCAGCTATGGCATGGTCCTTTTTCTGGGCAAGACGAGATTTGTGTCCTGACCACAACACCTGGCTGTGTGTACATGTCATCCGCTGCCTGACTCACGCAAAATACCTAAACATGTCCTAGGGAAGGTGCTGAAACACTGATCTCTGCTTTCCAACACTTAGCTAGAGATCAGTCTTTCTTCTCTCTGGGCCACTTTGACTGTCACAGCAAGAGTGAACCATGTTGGTTTGGTACACAAAACACACATTTCAGATAAATTCCTCTACAGGAAGCTGTGGTAGGATTTTCACTGCTCTGAAACCTAGACTAGAAGTGTGGGTGGGCAAGAGAAAATAAGTGCTTTTGTGGTTTGTTTTCTTGAAAAATATTTTTGTGGTTTCAATGAAATTGAGTTTTGTTGTTTCAATTAATTTGAGTTTTGTTGTTTTAGTGAAAGCCTGCCCATCTGTGGACATACGATATGTCTTTGAAAAGCCTTGGCTCCCACATGCTCTATGGAAACTTCTTCAGCTGTTCATTGCTTAAAACTTCCAAAGACTCCCACTCTCATGTAAGATCTTCTCCGGGCACCGCCTGTTTGTAGAGCATCCAGCCCTAAAAATGTTTCTTTTCACAGAGGACTATTTGTATGTGAGACAGTGTACGACCCCTGTTCCTTCCTTTGTGAAGGGCCAGAGTGCCAGTGCTCACTTCCTTCACCCCTGAAGCACTCTGAAAACTTCATAAGACTTAAAAACCAGCTATGGGGCTAGAGCCTGTTTCACACTTAGCTGAGGGTTCAGCATCTGTGCAGTTGTGACACGATTGGTGTTTGTGGCCAGATCTGCTGCTTTGGTGCCAGAAGCAGGCTCCCAGCCTTCACAGGCTCCCAGCCTTCATGCCAGGACGTGTCTGCGTTATGCCCTTGGGATGCTAAACCTGGGAGGTGCTCTCCACCCATGTTACAGACCTACCATATTAAACCATGCCCTGCCATGCCATGCTGTGTGGGGTAGAGCAGACTGGGCTGGTGGAAAAAGTGTGTTACAGCCCCTCCAGGCTGAGGAGAACACTTAGCTCAGACCCTCCATTTCTTGGCAAGGGCTCTGACCACACGGCTGCCATTTACACACATGCTGCGCTCCGTGACAGCACCTTTAAAGGTGCCTCCGCTCTGGTGGGTGCCTGACCTGAGATCACAACAGAAAAAGTAAAGGGAGAAGGAAGAATGCAGAGCCCTAACTCCTAAGCTCCAGGGAGAGACTGAACTCCCCACAGTCTGCCTGCTGCCTCAAGGCAGCTCCCTGCTCTGGGTGGTGGTTTGTCCCTTGGGATGCCTCTTTGTATCAGCAGAAGCCAGAAATCAGAATGCAGTCCTGGGAGGCACCTCAGTGTCTTGCTCGCTGGATCTGAGAAAGCAGTTGCTGTGACCAGCACGAAGCTTGCACTTTGTGTGGAACGTTTGTTCTCCTTGACAATGTCCTATGTAAAAACCAACCACCAGTTGGTTTCTTCCTGAGGGAATGTCCTTTAGTACCTTGAGAGCCATTCCTGACCTTCATGCCTGACCACAGTCCTCATGAACCAAACGGAACCCAGCTTCTGCCTCCTGAAAGATGGGACTTCGTGGCTCATCACCCGAGTGGGTCCTGTTGGTGCACGGGAAACAAGCCAGTGAGTCCCAGGAGAAGGGTGCAAATTGCAACAATGCACCGTGTCACTGCTTTGCCTGTCCCTTGGAAGCACTATTTCCCAAAGTGACATGGAAAAAGGAGTTAATTCTCATTTGTTACTCGACTACCGTTGACTTGTTTTGTGTATTTGGGCTCAGCAAAAAGCTGCTCCTCAACTTGTTCACAGAACAGGATTGTTATTATTATCTGCTGCCTGACAGCAGGGTTGTGAGGATCCAATAAGTAGTTTTTGAAGCACTGGGAGAGGAATGAAAGGCATTAGGGAGCAACGAAGTGCCCTACCAAGTGCTTTCGCCTGATTTCCCTGCACACAGCAGCATCCATGTGGGCTCTGAGCTGCGCCTGTTCATTAGGTGGCACTACAGGCCCAAGATTCCACGTGTGAGAGCAGTCTCCAGATGGCTCTGCTGGGTCTGGGCAGGGGTTTGTAGGTTCCAACACTTCGTTGCCCTATTTGCATATGTTTTTCCTGGGGAAACATGCTGTCCTGACAAATAGTGGAAGAACACAGGACTGGCATTGCAAGTGCAAAGCAGCAGCAATTGAGATTTCTGATACAGCTCTTCAGGATTGAAGTCTCCAAGAACTGCAGGGGGAGCCTGTAATTGCTTGGGGTAAATCCCACACCCAGGGACCTGCAGCCCACCTGCTCACCCTGGTTGCACCAGAGCAGTGCAAAGGGGCTGCTGCTTTCCTCTGAACTGGGAGACATCACGGTCGGTTCTCACAAAGACCTCATCCATTCTCTGTTGGCCTGTGGAGAGGCCTCAAAGGCTGCTGGTGATCCAGAGACACATAGTCTTCAAGGAGAGGGCACTGTGCCACCTTACCTTTTCTGTTTGCCTCTGCTGCAGGGCTGTCAGTGGTGTCGGGCATCTGCCCCGGGTCCTGGAGCCTCCTGTGCTTTTGAGTAAAAGATATACAACACATCTCAGGTTGTGCCTTTTCCATTGAAACATCCTGAGCTGAACTCGGGTTGGGAAGGTGCCTATGTTCTCTCACAACCCTTCCAGCCACCTTCTTCTTCACCTTGATTTCCTTGGCTTTTCCCTGGTTAAATGTTTACACAAGTTTTCAAAGCCAGGGAGTGTGTGGGCAAGATCTGAGAGTGCTTCCCTTGAACAATTTGGTTTGAGGTGTTTTAACTCCCTCCTCCCATGCTGCCAGTTTTTCCTGGCCTGGCACAGTCCTGGCTCTGCTTAGGCACACCTGACTTGGCTGACAACTGACACAGCTGTTCCTATCCCAGTGCTCCACTAGAGCTGAGCTTGGGCTCCTCCATTCCAGCTGGCAGCTTAGTCATTCTCTAGCTCTGGGTCAGTAACCTGCAGTCTACTCAGTGCTCCTCTGTCTGAAGCTGAAAGATAAATGCCCTTGAAATCTGAAGTAACCACGATAATTTTATTTTGAACAGGAAAATGGACTGTTTTTTCCCCTTATCTAATTGATTAGGAATGTCAAATATTCTTTTCTGTACACTGTGCATGCCTCTTACTTATGTAGGAAGCAGCTGGTCTAGGGAATGAGCCAAACACTTTTTTTAACTAGAAAAAATTGAGCTTTCTTTTGGGACTCGGGGGGCTGTCACTGTATTTCATCGTGAGTTGACAGATAGAATCCAACTCTCTGCTTTTCCTTCTGCGTCCTGACATGTCTCTGGGAAATGCCTGCCATATCCCTGCTTCAAAGAAAACTGCAGGTGTCTGGGAGAATGGGGGCGAGGAGGGGTCGCTGGGGCAGTCAGGCCAACGGGATGTTCACAGCTCAGGAGCCACGTCTGGGCACCTGATTAACATCAGAAAAAAATCTTGGCTTTTGTCTGGGTGGATTTCTGTCTACTTCTATTTTTGCATATTGCTGAGCAGTACTAGATGCAGCAGTTACTATCTAGAGGATGATATTAGCTTTGCATCCGCGTGACTTTCTAATTCTTTCTGTAATGGGCTTAAAACGGAGTGTATGTTCCCGTTTTTCTCTGTAGACAGTTATGCTTCCCATCTGAAATCATTCAGCCTTACGCTGCATTTCCAGAAAAACCTTTCTTAGGAAGAGCCTGAAATTGCAGCGTAGGTAGATTTGTTTCTGAGGAAAACTTGCTTCAGCAAGATTGACAGGTACAGCACCGTCTTCTTGGAAAGCCCAATAGAAAGATGGTTCTTGGTACAGTTTGGCCAAATGGGTAATTGAACCCCCTTAAAAGATGTAGGACTCTGTAGGATCACTAGTCATTGTAACTCCTGGAAGTTCACGTCAAGAAAGTCACCAATGGATAGAATTATTTTGTAGGATGACTTGTAAAAAATAATAAAGAAATAGACAATCAGTGTTACAGATGTCACCGTAAAGCTGTCACTATGCATGTGCCTCAACCCAAACCAGACTGCTGCAGCTCCTCATGACCATGGCCAGTGGTTTACATAGAATCCTAGAATGGTTTGGGTTGGAAGGGACCTTTGAATATCATCTAGTCCAACCCCCCTGCAATGAGCAGGGACATCTTCAAGTAGATCAGCCTGCTCAGAGACCTGTCCAAGCTAACCTTGACGGTTTTCAAGGATATGTCATCTACCACCTTGCTAGGCAACCTTTGCCAGTGTTTCACCACCTCATATATCTAACCTAAATTGATCCTCTCTTAGTGTTGCGAGTTGGTAATTTGTTATCAGGGGATGTACAAAATAAATGGTAATGAAAACATTAAGTGGTAATTTTATCTCCAGTAACATCTTCTGTTCACCAAAGGAGAGAGCAGCAATGGGTCATGCACTGGTGGATCATTGAACTACTGGGGATGGCATCATCTGCAGGAGGTTTATACCCAAGCGAAGGGAGCTGGGAGATACCAAACAGATGGGGGAGTGTCTTACATCTCCTTTTATAAATGTTCACATGACTTCTCAGCACTCAGCCATGGCTGATGTCATCACCATTGCTTCCCACTTTCTGTGATGCAGATGAACTTGGCAGGTTTTCATCACGCATCCCAGATGTGTATCTGGTGCAAGTGGGGGAGAAAATAGAGCTAGGGATGGACCTTCCCAGTCAAAATAGCACATATTCCCCGTGACAGGTTACTATGGGAAGTGATCATTCTGATAGCCACCTTGAAAATACCTCGGTTTGGTGAGTTGGCATGGCACTGACAGAGCCCTGAACAGGCTCACACGTGAGGTGTCCCGACCAGCAAAGCCCACCACTTATCTACACAGGCCTCCAAGTCCGAGTCCTGAAGAACAATAAAAATGGTTTAAAGAGCACATACACAGCCGGACCTGAATATTCCCCCTTTGTACTGCAGTTGTCTGGTGCTTCCAAGAGCCGTTTCAAATGTGGATTCATAGTTGTTTTTAGGGCTATGGCCAGAATGACCCTCTCAAAGCTGAATATTCAGCAGTAACTGAGCTGCTGAATGCTGCTTGATGATCTTGTAAGGATCAGGGAGCTGAAAAGGCTTGGTTTCACCTGGTCTGGCAGAAAACACCGGGATTTGTTAAAGCAGCTAGCCAAACAACCTTCAGCATCTGCTCCCTTACCAGAGAAGGCCAAGCAACAAACATTTGCTGGATAAAAGGTTCCACCAAGGTCTCACTGGCAGGAGGGAGATCTGCCAGCAGTGCTGCTCTTCGTCACTGAGACCTGGTGTCCAGGGGCTGCCCTGGACTTAGAGGCAAATATGGACAACCTAGTTATTCCCACCAGGCATGAGGACACCTGTATGTACACAGTAATTTGGCCTAAGTGTTTGGATTTGTCTTTTCCAGGTTTTTACTTGCATTATCAGGAGCTGGTGAGTTGCCAAAGGTTTGGCAGCTGATAAAAACAAGTGCCACGCCAGACTCAGGGAAAGCCCCACACTCAGATGCAAATTGCTAGCCCCAGCAACTCTTTCCGATGTGTTTTGAGGTCCCTGAGGGATATATTCTTTGACAGCACTGTTGGAGGACAAGGCATACTCTGCCTGTGTTGAGCAAGATGGATTTTGCTGAGACAGTGGTTCCCATGATCAAGTTTAAGCAATAACTGTAGCTGTTAAATAAATCAAGAGAGGAGCTGTGTTCCTGGACTTGCTGCTGCTTGTCATACACTGGTACATTGTTCTCCTGAGGTGGGATTCACTGTTCTTGGCATTTGCCAGCTAAAAATTAAGCACCTTAAATTGAGCTGACTGAAAATGAAGCAGTCAAACACCAACAGCCCTTGTCTCCTTCTCTAGACAAAAGAGAGTGTTGAGCACTGCCACAGCATGTTTCATCCCAAACTTAAAAAATTTAAGCCAGGGAATCAAGTTCTTTTTCTGGACATGCCCATCTTATTCTGTAGACTACTGAGGGAGATGAGACAGCTGGCTGAGACTTCAGAGCCAGTGTTTAGACATCTGTTGTAAGGTGAATCCCACTGATGTCCACCACACAGATTGGGAGGGCACAGCAAACATAGGGGCAGTACAAACACTCAGACTTCTGCAGGGCTGCATGCTGTGTTCCAGCTCTGCCCCAGTTTCCTTCCTAACTCCCACCAATCCATCTCCAGCACCTCTTTGACATGATTAAATTCGTTCAGAAATCATCCTTCACTGACCAAGAGGTTGGTCAGTGACAACACCCTGACTGCTGATGTGACTGACCACATACACCCTTGTAGCAGGGGACAGGATCATCTTCTGGATGGGAGAAGAACAGACCAAAACAGTGCCGAGAAGATCTCACCTTCACAAAGCATCTGTTATTACCCAGAACACAGATCCTTACTCAGAGGCAGGAACTGACATTTGAGCCCAGACAATGCAGGTAGGTGGGCCCTTGGATCTGGCTTTTCTGGATTGCCTCAGGAACGTCAGTGCACAAAGTCAATCCTTGAAACAAATGAGTTTGCTCAACTTCGGGCATCAGTGGGCAAGTACCCCAAATACCTACTAGACCTGCCACCTGCTGCTCCGCTGCAGCATCTGTCCCTCTTGCCTTGTGCCAGGACAAGGCTGGCCAGCTGAGCAAGCTGTTGACCGAGTGTTGAGCCTTGACAGGAACAGAGATGTGCCCTGTTGTCTGGGAGCACCCAAGAATCACTGGGTCCATTTTGCCCAGCAGCCTGTGTCCTCATGTAAGTAAGTGGAAATCTGGGGAGACGCGTATACAGCTGAAGTGATGTCATTTTGTGCACAAAGGCCGCAGTTCGATTTAAAGAAGGACAACTCCTTGCTTTCTTGCACCTGTTATTTAATCAGAAATCCCAATAATCCTCAGACAGAAGAGATATGGATCCGATCAGCCCGTTGGAGACTGTTGATTGACACTGCCAACAAACGAGAGGCATGGTATCTCAGATGTTAAATTTCTCAGGAAAGAAGTTAGAATAAACAAAACGAGTTTTACTTGGCTTCTTCCGCAGTGCAGAGATTTAAATACAGCCAGTTGGGTGCCAGTGACACTGTCACTGGGAAGAGAAATCCCAAAGGAAAGAAAACTGACCACAAGCCAAATGGGAACTGAAGAGCCAAGGTGCAAGTAACAGGGGTTCCCCTCATCCCAGTCTGGAAGCCTGGCCATAAAATGTCATGAAGCCGTTCATCCCCCGTGTAATGTACATTGTTCTCTTATTCTGTTGTATCTAATCTGGCAATAAATCAGCGTATGTGACATGGCTGCTGTGATTAGTCTGTATGGATGCCTCTGCAGGCTGAGTATGGTTACACGGCAGTGGTTTGGGAAAGCTGCCTAGCTTACCTTGAGGATATGTTATCCTGCAAAGCAGCTAAACCTGCATCATTCCGGGGGCTGGGAGAGGACAGGAGAAGTGCTCAAGGGCCTGCTGCTCCCCACGAGCAGCCCAAGCACAGGGGCCTCACTCCTCCGCAGTGCTGGGAACAGGCAATCCATGGCAGCGGGGATGAGCAGCAGCCCTGAAGTGCTGATGCTCCTGGGAGCCATTTGCACTGACCGACCCCCACACAGCAGGGGAGAAAAACAAAAACCGGCCCAGGAGGGCCTTGTTGTGAGAAGGAAGTATTATTTAACGTACATTGTGTTGGGAAAGGAAAACAAGGGTCCTGGCACTGAGCCAGGTCCATTGGCCTCTTTTTTTTTTTCTCTTTTCTATTCTTCTGGGCAATTGTTCTAGTGAGGACAATTTTTTTTTTTTGGTTGTTTTTTTGCTTTGTTTTGTTTTCTTTGGTGTTTTTGGAGTTGACAATGCACGGGGTAATTTCTTGGTGCTTTTCCTGTGTTTCGGCACAGGGACTGCCCGAACGCTTGGCCGCATTTCCCGTGACAGAGACGCCACTGCCACGTCCACTGGCACCAGCACCAGCACCAGTACATGGGTTGCATCATCAGTTGAGCAGGGGCTTCTCGAGTGCCCCAGAGCTGGGGGGCAGGAGGGAAAGGCAGAAGTGTGGGCAGAGAGGTGAGTCAGTGTGGAAAGGCAGCACACATTTCTGCAGGGTGACTCACCAGCCCTTAGGAAGAAAAAAAATAATAAAAAAAAATTCCAGCCAAATTCTTTCAGGGAGGTAAACAAGGTCACACAGCGCGGCGAGATCCTGTTTACCTGAGACAGGACGTCTTTGCAGAGCCTGTGCTGGAAGCAGGGACATGTTGACATGACTCAGGGTGGCCAACACAGGGACGTGGGGCTGGGGGCAGCACTCAGCCCTAGGACCCCAACTTCACCACAGCAAGGAGAGGGTGAAACCTTGCAATGGAGCTGGATGCTCTGCTCTGTAGGAGCTCTCCCTGCCATCGTGCTGCTCTGCCAGGAGGGAGAGCAGGAGGAAAGGGACCACTGGGTGACGGCAAGGCTGTGCTGGCACTTGATGCTCACCTCCAGCCCTTGCCATACTTGTGGCCCTGGAAGATCTGACCCACTGCTGCCCACTTGCCCGTATCCCATCATGAGCGAGTGCTTTCCCCACGGCCCCACAGGGAAGTCCCGGTGGCCACACAGTTAATTAGAGCCCATTCCAGACGCTGACTGAGTGTTTTTTCCTGATAACAAGACGTGTGTGAGTGTATGTCGCTCGTCGCTCGGGTGAATATCCTGTTCTTGCGACGGGCCAGGGAAGCGGGGGGCAGCCGGCGGGGACAGACGGGGACGGGACACAGGGCAGTGTGCCGGGATTTCGCATTCCTGGCATTCCTGTCTTAGCCTGCAACTGCAAAACAGCCCAGTGGGAAGAACAGGGCACCCTCTGGATGAGAGAGCTCAGCTCTCTTCCGCACTGGAGTGTGTGCATGGGGAGGACAGGGATATACAGGAGTAGAAGTTACCCTGGTGTGAGCACTTGAATTCAACTCACAATAGGCATGTTTCTGTTGCTCCTTCCTCTTCCACAATCTCCAACTCATCAGCCAGACTGCACTTCTCACTGTATCCAGACGAGTGAAGGATGCTTGGCATTCTCCCCACTCCTGAGCTGCTGTTGGGAACCATCACAGTGATGGAGGACACCACAGGACACTCTCTTTCTATCAGCATTGCTTCAGCTCTTGGGGCTGCAGGAAAACCCCCACAGCCCTGCTTCATTCCCAAAGAAAGCACAGAGCCCGAGTGCCCCTCAGCTGGCTGCCTCAACCTGCTCCCAGCTCCTCCACCCTTGCAGAGTTGAGCCAGGATCTGCAATTCAGATATTTCAAGAAATGCAGCAAGAAGACCTCTTTTCTTTCTTTCTTTTTTTTTTTTTAACTTTTTTCACTGACACGCCAAACCAAACAGGGCTAGTTCTGACCTTCAGCCTAAGCTATGTCATGATGGTTTTGTCTCACAGTCAAATCACAATCCTTGGGTCTTGCAAAACCAGGTACGTGGAAAAAAGAAAGAGTTCTTTCTTCCTTTAAAGCACACCACTGTTCCACCTACTCCAGCTTGCCATTTTCCCCTTTCACAACCTTCAGTGGTTTGGTACCTTTCTCAGCGAAACAGGCACATGTCATAGCCCCACTGAGCACTGAAAAAGGAGAAGGAGACTCCTTGGCTCCCACCACCAGCTGCATACACATGTGTTGTTGGAAGGGGAAGGGACCAGGAGGACAGAGGACAGTGCCTCTGGTCACGTGCGGAACATCGTTTTTGAGGAATTGAAAGCATGTTATGTCTGCAAGATTGCAAAAAACACCCAAGGATGCTTCTACATTTTAGGAAGTGGCCAGCACAGCCATTCTTAGGCCTGGACAGGCTTGTGGGAAGCTCTCGAGGGAGTCCTGTTGATAGGACTGCCTCCCTGCAGCCACTGGGAAGAAAACCTGCCGTGTGCAGTTTCCATGCCCACGGCTGTACACGCAGCAGGGGTCTCAGCCTCATCCCAGCACCTGCTGCCTTTGCCCTGGCACTGGTGGGGTGAGGAGCTGGTGGGTTTTGGGGTTTGCTTGCTGCTTGGTTGGGGGGTGGACACCTGCCAAAAGCACTGAGATTTTGGTAGGTCTGTGTGTTTCTTTGCTGCATTGCTGGTGGGGGAATCCCCGCAACACCAGGTCAGGGTATCTGTGGGACTGCAGTCAGCACCAGCTGAGATGCCTTTGCTCAGCAGGAAGGCAGGTCCTTGCTGTCTCAGGGTCTGTCTCTGTAGAGAAGAGCTGCTGTGCATCAGCCCCAGTTTTCTTCCCAGCATGGAAGGATGTTTCACCCCTCCCTGGAATAGGACTAAGCCATGCTGCAGAAAAGTGCCCAGTGCAGGACAAGGCAGAGGGGGCTTCTGCACTTTGAACTCCACCCGCAGTGCTGCTGTTTATTCCTAAACTCATTGCATTCGATTTCTTTTCAAAATGCCTTTTACACTTGCAGCTGAGGAGAGCCCTGTTATTGGGGAAAGGCAGGAAGATTTTGGACAACAAGTTGACAAGTGCCTTAAAAACACGTTTGGGTCTGTAGGAGAAATAGTGTCAAGATCTGACACTTGCTAGCAATGTCAGTCTCATCCTGAGGTTGCTTGGGAAGGGGCGTGCGCGTGTCCTGTACTGCCCAGAGAAAAGGTCCAAAGATCAGGAGCTTAATCAGAGGCACAAAAGCTCCAGTCACTCAAGAATTTCAGGGCAGCCCGGAGCTCCCAAGCAATCCAACTCCTTGGGAACGGGAAAACCCCAGCAGGGATTCGGTGGACTCTCAGAGGATTACAGTCTGAATGACTAAACCTGTTAGGTCACTCGAATGATCTGCTTCCTTTTATGGTCAAAAACAAGTGTCAGAAACACAGGTTTCCTCTTTCCTTAGAACTGGGTTTTCTCAGTACCACAAATCAGAGCATGCAATGCTAAAATTAAGTGTCTGAAAGCACATGCACAGTGTTGCAATCTTGCTGCCTTGCCTACTGGTCTGTGTAATGCCTGAGTTGGGTAACAAACAATAGAGGTTGGAAATAGCCAGGACGGAGATTTCCTCTTTCAGTTGCAGAATTGTTTCCTTGACTGGTGCGTGCATAAGCCAGGTGGCAAAATGCTTGCCCCAACCAAGTTTCCTGGCAAGCAGGAGGGATCTTTGGGTGAGGGGTGGAAAGGAGTGAAAGAAAAAGTTCCCAAAAAGCAAATCCTTCCTTTGGGCTTCACCTTCCTCCTCCCACTCCTTTACAAGTTCACTGTATCTCTCAGTAACCGGTTCTGGCAGCTCGTCACAAACTTCTCAGGTCCTTTTCAGACCTGTGGATGGGAACTATCGGCATCCCATACCAGCTGGGAGAGCTGAGCTGCAGATGCCCACATCCAAGGAGCTCTGCTAGCTGCCAAAACCTGGTGCTGTGACCTCTCCCATGCAGGGACATGTACCCCAGGGAGCCAGGCCTTACCAGCACTGGGGAGCAGCAGACCTTGTTGCTCTCCCCAGTTCAAGCAGTGCAGTGACCACCTCTCTCAGCCTGCAGAAGTGCCAGATGGAACCTGCTCTGGCCAAGCGCAGGCATCCAGCTCTCACAGAACTCTTGTTTCCCTCTGCTCCGATTTAATAAGGACTGATCACATTTGAAGTTCATGACCCACCTGCCTTACTCACAGCTCGCACTTGTGACGCTTTGGATTTGTGGCCACAAGTGTTCCAAATGCCGGGGACACTGCCAGCAGCGATGACATCCCTCCCCATCTGCACCACAGCACAGACAACACACCACAGTGGGCACAGCAGCACCATGCCAGCTCCCGACGTTTGCTGCCCGAGGGCCTCTGTTTCCTGGATGGGTGCTCACATGCACCCAGATTCCTTGGAGGATTTTTTAATCCAAGCTCATAAATATTCATGTTTCCCAGCTAGAAAAAAAATTCCCCTCTTGCTGGCTGTCCCTCCTCAGGGATTAGTGGTATATGGCACCAGGAAGTCTCCAAGTACCCAAAGCTTCTCTTACACCCTTCCACCAAACCCTGGTCTTTCCCCAAAAAGAGAAGCAGCTCCTTAACCCAAACCACTCCAATCAGCTAACCTCTTGCTTGGAAAAAACCACACAGGATGAACTTGCAATGAAATATCTCACTTTCTAGGTCAGAGCAAGGAGGAAAGGGAACAGGGTTCAGTCCTGGGTTTGGGGGTTGCACCTGGCTCCTCATCTGTGTTCAAAGTGGGAAACTAGAGCAGATTTTGTGTCCCACATGGCAACAGCATCTGGCTGCTCCTTCCTGGCCATGAGCTTTGAAACCACCTACAAGACCTGAGTAAATAAATAAGTACAACAATAGGTCACAGCATACCCGGTGAGACTACCCACGGAAAAGGGAAAATACGTATCATGGGGAAAAAACTGCAGATCCTGTTCAGCTGCTCCTTTCTGTTTCATTTAACACACTTGAAGGTGGCCGTGCTGGGAAAATGCTTTATTCAATTACTGGGCTGTTCACACCTGCCTCAGTGGAGCCGGGAGAGTCTCATCCCATCCAAACCCGGATGCAAAGAATACCCATTTCAGCCCTTTTCCAGCCATCTGACTGCATCTCACTGTAGCCAGAGAGACGCTCTGATGTGTAAAGCATCCCACATCCCTCCCAGGGGGCAAACCTGCACCACTGGCTGTCACCTCGCTGCAGCAGGCACTGCCCTTCACGGACCAAGAGCCTCATCTGGATTTGTGCATCCTTCTGGGAGGGAGCTGGTCCTCACCCAGCCTGGGATACTGGAAAGCAGGGTGCCCTGTGAGTGAGAGGTGTGCTCCTGCTTTGCTCCACTGGCCAGAACTGCCTCAAACTTTCCAGGGCAAGGCTATGCTGTGATTGTGGTGTTTTGTCCATGGCTACCAGGTTTATGGGACACCAGGGAGACCCCCTTTTCCTCCCATCCCCCTCCCAGTGCAAGCATTTTGTTTTTCTTCTTAATTAGTGGAAAAAATTCCTGAACCTGTCAGAGGGAAGGAAGGTCTTTTCTCTCTCTCTCTCTCTGTGTCTCTCCTTTGTCAATTACTGAAACGCAAACAATATCCATGGTCATGGTGAAACATTTTTTCCACCTAAATAACACCTCTATGGATTTTAAAGGCACAGTCCACTCACTCTGCACAGCCCCTCGGCATGAGAGATGCCCAGGAGGCATTGCAGGCACCCTGCAGAAATGCAGGCACTTCCCAGAACTTTTCCTCGCAGACATCAAGCCAGTGTGTGCAGTGTCACGGCAAACCCCTCTGCCCCCCTTTCTGGGAGAAGCTAACAGCCCAGCATGCCCAAATGTCAGCTCTCCTGAGCACCCTCCCAACCTGCTGATATCCATGAAACCTGCTGACATCCCCACCCAAGGCCTGGGAAGTGTTGAAATCCCCTCCACAGGGGGGGATGCAGGTGTGAAGAAAGGCTTCTTTCTGGGAGCACACCTTGGTTCAGTCATCAGCACTTTTCCGGTGCTGACCTCATTTACCTTTGTCTCTGATGTTGTTGCTCACAGCTGAAGAGACCAACAGCAGCTGACACCATCTCCTCTGCTCTTCCCTGGGTCTGTGCCGAGATTCCTGCTGAAAAATCATTTCTTTTCATGCAGAAAACAGCCAAGCAGGGCTGGGTTTGGGGACCAGAGCCTGCCTTCACTGACTGCATTGGCCAGCTTTGGCCAGGGCCAGAGGTCGGGACATTTGGGAACTCGGGAGTTTCCAAAGCTGCTGGGGCAAGACCTATGGCCAAGCTGCTTGCCTGATGTTTCTGCACCATCCATCGAATTTTTGCAGAATGTGCAAAAAAAAATTCACAGCAAACATTTTGTAAAGTGCATCGACTGTCAAACCACAAACCTCCCTGCTGCCTGGGTCCCCGCAGTGTTTGGGTTGCTGCTTAATCCCTTGCAAACAGCTTTATTGAGACAGTAATAAAAAAGTAATGAAAAAAGGGGGTTGTTTCCCTTGAGGCTGCCTTTACTCCAGCCTTTGCTGTGAATCCAAGGCAGTCCATCATGCCAGAGTCCTGTCTGCTATCTGCCTGGCTGGGGGAGGAAAAATGGTAGGTGAGCCCTGCCATAATTTTATATTCTGGTATCTTTTGTCTCCTGGCTCCTCTGCCAAGACCTTCACGGATCCACTGCTGTTACTGTTAGCTCCTCGTGTTAACCTGGTGTCTGCACTTCCTGCAGGGAGGCCACAGCATTTGGGGTTACCTGCAGTTCCTCTTAGCACTCAGTTTTTGGGGGGCTCTGTTGTTGTTTTAACCCTGCAACAAAATCCACAAACAGCTGAGGCTGCCTGGCTTCCTTGCTTCCTTTCTTTTAAGATGGGAAATTCCCAAGCCTGCAACAAGTTCACTTGGTCACGGGCAGATCATGGCTCAGGGAGGGGCAGCACCCTTTGGTCACGGGCTGTCTGAAGGCGAGTGAGGAACAGCTGCATGCTCAGGCAACGAGTTCTTGTTGTGGGTTTTTTTCCTAAATAGCTTTCAATTCTTCATATTTTCCTCCTTCTTTGTACCGTGCTTTTCCCTTGGCACAGCTGGCTTCTCCACCCCCAGGGCCCATCAGACATTGGTGCGTGGACAGCGAGATGGGGCCACACTCCAACGCATCCCTATCCCACCCTGGGACAAAGAGGGAAAGCACTGGTTTCCACTGAGCTGTCTCCAGCCATGTCTGGGTTGTGAGCAGGTGAGGCAGCAGGACACGGTGGCCGTCATGGTGGGGGCGCAGCTTACGCCAGGGAGGCACGAGCTGAGCACAGGGAGGAGAACGCCTGTGTGGGCTTTGTGCCACATGGCTGGGCTGGAGAAGGCTTTCCCTTCCAGCCACAGCCAGGTGTGGGGAGAGTTCAAGCTGTTTGTGCTCCTGAGTACCAATAAAATAAGCAGTCAAGGGTTTTCCTGGGCCTGTCCTTGAAAACTGATTTTTCACCTCATTTACCCACGAAACAGCTTTAGTGTTGCAAAGTGTCAATGCTAAAACCCACGAAGTCTGGTTCTAAAACACAGGGGTTTGCTCCTCGTGCCTGAATTTCCCCCAGCCTTGCTCTCCCATCAGCCTGCCGCTTTCAGGAGCCGTGTCATCACAGGAAGATCCATTGCCGCAGCCTCTCTCCACTGCCTGGAAGGCTGAATGCACTTCCTCCACCAAAAGATGAACCTCCTGCTGAACGGCATATCCTGAGACTGGGCCTTTAGGTAAAGTAGCAGTTGAGCAACCAAACCAGGGACAGTCGCCAAAACTCCCCAGCTCCTCTGAGATCACAGGTGCACCTGCAGCACTGGGTGCACGGAGCTGGCATCCCCACACGGAGACACTTTGCAGCAGCATGCTGCCAGGATTTATTTCCCGAGCCTGGCTTTGCGGGGTGGGTGTAAACCGCCCGCTCCAGCCTTGAGAAGTGGCACAGGTCCCTCCTGCCCGTGCTCCAGGCTGAGCTGTGCTGCATGTGCACCAGGGTGCTGTGGCGAGCGAGCAGCCTCTGAGCAAGCCCCTGGGCAACCAGCTGCTGCACGTGGGTGCTAGGCACTGGGCAAGTGTTGGCTCCTGGGGCCAGGGCTTGCAGCCTTTCAGCACTGGTTCATTCCAAGCTGTTAAAAGCAGAGACCACACTTATGGATGGGCTTGCCCCGGGACCTCCATGGCCAGGCAGTGTGTCGGACCCCGGGACATCGAGCCCTTCCTCCCTCTCCCCAGTCCAGGATGATGCTCCCAAGCTTTCTGTGCCTTGTATGCCTCTTCGCACCTTTTTCTTCTCAAAGTCCCTGCTGACAGGCCCTCAAACCGAAAGAAGTCTCATGCCAAAAAATCTTTCTTTTCCCTGAACTATCCCCTGGAAATCAAAATGGGGATTGTGATTTTGCCTGTATTTTCATTCTTGGGGGCAGACAGAGCTCACCGTTACTCCCTCCCTCCGGAGGATCAGAGAAAACGTCATCATGCCAATATGAACCATGCCCAGCAAGGTGCACACCCGTGAGTGTCAAGCTTGTCCTTTAAGGACATCCTGGATCACTCCTACACACTGATGTCCCCGGGTTCACCGCTGCAGCACAAGTCTTCGCTTGGGTCTGTGACCCTCACAGCTAAGCCACGGACTGCAGGTGCTCTGCGTGTGCTTGGGGGATCCCAAAATTCAGACACGGGGCAGGACCTGCCTTTGCTCCCCACAGCATGGCACCCAAGTGCCAGATGTGTGATACCTCCCTTGCTGGGAGGAAAGGGAAATGCAACGGCCTTTCCGACCAAGGGAAGGACTGCTGTTGTCTAGACGATGTGACTAAGGAGGGAAGGGGCCAACTGTTTGTACAGCTTTGGGAAGTGTAAACAGTGCTGACTGTCCCAAGCCCTTCAAAGCAGAGGAATCCGGAGATGGGATGAAAGCACAGGGAAATTCTGGCCGGGTGTCTTAGCAGAGCAGCTAAGGAGAAGGGGACCTCTTCAAGACAAAAACTCCAGCACCTGAGTCATTTCAAACCAGCCCAAGTGAGGGAGGAGGAGCACAGCACGGCTGGTTGTGGGCAGGGCTGTGCGTGGGCTCTCAGGACTTTCCCAGCTTTGGTTGCTTCTCTCTGCAATCTCAGAACAAGTGTCCTGAAAAGGAAACTGGAGGCCCTGGAAATCCTGCTGTGCCCTGCAGTGAGCTGGTTTGGCCTCTGCTTTTCATTCAGCTCACAAAAGAAAGAGAAAATGCCGTTCAAGAGGTGATTTCCTTTTTTCTTTTTTTTTTTTTTTTACAACTTTAAATACAGTACTGAGTATAAATTAATCTTACATTTAAAAAAAGGCAAAAAAATTAAAATAAAATAAAACAAAACCTCACCTTATTTACAAACCAAAAGAAACAGATTTTGGAACAGGAAAAGAAAGTGTCTTAAGACTTGAGGGCTTGGGGATGGAGGGAGGGAGCAACGTGCTGCCTTGGCAGTGGTACGAGAAGTGCTCTGGGCTTGCAGGAGGTGAGGACTGGGTCCCTCCACAACTTGTAACAGCTCCCAGGCTGTGGCTTTGGCTACTTTCCCCATCTCCCTCCAGAGCTATGCCCCACAATACGGGTGTGTGTGCGTGAGGGGAGAAGTGCCGTGTGATTGCTCTGGGCAGGCATTTTCTTCATGTGTAACTGCAGCGCCCAGCACAGCACAATCCAAGACCCCGACTCCAAGGGTGATGCTGGGAATTCCCATCATATGTAACAATTCTGCTAATGGTTACTGACTATTACCCGTGCAAAACCAGCCCTTGCCCACACACTCCTCCTCCCTTCTCAAAGACAGGCAGTGGCCCGGCAAGGACTCTACAACTGACCCTCCAGTTGTTCTCTGAGTCCTCCTCACTTAGAAGAGCTCATTTCTATCTCAAATGGCTGCTGCCAGCTGTGAAGACCATCCTCATTTCTTTCTCTATACCTACACAGAGCTGTCCACATCATGGATCAACTTCCAAGCTAAGTGGGTTGGGAACGTCTAATGGGTAAAGATCAAGAAGGAATTTGAGAGGGAAAATGTGAGGAAAATGATGGGAGATGTGAGGACGTTGGCAGGGAGAGATTAGAGGAAGCATAGTATGCAGGACATCCAGGAAAGGGTTAAAAACCTCGTGGGAATGACATGATTCTGCTTTCAAGACCACAGAGCAGGCAAGGACAGCTCACTGAGATTAAGTCATGCTTCTAAGTTTGGCTTTCCTTGGTCTTGTTGTGGTGCCACTTCACCTCCTGCAAGGAAGTTGTGCTGGGGTGGGGGGGGTGGTGCAGAGTGAGAGAAAAGGGTGACAAGAAAGAGATCAGACGATGCCTCTGCCTGCCCCGTCCCCGGCCTCGCAGGCACGCCGCAGTAACAGTGTGCTTTTCTGCCAGCCCAGTGAAGCCAATGCATGCACGTGCCTCTGAGCTTCCTGCCACTGGGGAATGAAATCCATTTAAGAACATATATATATATATATTTTTATATATGTATGTATAAATACACATACACACACACACGCACGCACACGTATATATATATATACACACACACACACACACACATATACACACGCACACACACAGAGTGAATTTAAAAAATAATTGGAGTCCAAGCCTGGAAAGTTGAATTCTCCACCAGCATGTGCAAAGATGGCTCCCCTTGGCAGGGGCCGGGGGCGTGGAGACGATTCTGCCGCCGTGTGCTCCTTCCCCACAATCCAAACACCTTCCAGTCAGCACCAGGAGCAGGGGGGGAAAGGGAGTGGGGGAATGCATTTGGCTTCTTTGTTTTGTTTCTTTGCTTGTTTGTTCTGTTCCCCGAGATGTTGTATACCTTAGTGGTTTTGGTTTTCTTTTTTAAAATAAAATATACACACGCACGTTAAAAATATATATCTGTCCAGGTAGGGCGATAAAAGTCCTTAGTGCATTTTCCATCATTGGTCGCCGCTCACAATCTGAGATTTGCCTGTTTCCAAAAGGCAGGTCCAGTGCAAGTGTAGATCTCAGCTGGGCCCCCCAGCCTTACCAGAAGCACGAGGGAAAGGGAGAATATTCCCCTTCTGGCCTCTGTCCATCTGTTTTTCTCCTTCCCTCAGAAGAAATTGGACCCGCTTTCCTTTTCACATTTTCCATCCTGTCCTCTGCAGCAGGGAAGGAATTGTCCTGTTCTCATCGCAAGTTGTGGCTGTTGGCATTCACGATTTTATTTGTACTTTGTTCTTTTCTCATATCTATATAATGTAGGTCATCCTTGTCTTTTTGTGTGTGTGTGTAAAACTTTAAAATTATGCTAATAAATGAAAGGGAGGCTTTGGTGGGAGAAGGTCCACTGATGGAAAGGGAAGCACCAATTGCCGTCTGAATCAGACGTCGAGGCAGATGGACAAAGAGGAAAAGTTATCATTCCAAGGACCCCATGGGGGCAATACAGCAAATATATTAAATAAACCTAGAAGCGAGACAAAACCAGACAGAGCATTAGAACATGTAACCCTTTGCCCCCTGCAACTCCCCTCCTATCCCCTTTTCTCCTCTGGAAATATTTGTGCCAAAGTGCCGGATTAGAAGCCTGGGAGGACTTTTGACCTCCTCTATTTTTTCCCCTGAACAGCTTAAGCCAGAGCTGAGATTGGCATGGGTTTGCATTATTTCTACCCTGGGAACTTTAGGCTGGCCAGGAGAATCCTGGGATAATCAGAGCCCTCATAGTGCTAAGTGTGGGAATCCCAGTCTCAAGACACTGCCTGGTGCCTCTTGCCCTCAGCTCCTCAAATGCCACACATGGAAGCCTGCTGTCTCCTCTCCTGGGGTGAGGGGAAGTGAATGTGAAGTGAGTGGCCCGGGCTTATTCAAGTGGCTGCAGCACAGCTGGAACTGCTGAGCCATGGGCCAGAGCTCTCCCTGTTAAGCTGTGTCACCTTTCTCTAAATTCAGCTCCTACCAGTCTGCACCCTGACTACTCTTTCCCTCTTTTCTGCACTTTTTCCTCTCATGGGGAACCAGGGCTTAGTCTCCTTTCCCTTGTACCAGTGAAATTCTTCTGATGATGAGGGAATCACTCCTGTTTACACAAGTCATGGAGAGAAGAATCAGACCCTGGCCTGACAAAGTCCAGATCTCTTGCCAGAGATTCCAGTTCTCCTTTCTCCTGGTATGACCTTTCTCATGCACACTGGCTTTCCTCTAGGAGAGTGATGAACCAAAAGTGTTGCTGTTCTTCAGTCTTTCTGCCAACTCAGCTAATGAAATAAAAGGAAAAGGGATCCCTACAGCAACATTAATTCTCTGTTTTCAATGGAGAATCAATAAAGAAACTAGAACAGGAGTTGCTCCACAGAAGAGATGAATTACATGGAGCCTGAGGGGACTGAGGTGTAGGGAGAAGTCAGGCTTGTTCTCTGCCTGGAAGGGAGGCAGAGAAAGGAGAGGGCGGGGCCTGAGAGCAAGGATGGCTACAGCACGATCATTCCAACTTCGCAAAGAGCCTTAATTCCATAAATAGAATGCACATGTTGGCACCCAACCTAGATCTTCCTCCTCCTTCAACCCAGCTTTTGTCCTGCAGTAGTCCCATACTGAACGAGTGGCCAGTGGTGTGGGAAGGGTCTAAGACACCATGTCCCAGGAGGACATCCCTCCTGGCTGGAAAAGCAGCTTGCTGTTACCTGCCTTGTGCTCTCTCTCCCCTGCCAGCACTTCTATGCTATGAGGATTTCTTTCAGCACTTTCTTATCGTTGACATGCTTGTACTTCTTGTGTTTCCTCTTCTGTGCCGGCGGCCGGCGTACTCGCCGCCTCTGTGAGACAGCGGCTGTGGTGAACGCCGGTGACAAGCCTGCCAAAACAGAGGGGAGAGTGTCTGTACAGCCAGGGGCAGACGGCTCCTGTTGAAATATCCTTCTCCACACACTGTCAACAAAGAGCTCTGCAACAGCAGGACCACAAGGCCTCTTTCTGTTCTTCTGTTCCTTGTCCTCTGTTCTCCACAGTCTCTGCCCTCTCCCTTTTCCCACCATGCCCTTTCCCTCACCTCTCACCTTCCCCTCCTTCTTTTCCCTCAGTTTCAGCCCCTTCCTGGCAGGCAGACATCCTGGGAAAGGTCCCTCAGCTGGTATAAACCAGCAAAGGCCCTCGGGGTTCACTGGAGCTAAGCAGATTGAAAGCAGTGGAGGTCTCTTTTCTCTCTCCCCGGCCCCTCTTCTCACACCTCCCTTCATTCTACTCATGCCAAGATCCTTACGTCTCTGTTCACGTGGCCCTGGACGGATGTTCCTGGGGGGTGGCCGGAACACGGCTTCACACCGACACTGCACGTGGTCCTCCAAAGGCACAACGACGTTTTTGAATTTTGGCTTCCTCTGGACAAATTCGATCTTTTTCACCTGTTTGCAAGAGGAAGGCAAGCAAAAGATTAATAGAGCTTCGGCTCCCAGTCTGTAAAATTACTCAGCGTCAGTGCACTTTAGTCCTGGCTTTCTTCCTAAAGGGTCAGAAGGCAGTTTACAGAGCACTGTTCAGATTCAGGGGTGGTGTGCACGGGAGATAATTCTGAACATGGCAGCAGAGCAGACCTAGACCAGGCAAGTTTGGATGTCTCTGGTTGGTTCCCCCGCTCCTAACTACTTCCAGTGCTTAAGCAGGATGACTGGTCGATCAGAGACAGAAACATGGAACATGCAGGACATGCCAGCCTGTTTCTGACAGATGCGATGGCAGAGACCTGCGGCAACCAGGATAATTCCCACAGGAACCTACAAAGAGGGCAAAAGGAGAAAACCTCGGGTCTGAAGCAAGCTAACAGCCTCACCAGCTCTGCTGAGGCCTGTCTGAATTTGTCTCAAGCTCTTTAATAACTCGCAGGGCTGAAGCCCTCGGCTCTGTGTTTCACGGGAAAGGCGGTGCTCTGGAAATTCCCTCGGACTCTCCACCAGTGCTGACTCAGAGGGAAGACTCATTGCTCCACATCCCACCACAGGGCACAAGCTTTCTAGGGGGTCCTCCCACTCCAGCAGCAGCCAGGCCTGACCCCACTCAGCTTATCTAACAACTCTGCGGTCCCTGAAGTGCTGCGCAAGCTATAAATACTCACTCTGCTGTGCATCTGGGATGGAATTCCTCTAAACCCACTGCCCCCAGCAGCATCCCTCAGCCAGTGCCAAAGCGGCCAGGCTGTTTATCTTTCCTTGAAAGCCCACTCCACACGCTTCAGACCACACGCTGCTCGCTAGACAAACACTTCCAGCCAAACAATAGAGAGACCTCTGTCCCCAAAGAAACCATTTCCAGGTCACTTTTTCAGGCTGGCTTTTGACCTCTCACTTGTTTTTTTCCAGAAAAACAACTCCTGCTCCCCCCCCATTTTTTCCTCGTTCAGCCTGGCTTTTCTGAGAAAGGAATTTCCTGATGAAAAGGGCTGTGTGTGAATACAATCTCTCCCAGCCAACCTCTGCTGCCTGCCTGGGGGAGTCTCTTATGGCTCAGGCAGAGGATTAGTACGGGATGAATATTATTTTTAAACAAGCTGTCTGGGAGGAAGCTGTGAGGAGATCGCTGGTAGCTGTGAGAGGAGGATCAGAGCAAGAGGTTAGCTGTCAGGTGTCTGCTGGCTGATGGAGCAGGTCAGGAGGTAACTGTGGGCTGAGAAAGAGAAGCTGTTCCAGCGTGTGTCTTGAAAAGAAGCTGCAGCAGCAGTGGGAGGATGGAGACCGACACTGCAAACCCTCCTCTTTTTGCATCAAAACCAGTTCCCACGACGAAAGCACCCTGTTTCTTCTGCTCTAACACAGCAGACAAGGCCACCTCGACCCACGGGAAGGGCTGTGGCGTGGAGCTGCAGCTGGGGACAGTGCCCTGTAGCTCTGCGTGGTGACAGTCCCCAGCTGCTGGACAGCACCAGCCCTTCCAGCAGCTGGCACGGACGTCACCCGCACCAGCGGCTGCAGCGCTGCGTGGCCAGTGCAGAGGGGACGGACGGCTGCATAAGCCCAGCACCTGAGACCCACCCCGAGTTTGGCTTTGGGGCACAGGGCTAGCAGTGGGCAGCAGGAGCAGGGAGCAGCGGGAGGTGTGTCCCTCACCTGGACGTGCCGGACGCGGATCTGCGTGGGGCGGCACTGCACGTTGCGGTTGTTGCAGCACCCAGAGCAGCGCTGCACCTCCACACAGGGCGGCCACACCACGAAGTTGGCGTTGGTGCTGTCCACCATGTTGCGGGAGATCTCGAAGACCACCTCCCGCGTCTTGCACTCCGCGAGGACAGCTGTCTCTGCTGCTGCCAGAGCATCTGCGGAGGGCCAAGAGAGAAACTGGGGATGAAACGGGCTTTGCAGCTGTCACCAACCCACCTCAGCCACCTCTGCTGCAAGAGAAGGACCCCACAGGGCTCTCACATGCACATGCACACCCACACATACGTTCTTTCTCCTTCTCCCACCCCTCCAGCTCTCTCCCTATACAGAGCCATGACCTGTGGAGGAAGCCCCTGTACAACGATGCTTCTCACCGCAGCCCAGGCAGGAGATGACACTTTAGAGCAAACAAGCACCGTCGGGATTTAAAGCAGAGCAGCGCGCCGAAGTCCAGACTCCCTCTCCTGCCCTCCCAGGGTGTAACACCCAGCTCCTACTCCAGGCCCAGACCCTCCTTCTCATGTCTCCACACATACAGGCACACTATAACCTCACCCCTACATCTGTATCTCAGACAAGTATCTGGACCACCCATGGCTGCTCAGGTGAGTGCCCCAACAATCACAAGGTGCAAGACCCCCAGCTCACCCAGGCTTCGTCGCTCTCGGGACAGGGCCACAGGGTTTTGATCGGGCTGAGTTGCATTCAGGTTCAGGCTCGAGCTGTCCCGCTCTGCAAAGGGTAAAACATGACCTAATAACACCAGGTAGAGGCAGGAGAAGACAGCAGGTACTTGTGCTCAGATCACCAGGCAAAGTGCAGGGACATGGGATAAGCCACAGATCCAGGACGTCATGCTAGGTGTAAATCCACAAGCAAGGTCACAGCTGTGCTGTGGCACGGACACTCTTTGCTCAGACTAGGCAGCTCAAAGCAACAGGCCTGTCATGAAAGAGGGGACCCAGTCAGGTCTAGGAGAGGAAAACTCCAGCTCAAGAAAGATAAGGCCCGTGTTGGGACTTTCTGGTGTCAGAGAAGAATAGCAGAGGGATTCAGATTGGCCAGCTGAGACCAGGATAACACCAAGGAGGACCAAGGACCAAAGATGGGACAAGCAGAACACTTGGTATTTAACACTGAGATGCCTTGCTGGGATGGCTTGGGACTGGGAGAGTTGGGAGGTGAGAGGGCAGGTGAAGGGGGAGATGGGTGGTAGGTGAGGTGCTTGCTTTGTCTCTCCCAACTCACTTCAGCTGCTCTAGGTTAGAGCAGTTTTATGACAGAAAAACAGAAAAATAAAGTGAAAATTACTTTTCCTCTATACTACTCTAAGGTAAGAGGCAGGATCTGGAGGTGATTCAGTCGGCGATGGGAGAGGAAGACCGATAGCATTCAGGCCAGCCCTGAGCGGTTCCCTCCCACCCCACTGCTTTTTCCCATAGGAAGTGCTGAATAGAGAAATGCCCATAATCCCCGTGGAGCACTCCAACACGCAGCCCCTCCTGAGCTCGGGACAATGGCTGCGCTCGAAGATAGCTCCCACCCAGCCACAGCTCTTTCCTTCTCTGACCTGCTTTAGCAGCTGAAGGAAACTGAATGGACGTCAGCATCAAGGGAGCAATTTTCTTAAAGGGAATTAGGGGCCAGTGGAAGATCTCTGTTTATCAGATGTGTGGTGGAGCAGACTTCCCTTACCTATCAGGTCCCATTCTTCTTCCTCAGCCCTGCCCTAGTGCAGCCCTCTCATAAAGGGGAGCAGGGACTTTGCTCTCTGCTCAGGTCTCAAACAGTTGCTGATGGATTTGGGATGGGTGCACAGAGGCTGCATTCACAAGGCAGGAATCATGTGACTGTCAATGAGCAGTCAACACCTGTGTGTGAGGTGGACAGACAGACACCATTTAAAGTGGCTGGAAAGGTGTGATCAATTCTAGGCACCATTCGTCTCACCCTCAGGCAAGCACCCAAAATGAGAACTGGTGGACCACGCTTTAGAAGGGTCTGGAGTTCTCTCTGGGCTAGAGAAGGTGTCTGGATGACTGGTTTACATGGGCAGCCACTGCTTTGTGGGCAACCACAGTTAAGGAGATGACTCCCACTCTACACACCTCTGTTGCCGGGTCTGCAGTAGTGCCCAAGGTCAGGAGAGCACTATCTCAGCCCATCTGCCTCCTGGAGCTGCCTCATTCTGGCTCCCTGTGCAGTCAGTGGAGGGAAGCAGCTGTGACACACACAGGGTGCACAGACAGCACAGGGAATAGCTCCAGCCACTTTGGGATTATTTTGCTTACACGCTAATTTGCTAATTCCTCACAGGGCAAGCAAATGGCAATGCCCCTCAGTCAGTACCTGGGAACAGGTGAGAGCCACGGGGTGCAACAAAGAAACAGCTTCACAGCACGACTTTCTGTTTCCTTGACCAGCCTTTCCTATCTGGGACCTGAAGTGAAACCAGTGACTCAAAGCTTTGCAGCCTTCTCTCATACCCCTGGGCTTCTGGAGCCAACAAGATAAGCCCATTTTGTTTCTTAATCATGAGGCTGGTTAATAGCCACGATAAAGACGTATCTGTTCCTTAGACACCGGGCCATGACAGACTGGATGCATCTTCTCAGCTGCTCCTTGCCCACCCCTCCATCCTGTGGCATTTTATCAAATGAAGGTGGGGGCTGCCTTTGGTGGACAAGTTGAGTTGATGAGAGGAGAGAAATGGCGGCAAAAAAATAGCAACAACTGTTGACTCAAAACTAATCTGTTGAGAATCGTGTCCCTCCCTCCTCTAGGTTGTCCTTCTGCACCCCGGATCAGCACTGAAGACATTTGGGGCGGGGGAGACCAGCCTGGGACAATCCAGCACGGCTAATTTTGGAAGGTGCCCCATTGTGCAGCTCGTGGACAAGGAGGAGGGAACTGGCGAGGGCAGGGAGCGGCCCTGGCAGTGGTGGGGAGCCTCGTCGCCTCTTTCTAAGACAAACAATAGCTGAACGCAGCTGGTGCCCTCCCCCTCGCTTTCCCCCCCTGCCCCTCCAGGGCCGTTTTGAAAGGCAGCGGGAATGCTTTTGAGACTGCGCCAGTGGTTGGACTGGCATAGGAAACAAAAGCAGGAAATTCTGTTCCCCCGTAGATAGTGTCTCGGCAAGGATTACAAAGCTCAAAACAGACAAAACACGAGAGAGAAGTCGAGCTGGGGGGGCTGGGGGACGACGGGCGGGAGCAGGGTTAGAATAGAAAGGAATTTGCTCTGAAGAGACCGTTTATAAATAAATTCCTGGGCCGGCCCAGCCGCCGTGGCGCGTGCTCCAGTTCCCACACGTGCCGACCCCTCCACGCTTCGCCGCTCCTGCTGCTCCCTGCACTCAGCCCTGGCCAAGTGACCCCGAGGCCCTGCAGCCCCCGGAGCTCTTATCTACGGGCAGGAGGTGAAGCGACGCTAGCCTGACTTAGCCCCTGTCCCGTCTCTCACCCATGGGCACGTGCTCTGCTGCTCTCATCCTAAGAGCCTCTGGGAGCCCGTGGCCTTTTGTGGATGCTAAACCTGGAAACCCACTCAGCCCTTTCCTCCTCTGTCACCGTTTCCACCTCCCATTTTGCTGCCTCTTAAACTGATCCTTGCCCAATTCAAGCCCTGCTGCCTGAGCATCTCCCAGGGTGAAGAATGGTGATCTCTCTCAGTTCCTTGGTCTCACCTTGCCCATCTCCTGCCATTCTTGGAAGCCAGTGTCCCTCAATAGACCAGACAGTTAGGAGATCTAAAAAAGCATCTAGTTGCCTCTAACTCCCAAAAGTTTCAGGAGGACGAAGTCTGTAAACAGACAGGTCTTGGCTCCTGAATGGTTCCTAAATTTATAATGATGTCTGTTGATAGTGTGCCTGCTGAAAAACAGAATATCCCCTCCCAGCCCCCTCCAAAGACTTAATTAGAAATAGAAGAGTGTTTGGTGAAGAGGAGATTTACCTACGGAGTCTATCCGCAGGGCACGCTGGAGGTCACTGATGGAGCGCACTGAGCCGCCACCCAAAATCTCATAAATGTCTTCGGGTATGGGGTCCCCCTGCCAGATGACAAAAAGAAAAGAGAGGGAGAAACAAGCATTAGAGAGATGATCTGCAAATACTGACCGTGTCACGGAGCGGGAGCAGGGAATCAAGCACAGGGGAGACACAATGGAACCAGCGCAACGCAAAGACATGTGTTGTCTTGTGTCGGCTTTTAAACCTTGAGGGCTCTATTCCTCACGAAGGCACGAGCCTGAGACCTAAGCAAAAGCAAGAGAGCCCCTCTCGCTGCCTCTCACAAAGCTGTCGGGAGACTAAAAAATCCAAAAAATACCCGGGCTGTGCAGCAGAGCCCTGGACACTATGCAAGCAGCCAGCAAAGCTTCCTTCTCCGGTGGTATATGACTTCTGCAGGTGGCTTCTCGTTCCTGCTGCCTGCAGTAAAGGCGTTTTAACAGACTTCCCTTACACTATCAGATAAAACCTTCCCAATATTTCCCTCCGTTATGAAACTCCCTCACGGGCTTTGTCAGTTATCGTGTGTATGTGCGTGTGCGAGCGCGTGTGTTTTCAAACCACAGAGGCCCAATAATATACATCATTTGCATACTCTTTTTTAAAGGAAAAAAAAAGGCGAGGGGTGGAGATGAAGATTGACCTTCGCGGCTGAGGCTGCCCCGGCGTGAGCCCGCGGTGAAACCACAAAAGCTGCAGGGAGGTGATGCGCTGAGGAGCTGATTTGGAGGAAGGAACATATGGGAGTTTGGATGTCATTGCATACCAGCACTAAAAAACCTGAAGTAAGCAGGTTTAGCAACATCAGACAGTGGGCCAAATGCAGAGTTTGTGCAGGCAGGTGCAATGCCATCAGTCTCTTGGGAATTTTACTCTGGACTAGGCTAGAGTGGGCCCCAGTGACAGCACTTAATAAGAGTACAAAGGAGCGGTGTGGGAAAGCAAGTGCTGATTAAAACATACTTCCGAAAGACTAGAAAAAAGAGACAGAGGAAAGTACTGGCCCAAGTGTTTGCTTAGCTCCCAGCTCTCTTCATTCAGGGCTACTCAAGTGGAAAAGCTGCTCTTTCAGCCGGGTGCTGGATGGCGTCTGAGGCACAGCCCTACACATGTCCCTGTAACTGAGAGGAGAACTTGGCTTGTGTGCCTGTGAAACACAGGGATTTTCATGTGGGTTTTTATGGACAGTTGGTGGCATGTGTGTGGTCCTCCTACTGTACAGCTATTCCCTCCCTGCCTGCGTTCAGTGCAGAACATTTCCCTTCCGCTCGCAGCCGAGAAAAGCCACCAGGCAGGTGGCTAAATGTTGGCTTTAAACCTTGAGGGCTTTGGCCCAAACCTGCAGCCACTTTTGGACGGCTGCTTGAGGCTGGCACTCTCTCACACGTGCCTGTCCTTGACCACCCACCGTTTGCTTCCATAGTAGGACAACAGGAGTGCTCCCTCCTCAGCCCTGCCAGACCACCCTCTAATACTATAACTTAAACTAGGAGGCAGTGATGTGAAGGTTGCTGCAGCCCAAGTCATGGGGCAGAAACCAACTGAAGAGAGCTGCAGAGCAGACAATGCCAGTGTCCTAAACCTCCACAGCCAGATCCACCAGAGCGCTTCAGTCAGAGCGAGCTTTCCTGCCCTGCTCCATCCCTGTCACTGTCACATCTCACCACAGATCTGGCTGTCCGCCTGCAGCAAAAAGCAGATTTTACATCCCCAGGCATTACTTCCTCAGTCTCTGAGGGAGAGGGAAGCAGCATCAGTGATGAATGCACAGCGAGAGAGAGACTTGTATAATTCAGGGATCACTGAATAGCTGTGAAATGAAGATGCCTTCTGACATCTCCTGCTGCGTGAGGAAGAGGGGCACCAACAGCCCAGTGCCAGAGAGGCTCTGCAGCACTTCCCTGCCTTGTGCCACACACATTTACTGGAAGAGGGATCATTTGCAATTCCCAGTACTTGCAGTCAGAGCTCAGTGCTGGGTGGTGAAATTGCAGGCTTTCAATGTTTGCACCTGTCAGCCAAATGCGTTTGTGTACAAATGCTGCTCTGCACGGATGCCCCCGGACCTTCCTGACACTTAATACGTGTAGGAAATGGAACTTTATTTTAAACTCCGGCACTTGCTGGGGGGAGAGCGTGGGCAGGTGTTACGAGACTCGGTGACTTTGGAAGCGAGCTGGGAGGTGTCACCTTGCTAACTGAGCAGGGGGAACAGATATGAATCAGGCATTGAAAATGCAGGCCCTCAGGAGCCGTATTTCTGGTGACTGCCTGTAGGAATAAGCTCCACTCCCTGCTCACAGCAGCAGTTTTAGATGCCAATTTTTTCTTGCTGCAGATACTACCAGCATGGCTATGGTGTAACACCAGCCCACATGGCTCATAATCCTGCCCTCCTCCCCCATTTTTGTAAGGCAACTCTGCCAGTGACAACTGCAAGCCTGTGAAGCTCCTTACTTTACCCTTGTAAACCAAGTCCAAGGCCGGCCTAAAGGCAGCTACAAACCTGAGCTGCATGCCTTGTCCTTGCTCCCTCTGGGGTCTGTCACTGGGAACAGCCATGCCTCTGGCCCCCGCCCCAGCCCCATGCCTGGGACGCTCTGAGATCAGGGCAGCGCACACACCCAGGCTTGGGGCACTTGTGGGATGAGACACAGGGAAAGAGAGGTCCATCAGTCACCTCCACCTAATTCCATGAGGTGAGAAGGTAGAGGAGCATTGCAAGAGAGGTGGGATCCCCAACAGACCAGCCCAAGCAGCTGGTGCTTTTCCTGCTTAGCAGCTCCTCTGGAGTTATTTGTCTAACTCAGGTTAACAATCTCCTTTTTTAACTGTGCGGCAGATCAAAGAAGACTTTTGTCTCAATGGACTCTTGGCTGGCTGTCAAGTGCCCCAAGGCCTGGCCTCGTATTCCTGCGAGGCCCTGAATTCTTAGAAGAAAGTTTGTTCTTCCCTCCCTCCCTCTGCTCCCCAGTTCCTGACACTGACTCTCCCCTGAGTCGCAAGGGCACCCCCCAGTCCGCCAGTCCCTTGGCAGGTACATTCACTTCCCTTTCTTGCACTGGCTGCTGGTGCTTGAGGGGCCACGGCACATCTGACAGAAGGCAGCAGAGCAGCTGGGCAGGGGCCCTGCCTGCCTGGCAGCTTCCCTGCACTGTGGCTGTGACACTGGGGCCTCTTGGCACATCAGCTTTTCTTCCCTCCTCCCAGATGTCCAGCAGCACTGTTCGGCCACTGCAAATAAATGCAGGTGCAGCAATTCCCCTGTTCCCGCTCCCCACACATGCACTCTCCCAAAATCTGCCTCCTCCCTAGCCCCATCACCTCTTGCTCTGGAGTTTTTGCCCAACTTATGCTTTTGAGCACCAGGGATGCTGAAAGGTCCCCCTTGCCATCAGCTGCTGCCAAGCTGGTGCAGGGAATATGCAGTGTTGTGGTCTACACCCTCTGGCGAGGGTTTCACAGTCTTGCCTGAAGGTGTGTCTCTCGGTAGGTACAGAGGAGGAGGGAGCAAAGATTGTGCAACCAGCAGGAAAGGCAAACCCTCAGGGCTCAAAGAAATCAGACAAGGATACTCCCGAGGTGAGGACTCCTCCTTACTTTTTCTGAGCTGGTGTGACTGCACACAGAAGGACAGGAGGGTAGCAGCAGCACCAGTTTGTGAAGGGCAGGGAAGCACCCAGCTATCTGCTCCTCTGCCCAGGAGAGGAGGACTTTCTGAGCACCTCCACACCGACCACGGCAAAGGATCTTAGCAGCAGGGTCTCGAGTGATCAGCCAGGCAAAAAACCCCAAACAAACAGCATTTTTTAATTCCCTCTGAAGCTGATGTGTGGACCCTGAGGGGAGACTCCACCGCATTCCCTGGCAGAGGGCAAGACCAGCAGCACCTGCCACCAGCCCACCCCTGGCACAGGGCTTCCACCCTTCCAGCACCACTCCTGGCTACAGGGGGACCCTGACAAATGCCTGCTAGAGTACCCTGCAGCAGGCACAACCCTCTGCACATGAACCCCTTCCACTTGGAGTCACAGCCTATGTTTTCCCCCCTTAAAATTATCAAACAACGTTTGATCTAGTCTGTGTTCCTAAAATACAGCCAGACCTACCCACCCTTTTTCCATTTCAAGGTGGACTCCACTGCTCCTCCACACTCCCCCCACACCTCCCCTGCGAGGGCTGGAGGCATTTCCACCCCCGGGGCTGGTTGTGTACCAGCAGCACTGGAAACAGCGCAGGAGCCCTGTCATTCCCTCCTGCTGCTGCACATCAGCTGACAGTGAGAGGGAGGCAGGGACGACTCGCCTGGCTCCTTCCACAAGCTCACCCCAGACGTGTCATCCATCCCGGCTTCCACTGCTTTGTCCTTGTCACTGCCTCGTGCTAGGAAGACTAGGAAAGAATGCCGGAGCCTTGCAGCAGGAAGAAGCAGTGCGGAGCTGGGCCGAGGTTATAAGCAAGCGCCCAGCCGCACCCCATTCCTTGGGAATTCCAGAAAGCAGTGCCAGTGGGGCTTCACCCCAGCACGACCACGACTGGCTCAGCCCATCTCTGTAAATGTTGCAAGGCAACTATTACAGCCCGTGGGGCAAATGCAAATAGGTTCAGCATCCTCGCTTCCCAACTGGCAAATACCTTCCCGCTGAGGCTTGTACTCCCTCCGGCTGGAAGAGCTCCAGGGCCCTCCAGCTCCAGATGGGTGTGATCAAAGAAGGAGAGGGACTCAGGAGGCTCCATCTCTTTGCTCAGGGCCCCTGTTGATCTGGGGAGCTACTGCTCCTTATGCACTTTCTCCGGCGGGGCTGGGGAGGAGCTGCAAGCCCAATTAGAGGAGGACTCTGGTTCAGCAGCCGGGTGGGAGCTGTGCTGTCCGTGCCTGGTGCAGAGGGTGCAACACACTGCCCTCAAAGTAACTGAGAGGACTGGCTGCAGGCAGAAGCACCTACCCGAGCAGAAACGTTCCTGGTTTTCCGGTCATACAATGACAAATATCACAATTCCTCCCGTGAAACCTTGGGCCAGAATTACCGAACTCTAACTCTGCTAGGCTGTCATAGAGCTGTGCAGCGTTTCAGTCTGATTACGGCAACTGAATAACAGCTCCTTGGGATCAGACACTTCCATCTTCACCCTTCCCCAGCGCCAACCATGGCTGATGTTTCATGCTGCATGGGAGAAAGAGATCTGAGCTATCCACAGAGGAAATACCATCCTCTGCCCAAAACAAACATGACCACTGGGTAGCCCACAGCTCTAACTGCTTCCTTTTGCGGCTTGGGCAAGGGCAAAATGGGCCCATAGCGAGGTGACGTGATGCTTTGCACCCAGCCTCTTCTTTGCCGTCCCACACGGGGTGCACCCACTTACCCTGCCCAAAAATGAGGAAGGAAAAGACAAAAATGATGCAAAGAAGGGAAAGTTTTGGTGGAAGGATATTTCCTGCCCCTGACAATCAAGCTGCAGATCCAACCTACAGTTTTACCATCTTGGGTAGAGCTGAAGTGGGAACCGAGTGCTGTGTGGGAATGCTAGGGGCTTTCTGATCCCCTCAATCTGCATGCCATCAGATGATGAAACGTGACAGCAGAGGTCAAAGGATTTGGGCCCTTTTCCTCAACCAGGGCTTGGGATGAGGCTTCAGTTTCCACATAGGGAAACTGAAGTGGGTTGGGGTGTTTGTTCAAATCCACCACCTGGCCCTTACCCTCTGCTCGGCTTCTTCCTGAGCCGCGCATTCAGGACTGCAGGGCAAGATGCTTGCCTGACCGTGGAAGCACAGCAGACACTCACCTCCTGCCCCTTCCCCCAGCTGGGCACACACCTTGCTGAATAACCATGCCAGTCGGAGTCGGTGTCTCTCCTCGCACCGTCCCCTTCCTCCCGCTTTCCCAAGCCCCACGCCCTTTCTTCACTGGCCCCCTGGCGATGCCAGGGTGGGGTTCACACTGTGCATTATTCCAGAGGTGCCAAGAGGGCCTGGGTCCCTGCTGCGCCCGCACTGCCGTGATGCCAAAATCACTGGGTGGGGTGAGAGGCTTGAGGGAGCCGGCGCCCGCCCCGGGGTGACAGCCCTGGGCGAGGCAGAGCAGGAAGCTGCGGGTTCCCCGGAGCTCGCCGGCAGCATCCCTGCACCCACATTAACCAGGGGCCGCTTCAGCCTGGTCTCGCCTGCCCCCGCAGCCGGAGGCAGACACGGGGTGGGATGTATTCCCAGGCGAGTCCCCCGCGGCGGGCCCGTCCCGACGGGAGCGCCCGCTCCAGAAGGGTGCTCGCCGCAGCGGGCGCTGCCCTCCGGGCGGGGGGCGGCTGTCGCTGCCCGCCATTAGNCCCGCCGCACCTGCGGGCCGGAGCCGCCGCCTGCTCCCCCCAGCGCGGGGCCGGCAGCTCGGCAGCACCGCCCGCTGCCCGCGGCGGAAACTCACCTCCATGCGGGCCAGGGGCAGCGAGAGGATGAACGCGAAGACCACGCCGAAATTCATCCCGACTCCAGGCCCTGCCGGCTGAGGGCACATGGACGGCGAGCCCCGGGAGGGAAGCGCTTCCCGCAGACAGCCCCGCGGCCGCTCGGCCTCAGGCATCGAGGGCGCCGCGCGTTCCCATGTCCCCTGCGAGCCGGGAGGAGGTGGGAGAGTCGCAGGAGCCCTTGGAAGAGGACGTGGAGGTGGTGGTGAGGGGAGACAGAAGTAATTCTCGGTGACTCGCCTGCCTCTGCGCTATCTCATAAGCCCGGTGGGAAAAAAATGCGGTCCCTCGGAATTATACACATCCAAAGTCTGCGTCCCCCTTGTCGCAAGGGATGCTTCAGTGGTGCCTTTAGCTAGGTGGTCCACATGCTATTCTTCCTCTTGGTTTTCTTCCCTTTAAAAAAAAAATATATATATATGTGAAAGCTTTTACATGCAGGTAACAATGTCTCAATGTTCTTAGAAGAAGGTGCGCAGAATAATAACTAAAAGAAAAAAAAAACTTTTCCAAAGTTTGGTGTGAAATCCAAAAAATGAAATCTTCTTCCTTAAGTTGTCCTCTTCTTAAAATGCTCCTTTGCTTCCTTTTGGCCACTTGCTTTTTAGAGAAAAGTTGCCAGTGTACATTTAATTTCTTCCCCTTACATTAGATTCTGGCTCGGGTGCCTTCTCGTTCCAGGTGTTGGCGGTTTGCTTGGACGGGAGGTTTGCTTTGGGTTTGGAGACAGGTGAGAGCAAATGTTTTGCTCTGGGTTGTGAGTGTGTGTGTGTGTGCGTGTGCTGAGCCTTGACAAGCCTCAAAGTGGAGCCACTGATGCTGCCTCCTGCACTCTGTTGCAACAAGAAAGGAAAAACAAAAAAAAAAGGCAGAAAAGGTAAAATTGCAGGAGAGGCGAGAGAGCCGATGGGTCTTTATTTTCTGCGAGCTGCAAGAGAGACTAAGCTGGCACTCGGGGCTGCTCCTTTTATGAAGGAGAGGAGATGGGTGGAGCATAACTTGCCATCCTCCTCTTGGCTGGGTATCAAGGAACAAATCTAGTGAGGGAGTAGCAGTTCATTGCTGACAAAATAAAAAGTGTGTTAATTTAAATGATAAATTAATTAAAAATGACTAATGCTGCAGCAACCTGTATAATGTGGCTTTAATATCGCGTGAGGAATGGGGACAGAAATTCCTGCCTCCTCGGCAAGAGATAAGAAGAGAGGAGTTCCCAGCACGATAGTTTGTTATTTTTTTTGGCCCCAGGTTCTCACTGTTGCAGTCTGGAGCCCATTTCTCTCAGCTCCACTCGCCGCCTTCCCTGCCCTGCTACACCACTAGCTCCAGGGAGAGAGATGACTTTAATATCTTACATCTCTTTGTGTGCAGGGGAAAAAAAAGAAGCCAGAGAAATTTACACGTTGCTATAAGACAATCTGGTCTTGCTCGTGGCACCCGGAGGTATTTTGCTGCATGATTATCTCCACGATGTAATAAACATCTGAAGGGAAATTAAGCAAGCAGATATTTGCTGTGGGGGGAGAGGGATGGGGAGGGGAAGGCTGCTAACAGGTGAGTTCAAGAAGGAGTCATATCCTATTGAAAAAACACCCGTGCGCACGCCCTCTCACGTACATACGAGTGATCTCCCGGCGCCGACTTGCACACTCGCAAAGCACACTCCAGGCACGACCAGGAGGGATTTCTGCACCATCTTTGTGCAGGCTCGTAGCCACCGATACATTCCTGCACCGTCATGCACCGCAGGCACTCGGCAGGCGTTCGCTCTGAATCCCAAGCATCTTCCCTGCTTTTTCTATGCTACGCACACGCTTCTGTTCGAGCCGCTCGCATGCACAGCTACGTGCAAATTCTGTCTCATTCACACATCCCTGGGCATCCATGTGTTCTCCTTCACTCTCCCCCTCTCTCTTCCCTTCTCACATACATACACCCACTGGCATACCAGTGGCCTCATCTCGCAGCATCACACATGCTCCCTTAGACTCTCAGGGTGCCTGTGAGTCTCCTGCAGCCAACCCTCTCTAAAACACACCGTCTCGCACCAGCACTCGCATATGCACCATCCGAAGTGTCCGGGTGCAGGAGGAGCAGCCACTGGAACTGAGCAGCAGGCAGCCCTCCAAAGGCTCCTCTGTAGCATGTGACAGCACCTCCCAGCTTGGCCGGCTACACCCCTGAACCTGGCTTTGGTCTCATGGATGTGGGTGTTGGTCAGGAAGCACAGGGACACAAGGGATACTGGGGGTCCTCCATAGCTTTGTTAAAATAGCCTGGCTCCTCTGGGGCAGCATGTCAGGGTGCTCTTGGGTCACAAGGGATCACCTTTGTTCACCCAAACCCAGAAGAAGAGTGAGCAGGTTTCTCCACAGCTGGGGAGTTGGTCAGAGCCGTGTCAGCTCCAAAGCCCAGGCCATCTGAGGTGCACGAGTGCAGGGATAAGGAGGGTCCTGGGAGTCCCTCAAACCAAGTCTCAAGTGGCTCAGTTCCAATTTTGGAGCTCAAGGGGGTGGAAGTAGAAATGCAAGGCATACCTTTGCTCGTTTCCACCGCCAGAGACCTTAACAGGACTTTATCTTAGATGCTCCAGCCGTGTTAGCCCTGTCCCACCCCAAATTCCTCAGGACACTCTTAGAATTCCCCTCATTCTCCATCCTGGCCCACCAGCAGCGTATCAGCCATTTCAAGTGATGATAATTTGGCTCTAAATCCCCAGCAGGGTGGAGCTATAACCTTGATGTCCACCTAGATGCTGAAACTCCTTTTGAAATCTGTAGGAGGCTTCAAAAAAAAGGTTTTAAAAGGGCCTTGGTCCACCTCGCCCCTTTCCAGCCAAAGAAATGCTGTAGCCTTGGGCTCCTCAGCAGTCAGCAGGGGGAGAGGTGAAGATTTGAGAAGTCCTTCTATCTCTGTAGAGGGAGCTGAGGGTAGCTAGGTCCCGAATGTCCATGACCCCGTTATGTGTTTAAGGTTCCCAAGGGGTCAGTGGAGGCCCAGGTGCCTTTTGAGGCTCTCTGCCCTCAAATCAGCTGGCGTGGCTCCACCACCTTCACGCCACCTGTGTAGGGAGTCCCCCACGCTGTAGTGGCTGCCTGGTCAGGACAGAACAGCCTGCGTGTGGGAGGGCTGATCAAATTCCTCAGCAGGGAGAGATATTGCTGCCAGAGAGGAGAAGGTCTCAGCAGAAAGCTAGCAGGGACTGCTGCAAATTTTTTGCTTGGTAGCTGCTGCACAGCCTGATTTTGGGGGAGATATGTGTGGTGTGCATTTTTTTTTTTTAAATATCCGGCTATATTACATACTAGATGGGATAGAAATAGAGTTATTTATTTTCATGTGGATGATGCTGGGCAGTTTTTAGAAGCTCGACATCAGAAACAAAAAGCTAATCCCTGTTGAACCTCCAGACAGCAAGGAAGAGGATGTTTGGAATTTGACTAATCATCTACCTATGACCCTGCCTGGAAATAGAGCAAAGTGATACTCAAGCTGCTCAGGCTTCAGTGGTTTTTCCTTACTCTTTCTGTTTTTAAGGCAGGGACAGATTTTTCTCTAGTGAGGCCTTTAGACTGGCTGGGTCAGTCTCACTGGCACCACGTACAGTAGGGGTGCATGCACCCAAAACTGCTGTGCCTTGAGTCTGCTGGGGGCTCCTTTGGTTCTCTTACTTCCGTGAAATTAGTTTGACATCTGTCCCACAAACCCCTAAAACTGATGAGGATGGCTGGATCTCCCCCTCACCTGGCCTGTGGGATGGGTGTGGAGGCCCATGGGGCTATTGGTGTTGCAGATGTCACAGGACAGGAGTTTAGAACCACCATGGCATATACTGGGAAGGTATTTTGAGGCTACATGAAGCATCTGGACCATAAAAATGTCCCATTAGAGCATCACGACAAGATGTGGTTGCAACTGTGCTAGCTGGCAATGGCCCTGCAGGCAAACCACAACAAAACCAGATTTCCTAAGAGCCTGCACCAGGATTTCTTATTAAAACACTTTCACCACCACTACAGCTCTCAAACCTGCAAACAGCTGAACTCATCTCCCTGGTTATTCTCTTATCACTAGGGAGGAGAGCAACACGTGTCCGAGGACAATAGGCAGTTCCTTGCTGCAAGGCTGCTCTCCCCTCATCTCGTGTTGGTGGAAAAAATGATCGTACTAGCCACCATCCACAGCGGCATGAAGTGAGGGGTGATTTTTTTTTGTTTGGTTGGTTTTTTTTTTTTTTTAATTTATTAAATTTTTTTTCAGAGGGGGTAGAGAATTATGAAACAACAGGAAGAAAAACAGGGCTTACAATGGAAAGCAAGACTCAGTCTGAACAGCTGAGATGTCTCAGCCTCTCCGCGATGAGTCCTATTTTGAAAACAATCAATGGAAAGAAATTAGGAGGTGTTGACAGCCAACGTGTAGTCAGCCCGCCCACTCAAGGTATCTAGCTTAGGTGTTGCTCCTGCTCCGGTCTCTAAGTTCAGGAGAAGGATGAGCAATCCCTACGCCTACGCCGTGGGGCTGCCGCAGCCGTCAATGGAGGGGAGACGCCGCGGCACTGAAATGAGGCACCTAGAGTAAGTTTTACACCTCGTTTACACCCGGAGATCCGTTCTGTGGGCGAGTGGGTTTTACACCACATCGCCCGGTTGCGTGGGGTTTATCCCGACTATCCCGGGTGGTAAGGACAGGGTTACTGTACGTAGCTCACGCTGTGGTTTACACCGTCTGCCCCAAAGGTGCTGACACGGGAGCTGCCCCGACTTTCTAATGACTGAGTTCAGTTTAATGGAGGAAGAAGGAGGAAAGGAGAAGAGAGACCAAAGGAAGGAGACCGAGACGGGCAAGGAGCTTGGTGTTTGTATTCGGTGCTGGAGAAAGGCAGAGCCTCAGGGTACACAGGGCTTGCATAATTTGCCTTCCCGCCCCTGGCACTGGCAGGCAAAATGCTTTCCAAGGATGAGTAAAACCCTGACAGAGCCAGCGGCTCCAGGGGAAAGGGAAGGTGTCACCTGGGGAGCAGGCGTTTGATGGGACCTGCCAGGCTTTCTCTGGGAACCACCCCCCTCTGCCTGTCTCTCTCCGTCAGAGGGATTCCCCCAACCCCTCACCACCCCCTTCATCTCACCCATTCCTGGCAGAAGTCTGGCGGAGAGGAGAGGATGGGGAAGGGGGACGAGCACGCAGACACACGCAGAGGGCAGAGCACAGCCCCTGACAGCGGCAGAGAGGGAGAGGGCTCGTGCCGGCTGTGCCTTCCTGCCCCGAGCTTTGAGGTGAAGGAGAAGGCAAAGGCATTTCACATGTCTGCAGATGTGCAGCTCGAGCAGGATTCAAAGAGAAAAGGCAGGGCTGGGGGGCACTGATTTCCCAGCGCTTTCCCCTGTACATACACGTTCCTGCATCAAGTGAGGAGGAGAGGATGCAAGCTTCCCTGATCATACTACCATATATTTCTCCCCCACCCCAACCCCCAAGTTTAGGGTAGAAGGGAACAATTTCCTTGCACTGGCAACCATCCATTATGTCTATGGATCTGCTCCCCACCCCATTCCCCCTCTCTTTCCTGTTTTGATGAAAGGAAAAAATGTTCTGCTTTCCTTCTTTATTTTTCCAGACTGGTGAATAGCACTCGAAAGGAATTTCTCTCCCTCCCCCCTTCCCCTCTCCCAGTATAATAAATATATACGTATGTGTGTGTGAATACACCACACATCGCAGGTCATCTGTTGTTTTTCAAAAGGCATACACTATTTTTGTTTCCAAATTGATTAGGTGGGCAGCGGTCCCCCTTTCCACTGACACCACCCCAAACACTGCTTCCCCTGCCCTCACCCTCTGCCACTCACCATGTCCCCATCCCTTGCCCCTGGGTCCGCAGCGAGTGGCGGTGGCGGTGGCAGCAGCGAGAAGGAAGCTTTGCTGAGCTGGAGTAAAAATAGCCCCAGCAGTTACTCAGCTCAGAACGTAACATGACTCATGATGAAATGAAGATGAGGGTCGAAAACCAAAAGCAAGCGGCTCTCCCTGCCCGGTTCCCGCCACCTGCTGTTGCTGCTCACGTCACAGAGCAAAACCCACTCAAAGTGCTCCTGGCTGGGGGTCAGGGCATCAGCCAAGATGGAAAGCCCCGCTTGTGCTACCTGCAAGAACTGGTCCTCTTGCCTGCACCCATCTGGTGGTACTGACACCAGCAGCAGGCGGATTTGGTGATGCTGCAGCCGACTTTCAGCTCGTTTACCTCCCTTCAGCTGCGGGCCCTGAGCAAAACTGACATCCCACTGATACAGTGGGCCGAAACCCTCTGCAGTGGCACCCTTGCACCAGCAGCCGGCTCGCAACAGCACAAATGCAGCCAGGCACCCCAGTTTTCTGTGCCTGCCGTGGCCTGAGCCTCGGGAGGTGAGGGAGGTCATGCCCACCCATAGCCCACCCCGCACCCCTCATCCCACCCCTGTCACTGGGCAGGGTGCCCCCCATGTGGTGTGGGGGACAACTTGCTCCCTGGGGTGGGTGGGAGCGCAGCACGCCTGGCCTGGCAGGAGGCAGGTGGCCGCTATCTTCTGGCCTGTGTAATAAAGGAGGGAGTTTAAAAATAGACTTTGAGCTGCAATGCCGGAAAGGCAGTGAGACGTATAGAGCGGGTGTGTATTTATCCTACACGCCCTGTGTCTGACGCTCCACTGCCACGGGGACCTGCCCCGAAGCAGGGGCACCGCTCGCTGCCCGGGGGTGCTGGCCGGGGGGCCCTGCGCCTGTCCTTGCCTGCGCATGCAGGGCTGAGGGGAGCCCTGAGCTCTGCCCCACAGGTGCCAGGGCTGCTCAGAGGCGCCCACCCACCACCCCGTCCCAAAGCCTTTCAGAACTATGGGAGCCGCGCCTCTCCCCCATGCCGGACCAGCACGATCTGTGGCTCCTCCACCCCCCGTATACCCAGACAAAGTGGCATCTCTCAGGACAAAGCCTTTCAATAGATCCCCTGCCCTCTGCCCTCTCCTGAACAATGAGAAATCAAGGAATATTGTCCGAGCTGAATAAAAAGATCTAAATTTAGAGTGTCTGATGTGTTCTTGGTTTCCTGCCATAACTCCCCTCCTCCCTGTCCTCCCTCTTCATTGCTTGCTTAGCCTTATGCACAGAAAGGTTTCTGATGGGGTGAGATCACTACCAAGACCCTGTCTCCCCAGTGATGAGACAAGGGGAATTCCAAGTTTGACTCTAGTCTCTGTTTTTGCAAGGCAGGGAGGAGGGGAGCACACTGGTTTTTTCCTCAGCAGCTTAGATGT
The DNA here is from genome assembly GCA_013397725.1 of Rhagologus leucostigma. Lineage (NCBI taxonomy): Eukaryota > Metazoa > Chordata > Aves > Passeriformes > Rhagologus > Rhagologus leucostigma. The sequence goes on from VZTD01005250.1 coordinate 216,298, forward strand.
GCAGAAAAGGGAGGGAAACCTAAGATCAGGAGAGAGGAAACTTTCTCTCCCACTTCAGCCTCCTCATGTCGTGGCCCTGACCTGCCCCAAACACTGTCCATATGTTTCCATCTGCTCATGGCATCCTCTCCTACAGCTCTGCCACGGCAAGTCCTCAGAGCAGCACTGCCCTTGTGCTGTTCCAGCCCAGAAACTCAAGCCTGTAGGACCCTCACTGCCATCCAACTTCCCCCAAGCAGGTCTGGCCAGAAGCAAGAAACTCAGACAGAACAAATAGAGGCAGAAAAAAGCCTGACACAACCCCAAAAAAAGCCCAGAGGGGAGGGAGAGGAGGAGTGTTATCCAGCAGTGTACTCCCGATGTTTAAACAAGGGACTCCCTTGGGGTCATGCCTGATAAGTCTGGGTGTCAGGGGAATCTATTCATTTGTTTTCCTTTTTAAACAAAAAGACCTTCCCATAACCACAGTGAGGAGGGAGCCAACACCTCTTGACAAACAGACATGTCTTAAGTGCACACATGGGAATCCTTTCAGCCTTGCTCCTGGAGAGGAAAAAAGCCTAGACTGCGTACTGACCACATTGCTCAGTCTCAGTGGAAAGGGAAGCATGGGCCAGCAGCATGTTCTGCACAAAGATGGACACCAGGAGCTAACTCAAGCTTGCCAGCATGTCTGTGGGGTGTCTGGAGGTGCAGAGATCCTTTCCAATAGTGGAATCCAGGCAGGTGGGCTGGGAGACTGACTCAAAAGCAAGGAAAATTTTTCTCACCGTCCTTTGGCTTTGAACAGTGTCTCCCAAGAGGCTCCCGTGACCCTCCCCAGCTTGGTCACTGAGCTGACAAGCAGGTGGAACAGGACTTTGAGGCCAGCCAAGCCCTCCCTGCTTTGCTCTCTTTCCCTGGCTGCATAATCTGTCTGGGGGGATTATGAGTCTTTTTTATTGCTATTATTACTAATTTCCCTTTTGCCGAGTGTTTGGGGACAGGCTCTTCAGAATGTCAGCACACCGAGCGTGCCAGAGCCATTGCTGGGACAGGAGAGGGGAAGGAGCAGCACTAGGTGCTCACAGGAAGGGGGAGAGCAGCCACAGCCCAGCCAACGCAGTGTGAGCCAGCAGAGAAGCCAAGCAGGGTTGGACCCACTGGGGCAGAGAGAAATGCTCCCCTTCCTTCCCTCTCAGAAAGAGTGAACAGCACATGGGACTCAGGAAGTGAGAGGGAGAGCCGGGACCCATTTGCTGCTGGAGAGTGAGTTTAATGCCCATTCCCAGCTCGGAGCGATTGGCAGCGCCGGAGGCTGGGGAATGGAAAAGTTCAGGTCTCCAGTTCTGTGCGCAGCTGCTGCCAGAAAGCATCAGACTAATGGATGCAGCAGGGTGGGAAGGGAAAAACCAGCACCAAGGCCCCTGGAGAGGAGGCTTCCTACCATGGTCTGGCTTGTGACCAGCAAGAAGAGGGCTGCTCCACAAGAGGGGACACTTCTGGCATGATGCCAGCCCAGGCGTCACCCCGCTGTTCCGGGTACAGTCCCTCGGTACCTCAGCAGAGACAGAGATGGGACTGGAGATGAAGTGACCCACAAAGCAGGTGTAGAGTCTGTCTAGGAAAACTGGTGAGGACAGCTGGAGACAGGAACAGGCGTGGGTATACCTCCAGCACAGCTGGGGCTAAATGGAGCATAACATCAAGGTGTGTTCTCACACCTCGGGGAGCTCTGGGCTCTGTGGACGGCTCCTTGTGGAATGCCCTGGCTGCCCTGCGTTGGATAACATGCAGCAGGGTCATGGAACTGGGTGAGGATGGTGGCACAGGACCAATTTAAGGTCACAGTGTGGGGACAGGGGACTTGGAGCCAGGTTGGGATCATAACTTGGAAGCAGTGCAGGCACGTGAATCTGCTTCAGAGACACAGAGATGAAAAAGACTCCCAGAGGCAGGCAAACATGGGGAGGGGTGCCAAGCCCCCACTGTGGAGAGGCCAGGGAGTGGGAGGGGGCGGAGGAAAGCCAGTGCTGAAAAGCCATAGGGACAGAAAAAGGGATGCAGTAGTACCCTAAGGTCACTAGGGAGGCAGTGGGGTGCAAGGTCCGTGACCTTCACCCGAGAAGGAGGTGTGGGTCTGGGTCACACACAGCCCCGGGACCAGGCTCCAGCACAGCTCAGGCCAAGCACACCCCCCACATTGTCCCACAGGTGATCAGCACCGCCAAGGTGATGACAGGGACAGATTCCAGTCACAGCCTTAGACAAGTGAAGATCCCATCAGGAGCAGCAGGAGACAGGGCTGAAGACAAGGCTGCAGCACAGGTCCAAGGTACATCCTGGAGACCAAACTACCACCAGCTAAAAGCTGGAGTCCACTAGGAACAACCAGTCGGGAAACCAGGACAGCTGGGGACAAGGCTGGGCACAGATACACGTACAACATAGCTCAGGCCAAGAGAGGGTACCTGAACCTGAGCTTAAATTGAGTTTATAAAGGGTGAGGGTCCAGGGTGAGCCTACTTGGGGCCATTGAGCCCCACCGATATGCTCATGGCACTGCCAAGCATTAGCCATCCCCATGGCAGGATATTTCCAGCCTCTTTAGGGTGTGGGGCCTGTAAATCTGTCCCTGGTGAGGCTCACCATCTGGGCAGGATGTTGATTACCTAAACCAGCCAGAGGGAAAAGAGGTTCAAAAGCCAAGACACACCTGAGCAACACGTAGTCGAGCTGAACTATCCTTGCCTGGCCTCATCCTTCTTTCACTCACTCTCCCTTACTCTCTGGAATGACAATGCAAGATAGTGCCTCCATCTCTGAAACCTATGCCAAGAAACTTTTATTTTTAAGTTCACAAACAATGACCTAGCAGCTGGTCCAAGGCTTTTTTTTTCCTTGCTAACAGAGTGGAAATTATATATATGTATTTAATTAGCTCATCGGAGCTAAATTTCCCTTCCCACCATTCTTCATTAAAGGCAGATGTAAAATGACCCCCGACTCCAGTCTCTATTGAAGGGGGTGTGACCCCTCTCCATCTAACAGAAGTTTCCAGAAAGCCAGTTTCTCCCATCCTGCCTCTTTGCTTTGTCCAATTGTTGGTAGAGGGAGCCAAGAGTTTAAAATGCCATTTTGGCTGCCCCTCCATTATCTTGGGCAGACGGAGGGTTGAGATACCTAAGAGAACGGAAAAATCCCGATAAAGGAGTGTGGTACAGATATACCCTCACGTCTCACCAGCCCTTGGACCCAGCTGGGATCCAAAGATGCTTTCTTGCTGTGAAAAAAACCCCCAAACCTATTTTTTTTAAAATACCAGCCATCTCAAGTTCTGGCTGGACTTGAAGTAAAGCCCAGCCTGCAGGTCTTTAGCTTCTGCACCCAAATATTAGCACTTCTCTATGCACTGGCCATGCGCCATTCCAGGGCAGCTCTCCTGACCGCAGGAAAGGGGGCTGCCGGCTGCCCTCATGCACACCATGCTGCCAGCAGTGCCAGCAGAGCCAGCAGTGCCAGCAGAGGACCATGGTCACTGCACGAGGACTGTCTACCACGGGTGCATGCATTCAACCACCTGAGGCACGGCAAGGGGATACAGTATTCTCTTCAGACCTCTGAAAATTGTGTTGAAACCTGTAAGCCACTGTGGTTTTTTCGTGTTCCCCCTGAAGATGTTCCCCCTGAAGGTGTTGCTTTTCTTCTCCTGTCCCCTTTTTGGAGGAAAGGTCCTGGACTGACTGCCCTGGTCCCTAAAGTCTGGAAGTGACAAAAGGAGCACGCACCCCCTTTTTTCTGCCCTTGCTAACCTGCCCAGATATTTGTGTGAGCAGGAGACAGAATTCATGGCACACACGTCCTGTACAACCACTGCTCCTCGCCTTGAGAAGGGCCTTGTGCTCCAAGGTTCAACAAGATCTCCTTTCCACTGAAGCGGCCAACCAGAGATACCTGAAACATGGATTTTGGTACCTTTGCTAAATCTCAATCCTTCTGCCATCCTTCCTCTCATTCTCTCCCCTCTCCTCCCTCCCCCCAATTATTTATGGCCTGTATCTGGACTTGTCTTAACTAAGCAGAAAATAATACCATGATGGATGCTTCTGGCATGCTTGGGTGCCACAGTGACCTGGACTCGACTCCAAGCCATTGGTGGTGGTTGGCTCTTGCTTGGAGAGGCATCCCACAGGATTTGGAGATGAACAGTCACTAGATGCATATGCTGTGAGTTAGACCCCTCCAGATGCCCCAGCCTCCCAAGTCAGTCTGCTTGGCACAGGTCCAGGACAGGGCTGTTTTGGACCTGGCAGCAAGGCTGGGCTTCTCTGCATTACTGCAGTCCCATACTGGGTATGCCTCAAAGTTTGGGAGTTGTTTGATCACTGCCTTAATCTCCTTCAGTGTTTGAGCCACAATAGAAGGTCAAGACAGACGTAAAGGCCTGCTCCTGCTGCTGCTCCGGAGTGACTGCAAATAGGTCAGACTTATCTCAAGAAAACACAACTCTAGGAATGGCGCGGACCCTCCTGTCCACCTGTCTGGCCTCTCCTTCTCCTTGTCCCTCACTCACTCCCTGCAGGACTCTCTGCAGGGCTGCCAGGGTCACGGGAATCTCAGCAATGCTGGTCACACAAAGCCCTCTCCAGTGACAATAGCTCCTTCCTTCCTTCCTTCCCCCATTCCTCCTTCCTTCCTCTATTCCTTCTTCCACCTCTGCAGCTCTCACACATTCCCAAAGTTGCTCCCAGGGCTTTGCAGAAGTTCCTGAACAAAACCCCCTTCCTGCCCTCCTCCCCCAGCGTGGCTGGCCACAGCCATGCAGGGCAGCCAAGCGGGTGCTTCTGGGGAGGAGGGATGTCCCCACGATGCAGCTCCGCTTGGGAACAGACGTATTTACGTCTCTGTCTGTGACTGAGGGTGTGGTTTCAAAATTGGCGCGAGTCACTTGGAAAAAAGCTTCTGGAGAAAGCAGCTCTCCTGCCTTCTCCCCTCTCCTTCCAGCTGTGCACTCTCTTTTTAAAAATTTTTTTCCCCTGGTTCATCCATTTTGCAGGGATTGTTTTCAGCCTGATCAGCTCCAACTTGCCACCCTGCCACCTGCTCGCTCATGCTGAGATAGGAAGCTGGAGAAGGCATGGCCAGGCTGGAGGCACCAGCCCTTTCGCTGGCAGCAGAAGCCAAGACCAAGACCAAGACCGAGACCAAGACCAAGACTGGATTAGCCAATCCTAAAACCACTCGCTTCCAATCCCTCTCTCTTCATACTGGGCAGTATCCCTATGGTTATGTGGGATAGATGTACCTGTGGCTCTGCCTCTGAGCGGAAGATTCTCCACACATCTCCAGAAGGCCACACAAGTGTGTGCAGGGAGATTTTTGTCATATAATTTCTTACATGGGAATGGATGCCATGCAAGAGGCCTGAAGGTTATCTATGGACTCACATGTGTCCCTATATGGGACGCATGGCCTGTGGGATCATCTGTGTTTCTTATGTGAGGCAGCCATGCACAACTTTGCCTTTTCCTTGCTTCCATGGAGTTTGATGGGCCTGGAGCTGGGAATCAAACCCACACGAGCTGCTTTGTTCTTCTGGGACTCGGCTAAGGGAAGCGAGTCTGGAAGAAGCAGCAGGGTTGCTATAACCCACTATCTTCTCCCCCTCCTCCTCAGCCTGTTTCCTGACACAGATCCTATATAGGACAAGTTTCTGTTGCAATCAACTGTTAGGTTAATGAAACCCTGAATTAACCCCCCTTTTCTCCCACCTCTTCAGGGAAACTGCCCAGCAGGCAAAACAAATCCTGGGTATCTGTTCTCCGCTCTGAGGGAGGTACATTCCCAAGGACATGCGTGGGAACTCAGGCTGGAGTGGCCTGCAGGTCGAGGACCAGTTGATAAGGACCTTTAAACCTTTAAACCCCACTGCACACATACGCACAGGGACATTTGCCGCTCTCACGGAGGATGGTAGGAAGAGAGAGAGGGAGAGGCAAGCTTGTGTAACTGGGATTCCTTCATCCAATAGACAGTAACCCCCCAGGGCAGCAGCAGATAAAGGGCAGGGAGATCTTTCAGACATTGCTAGCAAGGTGTTCGCTGGCCCCAGACAGGCTGGTTCACTGGTGGTCTGAAGGGCAACCTGGCTGACTGGCTTGGAATAGAACACTGGATTTGGAGAGAGGGTAGTCCCTTCCTTCTTGAGCTTTTCTATGAGGTGGAGGGGCATTCCAGCTGCTGGCTTAGCCAGGGGTAGTGAGCACATTTAAAACCTGCCTTTACTGGACTGATCAGTTCATTTTTCCAATACGGTGTCTTTCCTTGTTCAAAGTTCGCACTGAGGTTCCTGCCTGACTCTACATACTTCCAGAGCCGTTTTTTTGCCTTTAGCACTGATGGAAATTGCCGAACTAAAGACTTCAGTATATTAATACTATATATTTGTTTTCCTGTCTTTTCTTCGGGATTGAGAGGTTGCAGTTTAGCTTGTGGTGGGGCTAGCAAAGTCCCTCTGCCTTTGATGTTCATGCTAGGACACTGAGGGAGCAGGCCTCCCTCTCATTTGCACCTTCACTGCATCCTAGATCTGGAGTGATGCTGACCTCCTTCTCCTGAGGGACGGGGCTTGTCAGGAGCAAGGTGTTCTCTGGTCCTGTTTTAGCTCCAGGCAGGGATGCAGCAATGGGTTCTGAATCATAAAGACCTGTGATTTTTGCGAAGAGGTGGTGCTGGGTAGAAATGTCAAACTTGGACTGATGTTTCTGTTAAAATGCGGGGAAGCTGTAAGAGGCCTAGGGGAAGGACCATGAGTTATACAGAACAGATCCTTTGGTCCTGCCTGGCACTAGGAACTTTTAGCAACAATGGTAATATTCATCATCATCATAGCATTCAGATAGCAATTTCCATCTTGCAATTGCTGTGTGTGCACTGACTCATGTATTTTCTCTGGTGAGACAGGGAGGAATTGTTATCCCATGGCTAAGATGTGGGGAAGCAGACATTTCAAGCCCTGCAGAGAGGGTCAGTAGTGGGGTTTAGTTGATAAAATGATCCCTGCCTTCTAGTTCCACATCCAAAAGACTCTGTGTGAGAAGTGCCTGCTAAAATGCAGCTACACTGTCGTGGTACCCCAGCCACAAAGGACTCGGTGAATCAAAGTATCCATCTCTCCCAAACTATGTGAGATTTTTTTTTTCCTAGCAAAGCTGTTTTGGTGCGTGGGCACGTGGGAAGGTTTTTATCACCACTGTAAAGCTCCCAAAGTCCTGTTACGGGCTTTAATTTCTAGTGCTGAGGTTCTGGCACCTTGCAGTGGGACTAAAGGGGCTAAGAAGCGTATCTAAGCACGGAGCCACCCGTGTGACGCACAGGCCACCGGGCGCCGTGAAAGGCAGGCTCGTGGCTAAGGCCTTTTTCCCAGGCCAGCCTCCCCCGCTCCCAGCTGTGCCGGGCAGGACCCTCTTTGCCGCGACGGGAGCGTTGCGTCTGTGGCTCTGTGTCACCGCTGGCCGTGCCTGAGCGGCGTCAATAGCAGCCATTGTCCCGGGAAAGGTCACCCGAGCCAGGCACGCAGACTGCAGCGAGCGTGGAGGCTGTGCTGGAACAACTGAGCATGGGGAAGGGAAGCGAGGGCAGAGGGCAGAGGGGGATGAGGGGATAGAAGGGGCAAGGACATAGGAGAAGGTCTGGGTTGCCTCCTGCTCGGGGGAGGTTTTGTGTCTGTACGCAGCGAGGAACTGGCCGATTTCCACAGGGTTAAGCTTGCGTTTGTGTGGGCAGCACCTGGACCCTCGTTGGGAAATATCTAACACCATGAAGCTCAGGGCTTTCCTTGGCAATCTGCTTTTCCCATAGCTGGCTGTGCTTTTCTCTTCTTCCCATCTTGAGCGCAGCGCTTGCAGGGCTTTAATGACTTTAGCACCACACCTACAGCCGACATCACCTAATCTCCTCTTACACGTCTCAGTCCCCAGACGAGTGCTGTGAGTTGCTGTGTCTGACCTCCTGCTGTGCCACATAGTGAAGGAATGTCCTCTGCACAGGATCCCATCACCTGTATCACCTTTATCGTCCCGATGAAGTGCTATGTTCAGAGTGCCAAGGATTTTTACGCCTGTTGAGCAAGAACTTCGCTCCCCGGCCTGTTAACATTATTTGTGCTTCTTTCTGAAGCTTCACAAAGAAAGCGGGGCTGGAGCCATTCTGGCAGTCACTTCCTTTCCCCTCATCCCAGCTCTCTGGAAAACACACTGGAATTTCGGTAACAAATATTCCTCCAATTTCACGTTCAGATGTCTGGGTCATGAGTCCCATCCTGGTTTCTGAAACACAGGGTTCACCAGTCCAGAATGGGTGTCTGCCTCACCAATTCCTGCGAGGATATCCATGAAACCACTCACAAAGTCAGAGCAATTGCCAGCATTTTTTCCTAATCTATTCATAGTTCTGTAGGGTTTTAGTCAATGCTCTGGAAGCATATGCCATTGGGTGATCATCTTGCATTTGAACAGCTGCTAATCGCTGCAAATTTGCATTCACCGGGTTTTTTTAGCCTCCTCGTTAATCTCAAGGCGTTTGGTTTTGGGGTTTCTGTAACAAGTATTTTTTAATTTTCAAAAGCAGTTCTCATTATCGGAGGGATCACCCTGGGACAACCATTCTCCAGGGAGAACAGAATGGAGATAAATTAGGGATGCATTTAATTTTAATTCATTTAACATGCCCAGGATAAGCTGGAGGGTGGGCAGGGCGGCAGGCAGGGAGAAAGAAAAGTGAGAGCAGTTTGCCCCTGGGTACCTCTAGAGAGAACCTGGCTCGTTAAGTTATGAGACATCCTCATTTAGGAAAGATCACAGAACTGGGTTTTGCCCCAGACCCTGTGGAACCTCGATGTGCCCCTGGATATGCCTGCAAATCTCCAGGAGGCTCCTCTGCTTTGGGATCCTTCTTCACAAACTAGATCCTCCCAACGCTCACCATATACTTCCTCTGCAAGCCAGGGGAATAAAGAACAAGGAGGGAAGGCAGAGCTGCTCTTCCAAACTCTGCCTGCAGAAGGAGGTCCACCAAAGCGTGCTGCCAGCAGGAAACCCCAGGAGTGCAGAGTTCTCTGCTTTCACGGAGCTGGTAAAGCCTCCAGAGCCCGACTGCCCCTGGCTGAACCTGCTTGAACCTGCCCTCGTGCTCTGCCAGGCTCCTGTACATTGGCACCATCTCCCGCTCAACGAAAAAATCAGGGGACTTTCCCAGGCGCTCTCCTGTAGCGGTACCAAAATGAGACAGCTCTGAGAGCCGACTGCTCTCAGCTACGAGTGTCCCTCTGCCTTCCCCGGGCCTGACGCTGCAAGGAGCCCTGGTGGCTGTAGTTATTGGGGTTTGGCTGATACCTCCTTCAGACTCCAGTTATGATTTCTGATCAGTTTGATTCCAAATCAGCACGTCAGCCACGGGCTTTTCTAAACTCTCAAGTCCTTCAGAGATGCGTTTCTTTGAGAGACCTCCAAGAAAAGGATCCTTTGCAACATCCAACATGGGAAAAGAGAGTGGAAATATTTGCACTTTCTTTGACTTTGGCTCTACAAAGATTTTCTCTCCCAACCCTGTGCTGAACAGACCCTTTTATTTTGATTGATTTATGACCACTTCATTGGAGGTTTGCCTACCTAAAATCCCCAAGGCGCTGTCAGAAAAGGACAAAAATTAAGCAAAATTAAATATTTTCTTTGGTGTATTCATAATCCTGGGATCCTGTTGCCAAAATGAAGTGATTTAGAGTCATTTGAGATGTCTTAGGGTATCTAAGACACATGAAGGGGGCTGGCAGATCTGCCATGGAAGTTATTGGAGCCCAAGACTGTCTGGAGTAGCAGCTGGAGGCCAGGCAGGATACACCACTGCATCTAAAATGAAACTGGAAACCAGTATTTGGGCAACTGCATCAAACCACAGCTGAGTGAGCTGTGAGTGTATCCCCAACTCGAGAGAAACAACCTCAGGGTGAAGAAAAATCTGAGAACTGAATAAAAGTGGCACTACCAAGCCTTGCAAGCACCCTGTCTTCTCTGCCAAATCAAATCCAGTTCTTGCACTAACACTGAATTGAACTGCTTGTCAGATCTGCGACAAAATAATTTCATCCCCGCTCAGGCTGGCCATCTGTTCACTCTTTGGATTCACATGATTTTATGCCACCACTCTGTAACCTGATGATCAATAGCTTTGCCATTTCTGGCAGCTGGCGTGCTGCATAAAATCTTTCCCAAGCGCTCTTCTTACAGGGATGGGTGGAAGGGGCCTTGAGATTTCATTATGATGTTGACCAGCATTTTTTCCTGCCTCCGCCAGAACGGAGCGTGGGTCTCCTTCATGCCTGCCTCTCCCTCATGCGGTGTCAGGGACTATTTGAGCTCTTCTGCCTGCCCTGAGGACCTCACTGCTACAGGGGCATCCAACCACCTGCCGCTGCCTCCTGCCGCCCTCAGCCAGAGTGCCTGACCCGCTCTGCTTCTGTCGGAGGGTTAATTGCTTTGGGTCACTGTGTAAGCACCCTGCAACTCACTGCAGGGCTGATAAGAGCCTGAGCTTTATTCCTCGGCCTCAGTTACCAGTTGCTGATCAAGGCTGCAGTGAGCTGTGTCACCGTCATGTGGCTGGGACCAGCAGGCTTTGCCTGTTCTGGCCACCCAGCTGAGTGTGTGCTGGGAGCAGCACCAAACCACAGTACTCCCAAAGCAAAGCACAAGGCTCTCGATTACCTGGGGGTCGTTGGTGTGTGGGATGAGGGTTGCAGAGCCCAGAGGTGCTGTGGTGGATACTCGGGTAACCGCAGAGGTTTGGACATGGCAGGGAGCGTGTGCCTAAGGGTGTCTGGTGAGCTGCGGGGCCGGGAGCCCCCATCACATCCCCAGGGGAGGGGAGTAGGGGAGGAGAGGCACCCTGAGGAACAACAGAGCATTGAGCTGCTGCCCTATCTCTCCAGGGGGAGGGAAGCGGAAAGGTGATAAGAGCCCTCTCAGATGAGGAATTCCTTCTCACTTTCCCCTTTTTGTTTGCCTTTCATCAGAGATAATGTGAGTCTTGGGCAGCTCACCTGGATGCTGAGCTGCAGCAGAAGGGGCAGCCACAGCCACCCCTGGACCCGTCCCCCTGGGCACCCCTGGACCCACGGCTGCCACCATCTTCGGTGGGTTCCACAGGAGCAGTCCAGCCATGGCCCCTCTGCTTCCCCACCATCTGACCTATGTCCTCGAGTCCGCTTGCATGACCTCCCATTGATTTACATCAGTAGCTGTACACCGAGGAGCAATTCGGAAAAAGGGAGCAAGATTATGGGCAGTAAAGCCGAGGCTGATAAAGGTGGCAGAATATTTGGGTAGCATTTCACAGTGCAGGCACTACCTTCCTGAGAGGGAGCAGGAAGCATCTGAATGCCTGCACATGCCGTCCCCAGCCTGGGCTGCGCAGGCTTCGCGTGGCCAGGCCATGGCCTGAATTCTCAGAGGCCTCGAGTCTATCTCCTGCCCCCACAGATGTCATGGATTCGAACTGAGCAGAGCTCTGGCAAGAGAGGCACAGAGGAGAAGCACCACCAAACCACAAGTCCCTTCCGTAACTATGTGAGAGATCTCCAGAAGGAGAGGCTGATTTCCAGCTGCCTTTTCTAAACCCAAAGACAACCACTCTGACTGCTTAGTCCAATCCCCTTGTCCCCTGCGTGACACAGCCCAGAAAATCTTGCTTGCCGAGACTTTTCCCAGCCCGTGTTTTTGTGGCAGTGACGTCTCCAGTGGCCAATCCTAGCGATGTGGTGCAGTGAGGTACAAGCGTTAGGGATCCCTGGGAAGTACGAAGAAGATAGGAGACTTGCAAGCAGCCAGACCCAGTGAGGTTTAGCCCATTGCCAGTTTTCTGAAGAGAAGCTCAGCTGCACGGTGCTTGGGAATCCCAGAGCAAGACGGGACTTGCCTCCTCAGCAGATGTGACTGACAAAGTTTGGCTGGAGATTTGGGCTGTGGTGGGGACCCAGCTCCACACCTTCCTGCCTACACCCCCTTGAAAACAGTGGGGACATCGTTCCTTGAATCTGGCAGCTCGAGAGGGATACCCTGTCAGCTCGAGGTGGGCATAGACATCCAGGCCAAGGTCTATCCATTGGCGTGAAGAAGCAAATGAGAGGGAAAAAAACAAAGAGAAAAGCCTGGGTGATGGAGAAAGAAGACCAAAGCATGAAGCTGGTGTTTTATCCTTGGCCTGGGCACAAACCTTTGGAGCAGGAGAAGGATCCTTGCTCTGCCCAGAGGAAGCTCTGGGAATGTCCCTTTGGTGCTGGAAAAGATCACAGTTTGAATTCAGTCCTTTTAGGAAGGGACTTCTTAATCACGGCTTCCAGTGAGATGACTTGGAGATTTCTCTGTCCCCTGGGATCCCCAGTCCTTGTCAGTGGCAGGTAATGCCCAGTCCGCAGTGGTGCTGCAGCTGGGACACATATGCCTGGATGCCCAGGGATGGGCTTCTGGTCCCTCAGCCGCCCTGCCCTCTGATTCATTCCTGCTGTTTGTTGCCAGTCCTTGCCAAAGGGAAGGCTGAGGAGAACACGGGAAGAGAGGGTGACTCATCCTTAAAGCCCAGGTGGCCGTCCTAGCTGAGGGACACCTGAGGGCTTCCGGCACCACAGGAAAGTGGTAGGAAGGGCAAACATTCCCAGAGAAGCCATGCAAAATAACGGCAGGAGAACAGGGTTTCCCTGCTGCATTGTGTGCCTGTGCATCTGGGAATCTCATCAAGCCCACGCAGCAGAGTGAGCTCATAGCCAGGGTGGGAAGGCAAACCCAGAGCCTTTGTCTGCCCTCGAGTCCCGTCCAGCCATTGCTTTGGCTCCCTGTTGTGCTGCCAGTGCTGGTAACTGCTAAGTGGCATCACCCTGACCCACTCGTGGTGGGATAGGGAGGTAGGATGGTCCCCAGGAAGTAGGTTCCTGAAGGTGCAGGCATTCCTTCACCAGGATCTGTCACCTCCCTGCCACAGCCACCCCTGTGCCAGCACCTCCAGAGACCAAATGCTCAGGACAAGGGGGGAAGACACACAGCTTTGGAGAGCAGAAAGAAGGGAGGAGGGGCAAGAAGGTATGGATGAGGGCAGTGGAGATGGTGGTGCGGACGAGGGAAGCTGCAGCCAGCCAGGGATAGCTTGGGGCTGGGTTTTGGAGAAGTAGATGAGATGGAGGTGGAACAACTGCTAATGAATACTGTATTCGACCTAGCAATTGAGATAGATCGTGCACAAGATTAGAGGTCATGGAAAGTGTATTACAAGCTCTGCATTGCTTTTATTCACCGGAGACTGTTGGAAAAACAAGCAGGAAGGCAGCACAATGGGTCCCCCAGCTACGGACATCTCAGCACACATTTGAAAGACAATGGAGAAAACTATTAACTCCAAGAGTCCTCTATCCTGTCTCCAGTAAGATGCATTCCTTGTTTGGCCTGGATAGGAACTAGGGATCAAACAGACAAAGCCAATTAAAAGAAAAATCTCGTAGAAATTTCTTCAGGGGAAAAAGGGGGTTGGGTGGAGGGGACGAATGACGCAGCTGCCAGGATTAAGCACAGCCTGAGTAAGGGCCTTCAGCAGATGCTGGCTGGCAAAGGAAGGCAGGTTTGCACACAGCCTGGCGCCGTGGGATCTCTCTATCCTAGATATGGAATACTTTGGTTTGGTCTGGCTACCGGTTCCCAGCATCCCCAGCCAGGCCTGCGCAGTGACCCCATCCAGCCCCAGAGGGGTTCAGGCACTGGGGAGCAGCAAGGAGGGTCCTGGGGACCCGCAGCTTCTCTTCTCGTGCTGGCACTTGGCCTTGACTGGAAGGACAAGGTCAGAAGCATCTTTGCTTGAGGTCTCCACAAAGGTCTCTCCAGGAGGGAAATTTGCATCCTGTCACCTGTCTTAAGTAGAGAGATTATCTAATGAAATTGTTCTTCCATCAGTATTCCTTTTTCTGATAACAGATGGTGACTTCCTTTCCCAGGAACCAGGAAAGCTGTGCATCTCTCCTCGAGTTCCGCCACATTCTTGCTCATGACCACAGCTCCCTCTCTTTGGATAACCATCAGCATTCCACAGGGCTCTGCTGAGGATTTTGAGGTTCAAACAGTCACATTTGTCCATTGGGTGACTGAAGGGACCTTAAGGGCCTCTACCACCTTCCCTGCTTGAGGTGACCTGAGTCCTTCAGCCATAACTTTCCTGTGAGACAGAGGCAGGCCAAGAAGCATGGGCATGGCCCCTCAGGACTTCTGATCCCTGTGCTGGCACAGCTTCCCCCACCTCCAGGAAAGCACTGCTGGGGTTCACAGTTTACTTGAGCAATGGCAAACTCTTGCTCAGATGGGCAGTGGAATTGGACAGGCTATTGTGCTTGAAGGGTTCAGCATGATGTTCAGGCTGACTCCTGCTTCTCCTGCTGCTACAGCACAAGCCTATTTGCTCTTCCCAACCCCTAAAACCCATCACATTGTCTCTATGGCTTCTCCCAGATTGGCAATCTCATGCCCCTGCCATTACATCACTCCCTGCTGAGTCTTGACCCATGTTTATCCTGTTTGCTTGGGCTTGGAAGGTTTCATTTGCTGCTTCTCATGTTGAAATGAAAAAAAAGGGGCAGGGGGAAACCAGGGCTGTAGTCAGATGAAGGCCAGGAAAAGTGATGGAGCTGGGGAGAGGTTTGGGGCAACCTCTCCTGCTGCAAGTGACCCTCTCACCACTGCTCTCCATGGAGCCCTGGGGAGGTACGGTTACATCTTGGCTCTGGAGGAGAGGGGATATCCTTAACATCATTTCTTAAGGTATTTTGGCCAAGCATCCTGTCCCCTCTTCCTCTCCCTGAGTTCCTGTCCTCTGCAATGACCAGTGACCTCAGCTTGCACAACGGGTTGTTGAACGCAGAGGTTGTTGTACGAGACCGTGAGACCTCCCCATGGTTCCTTCTGGGCCTGTGGGCTACTTGGTTCATTTCCTAAGTCTAGAAATAACCTGTTATTTCTATAACAGAAGATCCGTCCCAGCCTTGAAATTAGCCTCCTCAAAATGCTGTTTTTGTTATTTTGACTCACATGTCCCCTTCCTGCCCTAGCCTGGAAGGTCTCAGACCCTAATTTATCCATGGGTTGGTGGGGTGCTATGAGGCTGCAAAGAACTGGAGAGTCTGCAGTTGAACAGATCCTCCCTGGAGGGAAACAAAGGTTTTGCCATTCCCTACCTTCCCAGCTCTCCCTCGCGTACCTCAGCAATCCATTTCCACTGCCCTCTATCTCTCAAGCTTGCTTTTGGGTACCTCTGTCCTGGGAGGTACTCTGAACACCTACTCAATTCCCAGCATGACTCCTGAAAGAGAAGTCTTCCCTGATCCAAACAGATCCCTGTTCTAACCTCCATTCAGCACATGCCACTGCTGATCTTCCCTTCCTCTGCACACTCTTCCAGGTGTCCTTTCCCAGCCCTGCTCCTGGACACACGTGACAGTCCCCGGTTTGTTCTGCAGTAAAATGTGCCTCCATCCCTGCTCTCTGAGACACCCTAGCCCCGACTACATCCTACTCCCTGGGAGCACCTTAGCTTCATGATTCCCAGCCCTCCTGAACTCGGCAGCCTCACCCCTCCTCCACCACTTGCCCCAGGAAACACTGTTCAGCATGAAGAGCAGCAGCGCTGGATCCTGCTTCCAGATCGGCATTTATCTCATGCTGGGCTCCATCCCTCAGAATCCAACACACATCCTTAAACCTTTTGTGTTCTGCATAAACATCTTTGCCCAGACCTTCTAAAGGGCCGGGCAAGAGAGGAAGCAATAGTCTCCAAAGAGCACGAAACCTTTGCGTCATGGTCTTATCCCCTCATCCCTCACGGACGCCGAGCAGTCCGGCCGTGCGACACTGCATGAGGCAGGGGCTGCACGGGGAGCAACACGAGGCATGTAGGATCGGAATGTGTGTGAAAGGCCAACATGTGCCAGTGACAGATGCAGAGCATCGATTTCCTACATCCTGAGTCCCCAGTTTCCCACCTGGGTCCCACAGAGCATCCCACAGGCATCCACATGCCTCACACCTGCAGCATCCTCCCTGTAACTGGAAGCTTACGAACCACCCACTCACCATGGCTTTCCCTGCCTTCCCAGGTGGCCAAGCCCTGCCTGCCTGGCAAAGCTGGGCTTCTGGATTCACGTATGCAGAGTGAATGTGGTCCACCCAGGAGGAAGAGCAGGTGTGGATAAATTTGGAGCATAAGGAGGCGGAAGAGTCCTTGCAGCCTGGAGGAAGCCAGCTGCCAGTGCTGGGGTAGCTCAGGGGAGGCCGCAGCAGGGCACAGGGCAAAATTGCAGGAGCTGGGGGAGGCTCAAACGAGGAAGTTAGTGAAAAGCATCTGGAGATTTGAGGTCAGGTAATTCCTCATATAGCAGTTCCTGCACCACTCTGGGAACAGACAAACAAGGCCTTCCTTCCTCCCAGCTTCCTCCTCCTCAGCAGCTCTCCTTTTCAGGAGAGGCAGCCAGCCAGCCCTCTCCTCCCACATCGCTGGCTGCATCCCTAGGGGTGACTCACCTGGCCCTTGCTGTGCTCCAGGGCTTCATACACCTCCTTGCCCCGCCGTGGGACGTGTGAGCAGTGTGGGCACGGGGACAGCCTGGGGCTCGCACAGGACAGCCAGCGGTGGTGCCCTGCGGTGGCACAGGGTGGCCAGGCAGCAGCTGGCACTGCTTTGGGCACAAGCTGGAAAGCACCTGCCAGCCTCCCAGTGCAGTGAGGTGTGGCTGCTATTTTAGGCTGGGAAAGCGCAGGAGAATAAGATCTGAAATCTCCCTGCAAAGCTGCGGTGGGCACTTAACCAGGTGTCAGCTCCAGCACGGGCGAGCCCAAGCGGTGGTGCTATTTTGGGAATGTATTCTTTTTCTCTGCTAGGCTATTTTTGGAGGCTGAGTAGGTACCAAAAGGACCCAGATATGGTGCCGATAAGGGACTGATGACATTTTGACGCTTATGTTCCAGCCACAAACACTGCTCACGAAGGCAGACTCCAGGGATTAGAGGCACTCCTGGCAACTGCAGCATCCTGGCTGTGCTGCCCTTTCTGCGGGCAGCAGGGTAGGGTTGCTGTAAGCTTCCCCCCAGCAGTGCTGCCCCAAATGGTTCCGTGGTCCCCAGTGTCCCAAAGCATCACTCAGCCTCATGGCATCACTGACAGGGGAAATCCTCCTCCCTGGCTCTGGAGCAGGCAGTGCACGTGCCGTGGGGATGGGGTTATGGAAGGGAGGGGGGTCTACATCTGATGGGGCTGTGATGGGCTCTTACTCCTCAGCCACAAAAGGATCTGAGATGTGAATGCTGCCCCTTGTAACAGAAAATGTGTCTTCATTACTTGCAGCTTTGGTACATGTCCTCTTCTTCGAATTAGGGATATGGGGGCTGGATGGGGGGAATTACCTTGGCACAAGTGCATTGAGGAGAAGGCTGTGTCCACTGTCATCACACTCCACTGCCACAGGCAAGACCAGGACTTAGAGAGCTCCCCAGCCCAGCCTGGCTGGGGCATTTGCACCCCACAGGGCCAGCAGCTAGGAGACACAAGGGCTTTGCTCCGTTCTGGGAGACTGGATTTCCTGCCCCAGAGCCACATGGAAGATCCCTTGGCACTTGGGATGCTGCAGTCCTGACCCGCGCCTTTGAGAGAGGAAGCACGTGGGGGCTTCCTTAGGACCTGAAAGGTGCCGTGGATGGGGATGAGGACAGGGGCAGCTTGTGACTCTGCCAAGCAGGGGCTTGCACGCTCCTCCTGGCCCTGGGTGAGATGGATGCCAGGCCCTCTGACCTTTTTACTCAGAGTTTCCTTTTGTGCCTGGGGGACAGAGGGCCCGTTGTGCGTTCAAGGCGCGGGGACAGCCCCCCTGGCATTCGGGGGAGCTGGAGGGGAGAGCTTTGAGGCAGCGGCGAGGCTGGCGCCCACGCTGCCACCGAGTGCTGTGCTGTTCCCATGGCCACCCTCACTCCACCGTACCAGCCACAGCTTTTGCAGCAGCTGGGGCTAGAGCAGAGGACATCCCCCAGGTCACCCTCTCCAGGGCTTCTCCGTGCCAAGAACATCCAGCAGTGTTAGTTCACAGCTGCCTCCTCACCTCGGGGACCCCCCGAGGCCTCTTTGCACCCCAGAACTCAGTGCAGGGGGTTGGTCTGGGGGAGATGGAGGTGCAGCGTGCTGGAAGGGCATGAGGTGTGCCGTAAGCTGGGACTGAGACTACTTGTCTGGGTTGTCTCCAGCACAAGCCCATGTGTAACTCCTTCTGAATCTCTTTGTTCCCCTCAGTGGCGTCAGCAGCTCTTCGCTCCCTCCAGGAGATGATTCTGCTTCCGTCGCTACCGTTTCCTGTGTTTCTCCCCCCTCACTCCCGTAGAGCCAGGCAACACCAGCACAAAAACAGGATTCGAGCGGCTGCAGAATTATCCTGATAACAATGACCAAGGAGACAGTCCTCTGGACGGGACCCTCCCTAGAGTCAGACCTCCAAACGGCTCACACCAACCTTTGGCACCCCCTTGTCCCTGCCCCTGGGGCTGTTCATGCACAGGAGGGATTTCAGGCAGGGGAGTGAGCAGCCAGAAAGGGGAACTGCTTCATGCCAGCGGGTCCTTCCATCCCCACACCTTGGCCATGGTGGCCAGGCAAACCAGCTCTGACACTCGCTGTCCCCACTGTTCCCAGCTCCTGTCCCCATCAGCGGTCAGCAGAGCAACAAGGTGCCGTGCCGTGCTCTCCCTTGCCAACCCAGCTCCTTTTTCCAGGGGACAGACCATTTTTGGGGAGCAGGCAAGGCTAATTGCAATCTGTCTTCATCCATGAACAGAGATGAAGGCAGCTCTGGCTTACAGGCAGCACCAAGGGAGCTAATGCCTGCAGACCTGCTCCCACGCAGCAGCAGTCCTGGACCAGTGTGTCCATCCCTCCACGCCAGGCATGCCCAAAGGAGAGCTGGGATTGCTTAGCATCCCACATGGAGATCTGAAATTCAGGGAACCCTCACGCACGGCCCAAAATATTCGCCTGGATCTTCCGAAGGAGGTCCCATCCCCAGCTGCTGGCCACCACTTTCTGCCGAGGAACTGCCACCCTCCCAGCATGGAGGAAGCTTCGCCCACTTCACTCCGTGCAAAGCTGGCCAGCACAGCTGGGGTAAGGGAAGAAGGGGCCCGAGCGAGCCTGGCTGATGGTGCCTGGAGCGAGCGAGGAAGCACATGCACAGACTGATCTGCTGGCAGGTCTGGAGGCAGCAACAAGCACTGGGAAGGAGCTGCAGAGCAGGAGAGCAGCTGGAGCCTGAAGAAGACGCATCTGCAGCCACGCTCCAGCTTGTTGAACAAGCTGGGTCCGTGTCTGCGCCGCCCTCCCCCTCCCAGGTGCTGCGCTCGTCCCTGACCGAGTGCTCCCTTTGACTCGCACGGCAGGGACCTGCAGACTGGGGGACAGCAAAAACCAACTCTGGGTGTGCCCTGGTGACACCATCCTGGCTTTATGGCCTGGAAACCTTTCCACTGTGCCCCATTCTAACACAGCATCTGCTTCCCACTTGGGGCTCTGGGTGGCTTGGAGGGGGTGCAACCCGAGTGAGGTCCTAGAGATTGAAGAAGTCCTGTCTGCTGCAACATCCAGTGAACACCAGCCTTGCAGAGCTGATGGAGGGAGCAAGATACTGCCTCCAGCCTTACTGATTCCTCCAGCCTTACTGAACCTTCGAGCCTCAGCCCTGACCTGGGTTGTTCCAAGGGGAGATCACCACTGCCCTACCCTGTAGATGCCCAGCAGATGTGCTGGGCCTTGGAGCAACTGGTGGGACCAAGGCCAACTGTAGACAGGAGTTTGTCCTGCCAGGGCCAGGGGTTTGTAATTCCCTCGTTACCATCAGTGCTGCTGATCCATAAATTCCTGGCAAGGGAGGAAATCTGATTTTTGGCCAACACAGGAGGTCTCTGACCAACAGAGGCAGGAAATAGCTACGGCGAGCGAATAAATAAATGGTGCAACTGTAGCTCTGCCTTAAATGGCCTTCATGGGGAGTTTTCCTTTGTTTTTCAGGTTGGCTATTTATACCGCAGAGTGTGAAAATGATGTCAGCAAAGCCTCTGCTCCTCACCACAAAGAAAACCACCCCCGAGAATTTTTGCAGGGCTGAGAGACCTCCTTGAGCAGAAAGGCTCAGAGGCTGTTCACAAGGCTGGTGGACCTGGCAGGAAACCCCAGATGCCGCGCAGTTCCTGAGGAGTCCCCTCTACTTCCACACATCCAGCTCAGGGGGACAGGCTCTGCCTTATAAAAGTCCATCTTGCCTAAAATGTACTCGCAACCCCTTCCCAGAACATCTCTAACCCCTTCACAGCCTTCCTTTTCTCAGTCTTTCTCTTTTGCTCCCCTTTTTTTCTATCCCATTCTCCATTGCAGCCTTTAAGGGCTTTGGCTTCTGCCTGCTCATCCTGGCAGTGTTGGTCCAAGTCTGCACTTGGGGACAAGGGAAGAAGGGATGGGGAGTTTTCCTTGTGGGACTTCACTGCTCCCCTGGGAAATCCCAGGAGATATTTTGGAGAGCCAAACTCCAAGCTGGGTCACCCCCGTGCTCACAGAAGGTGGGAAAGAACAGACTCAGCCCAGAAGAGGAAAGTCCACCAACTTCAAGCTGAGCTTGTTCAGCTGTGGATGGTGGGCACCAATGGCCACGCTTTGGGAAAGGAAAGGAGGATTAAAACTTTCCTTCCTACCGTGTCTGTCCCCTGAAATTAGGAGTGGCTACAACAAGCCCACACCAGTCGGAGTCGCTCGGTTGCCAGCAAAGCCTCGGTGCCCATGGGCATGGGCGGCCGGTGGGGTGGGAAGGGAAAAGCCAATATGAGTTCAAGGATTGCCGGTGTACTTGAGACAAGAAAAACTCTTTCTGGTGACACATGCATCAGGTGTTTCCAGACGATAACAAAACCTGCCTGAGGTCATCGATATTTAATTAGCAATGAGCTCGGTTAAACATTATCCCGGGGGCAGGAGGGAGGGGAAAAGGTGCTGAATTGGAGAGAGATTTAACTCTTTGCAGAGAAAGAGAAGGAGGAGGGAAGGTTGCCTGCAAGGAGAAAGGATCTCCACGGTTGGACCCCATCAGATTGTGACACTAGGTTGGACCCAGCAGTGAAAAATCTTTGGGGTACTTGTGTGTCTTGGGTCTCCAGGGGAAAGAGGTGCTTTTTCCCATGGAAATGAAATGAGCTGAATTTGAAAGCTCAGTGCTCCTGGAGTGCTCCTGCACCCCAGCAGCCCTGGGGCAGCCAAGCACCGCTGCTGGAGCAGAACACTGGTGAGCAGTGAGGCCAGTGGCGTGTCTGGTTTCCCCGCCGGAGCCCTCCCGGCCCCGGCCATGCCGACAGCTGGGGCACCGCGGCGCTTTCTCTCGGATGGCTGAGTCACAGCCCTGCTACCTGTGTGGGTTCACACCTGGGTCCCTGCCCTGCCGCCGTCTCCACTGTTTCCTCTGGCACACATCCCACGCTCCACACCGCAGAGACCCAGCTCAGCACCCTGGGGGCAAGGAGGAGGAGCAGGAAGGCATGGGGGAACAGCATTGAGGGTTTCCTTTTGAGATGAAGGCTTGGTTTGAAGAAGAAGGGATGCCAAAGGTTCAAAGTGGGGGTGACGTGCATTTTGGGCCTCCAAGCATAGCCTGAAACCCCAGCATGCTCCAGGAGGAGATGCTGTGAAAGCACCAAAGTCCAGCTATGGACCACCCTGCTCCGTCCTTCCCCAGTCACTCACATGTACTGCTCCCTGCCACCTCCCCCCTCCAAAATCCCCTCTTGGCTGCCCCAAACCTGACACCCATGATTTACCCCTAGATCACAGGGACCTGTTGAAAGATTGAGCACGAGCTGTGCTCTGAGGGGGGATGTGCAAAGCAGCTGTGTCTCCTGCCCAAAGCCAGGCTCCCCTGCCACATCAGCAGCCTCTCAATACCAGGGGGACACCTGGCAAGACTCCCGCTTGGAGAGGGGAATGGAAACCTCCTTGGGAGATGGACAGGATGGCACTGCATGGCTTGGGGTATGGCCAGCCACAGCTTCCACCAACTGGTTGGTATCCCTGGGGCCTGCTCCTGCCTGGCAGGAAAACCTCTCTTGAAGAGGAGGCAGGTGAATCAGGGCTGGTACTTGCCAGTGGCTGCATGCCAGGGGATGATTTCACTCTGCCTCAAGCAGAGCCTGGGGGACAGTCGGCCTTTGCAATTGTTCAGTGTCACCTCCCCAGGGATGCCGCACACTGTCCCTCCTGCATCTCTGGCAGGAGTGATGGTGGTGGTCTCGCACTGCTGAGCCCCTGGGAGGGATCCCCAGAGCAAAATGGCCTCTGGTGGAAGGGTCTGATGAGATCCCCACCACGGCTGCATGGTGAGTGCCTTGGACTGGGATGAGGCCAGCAGCAAGAGATTCCAACAGCAAGGATGTACATCCTGCCTCCGCGTCATCCGTGATGCAACCTGCCCAGCACAGGTGTACTGCCTTTCTAGGACCTCACCCTCTCCTGATCCCTGCTTGGCACCAGGGCCAGGCACCGAAGAAGAGGATGGATGTGTAGGACAGATATAAACTCCTGCCGGACATCTTGCCCTTGCCGTGGGCAAGCATACTCCTGCTTTCTTGCATCAGCTGCAGTGACATCCATAGGCAAAGCCCACACGTGACCCATCAAACATGACCCACAAGCTGAGGTCCTTCAGAAGTGGGAGAGGGAATGAAGCTGAGGTGAAGAACGTGCCACAGTCCTAGTCCTGTACTCCTCGCCCATAAGGTCTGAAAATGGAGGAGAGTGAGGTGGGAAAAATGAGCAAATCCCCAGTTTAGGGGCAGAAGAAATAGCAGCAGCAACCCTCCAGGTCTTCGAGCGAAGGAAGAGGCTGCAGCCCCAGGCAGGGCGGAGCAGGTCGGCAGATGCAAGAATTTCATCTGCAAGGAGCAAGGAAATGTCCCGGAGCTGTTTGATCTTATTGTATGGAGGGAAGCGGGAGTGGGCGTCCAGCCTTGCTGGAACCAAACAAAGATTATAAATACCTCCGCCATCAACAGCTCCTCGCCGACCTGGCCTGCCAGAGCCCCGGTTGCTGGCTGATTCCCAAGGGGAATAATGAGCTTTGGTTTCCATCCACCCCTCAAATACAGTGGCAGATAGGAGCAGAGCGCACAACAGACAGCTCCAGCCACAAAGCTGAGGGGGAATTATCCCTATGGAATGATACATGTGGGGGTAGCTTCTCTCACTGACTACCTGTATGGCTGTGCCCAGTGGGAATGGCCCCTGGTGACTTAATTCAGTCTCTGACACCGCTGGTATCAATAAAGAAGTTAAAAAATACATATTTAAAAAGCTCTGTGATGTGGCAGTTGGGTGTGAAGTGATGCCCAGGCCCACTGGACAGTCTCAGAGAGGTGTCCCTGTGTCCCTTAGGTTTCCAAGCCAGATCCGGGTGTCTGTCTTTCCCTGATTCAATCCTTGGGTTTGGATTTGATGCCACACGTGTTACCGAGAGTGCTGCCTGACATCGGAGTGCTTTGGGGCTTGTGGGGAGCCCTGGAACAGGGGCTGTCCCTACCAGGAAGGACAGCCCCACGCTGTTTTGGGGAAGTTGGGAGACCATAGAAGATAAATTTAGTGTTCCCCAGTGCGCCCATCGGTCGCCACAGAAACATGTGATTCCCCAGCACCATGCTGGGGGAAGGAATGAAAAGACTTCCCAAAACTCACGTGGGCTCCCATAAGTCCCATGCCCAGCCAGGGAGCAGTGCTGCACCAGGACTACTGACTTCTCCATGGCAAGAAGGCTCTGGTGGCCACGGGAATGAGGCAACTTTGGCTTTGCCTTGGTACCAGGAGCTGCAGTCCTGGAGCAGGGTTGCCTGCCACCCCCTTGCCCCACGTGGGAGTGCCTCTGTGGGGAACCACACCCCACCACATCCATGCCCCCAGGTCCCACAGGCACTTCTAAGGGTTGGTGAGAAGCCAGCAAGTTGTCAGGTACAAAAGAAATCCTCAGGCTTGGGGGGGCTGCAAATCAAACACACGCCGCCCTCGGAACAGCCCGGCGGAGCTGCTCCGGCAGAAAAGCTGCCGCGGTGCGTGAACCCAGCCGCGGCTCCCCCAGGGCACCTTCGTCAGCCTTTCTCCCCCATCGAGCATACTTGAAGCTCCCTGCTTGTCACTGGGATCAAAGGCAGGGGCCGGGGTGGGAAGGCAGGGTGTCAGCTGGGCCACTTGTGAAGCTGACTGCGGGAGCCAAGACCTCCAACATGAACCCAATTTTTTTCCCCCTCCCAGGCATCCTTACACACTTCTAAGGTCTCCGCTCCAGCATCACAGCTGCATCTTGTTTCATCTTCGGCAAGGAAAAGAGGCAGCAGCGCTGGGGCCAGATGCTGCTGGAAAAGCGGCCCCCACCTGGGAGTGCCGGGTCCCAGCCCCTGCACCGCCGGCAGCTGGGGAGCACCGGGTGCTGGGGGTGAAACCCAGTCCCGCTTCCCAGCCGCAGCCCTCCCACCACCAGCTGGGACAGGGCACGTTCCCACGGCATCTGATGTTATTTCAGCAGGGTCAGGGCTGTCCCTGTCCTCCTGTGGCTCTCGGGTTGGTATGAGCATCACCAGGGTGTGGGATCTTTTCTGACTGGACTGGGATGTTGTTGGACATTTTGGAGAATGGAAGATGCACTCAAGCAGCACCACCACAGCATTCATGGAGCTCTGTGGTATGAGATGACAGTGCCAAAAAGAAGAAGCTCAAAGTCATTTAAAAAAAAACGTGTCACCCTAAAAACGTTTCTTGGCTCTCAGGAGCTGCTGGACCAATGTGTGACCTGCAACAATTGCTGCCTGTGGCACTAGGGATTGTCCCCAAAACAGAGGACACATGCTTTGCAGGAGCAGGAAGGCTGGGAGATGAGGGTTGCAGGGTGGACCCAGGTTTTAGGAGTGGGAGGCTTTGCCAAAGCCAGCTTGGTATCCCATGGCTTCACTCCCCACCCACATGGCTTGGCAGGGACCTCCCAAACCAGGTTCCCAGGAGCTCCCCAGCAAAGCAGCCGCGTGTTACCGTGAGGCTCCAGGGAGCCCTCAGAGGGGCCGAGAGGACCCACACAGCCCGAGTGCCCCGCCTAAGCAGGGCTTTTTCTCCAGGCCAGTCCCACCAGCGAGCCCTCGGCGACAACTGTCTACAGAGGAAGGAGCGCCACCTCCTGACGTTGGATGTCCCCAGGATTCCAGGAAACTGCTTTTGCGGGTTTTTTTCCCCCACCATCCGCTGTTTTATCAGTCAGCAACAAACGCTCCGAAAACAAACAAACCCAAGTCTGGCACTGGGTTCCAAGACAAAGTAACTCCTCCTGCCAGACACACGCCGAGCATCTTCAACAATGACATTCCTTCAGGACTGCTTCCACCTACTTAGGTGCCAATTTGCCTAAAAATTCCCTCTGCGGCCACAGTCACTTCAAAATAAAATCAGCAGCATTCCAGAGCTCCCACAAGGTATAGTAAAATCAGATGCTTTTAGAGATTTTCATCAAGGTAGTCCATAGTTTGCCAGAGATGCTCACCCCCAACACATCATTTTATCCTGATAATCCCAAATCCCTTGGATGCATCTGACTGGTGAGATGGAAGCAGCAGCAGCAGGCAGGGTTGGCTCAGAGCCACACCCTTCCTAGCCAGTTAGTACACACCAGCTTTAAAAAGTGAAAAGCCCACCGAAGGCTAACAGATGGGGAAAAAACTTCACTCCTCAGAGCTGCCCATAAAACTGCAGGCTCAGGAATGACAAAGGTTGGGAATTTCAACTTTTCTGCGTCAGAGGAACACTAATTTAAGGTTCTTCTCTACCTACCTGCCACTTTGAGACTTGTGAGGAGTGGAGAAAAAAAATTAGCAGATGAAACCTCTCTTATTTCACTTGGCTGAAATCAGCCAGCAGGTTCACGTGTTAAATGAGGCTGACAGGGAGCCAGGCAGCTCTTTCAGTCATCCAGTCTGGTTTCTAGGGAAACAAGGTAAATGTTTTTCCTCCTTCTTGCCACCTTTTAACTCTTAGAAGGCTCTCACGCACCACCACAGGAAAAAATCTCTACATCCCACCTTTCCCCACTTCAGATAAGAGCAAATAGGGCCAGTCCAGGTCTATTTCAGGGCAGTGCCACACTTTGGTGTGCAAGTCTGGAGTTATTGCCTCAATCGCTGCCATGTCTCCAATTATGGTCAGTGAAGGACACACCAAACCATCTCCCTGGGAGCCAGCAGGGTATTTTGAGTCAGGCAGTAACACAACACCCGCAGCACTCAGCTCTCCCTCCTCCTCAGAGGGTGCGATGCAGATTGTCCTCCCCGCCCAGGCAGGCCTGCTTCCTGTCACCTTTCAGCAGGGAAATTACGTGCATTCTGAAACAGCCAGCTGTTGTGAGGCTGGGATTTTTCAGAATACCTGCTGCCCTTCTGTTGCTCTCAGGAACAGCAATAAATTGCATTTGCAAAGTCTGCAGGTTACAGCCCCTGCCATGAGGAAATTGGAAGGTTACCATAGCAACGACGAGCATCCACCAGCTACCTAAAATTCAGTGGTTTGAACTGTCTGGTTTATTTCTAAACCCATTTGACTCAAAGCTCTCTGTCCACCCAGCTGAGGACTGACACGTGAACTAATACCTCAGCAACTGCAAACACACTTAGGGCCCCTGCTGCTTTACTATTTCACACAACCAGAGAAGCCTTGCTCTGACCCACCGTCTTTGCTCTCCAGAACCAGCAATAGCAGCTTTATTCTTTTTAGAGGAACCCTGCTGTAAGGTGGATGCTCATGAACTACAGCTTTACTTGCTTCTTTGGTTTGATACACAAGTAGAACCTGCAGTCAGAGTACCAGGCTTGACACAGCGATGTATATACCAAGAGGCAAAGTTAATTTCTTTAAAATATTTATTTTTTTGTCTGAGAGCACGCAGGCCACAGGACCATTCCACCCATTAGGCCGTCTCCTCTTTTGCAATGCGATCCTTCTTGAGTGGTCCCTAAAAAAAAAAAAATCACAAAAACCAAGCTATGTAAACAGCAGTCTGCACAAAAGACACCACACCCCAATCACAAAAGCTGTAAAGAAATCAAGGCAAAAAAAGGCCCTCCATGTTGCAACC
Source organism: Rhagologus leucostigma (assembly GCA_013397725.1). NCBI lineage: Eukaryota > Metazoa > Chordata > Aves > Passeriformes > Rhagologus > Rhagologus leucostigma. The sequence continues at coordinate 243,521 of VZTD01005250.1, forward strand.
CACTGGAAACCCTGTGTCCTATCCACACAGCCAGAGGTTCTGGGGAAAAGCCAAACGTGGCACAGTTGCACTGGGCTGACCCGGTGACTCTAGATGTGCCTGAGGAGCAACGCTGGTGCCACCTGGTGGGCAAACTCCTGCTTGGCCCTAAGCTCGTGCCAGGGCCTCACTCAGCACTCCTGGCTGCTTTTTCCAGCAAGTGACAAGCTGGGAATGCCACCCCTGTGAGGACCCTCCTCCCGAGCTGCTCTTGGAGGATACGGAGCAGTGCTTGTTCCATGCTTCATCACTGAACAACTTGTGCCCAAACATGCCAATACCCCTCAGACACCAAGAGCTGTCACAGGGGAAGTGAGACCCCAGGCCCCCTGCAGTCGTAACCAAGTCGGCAGGAGGCGGCCTCTCGACTGAAGTTTCTGTTCCACAGAAACTTTGGCCACGTCATGGCCCAAAGGCCAAGCTATCAGCTGCCATGAGCTCAAAGACAACACAGTATACAACAAAGGTGCCAGGAAGTGCTCTTACCATGAAAGCCTTCTTCTCCTCAGCTGTCTGGAAGCGGCCATGACCAAATTTGGACGTTGTGTCAATGAACTTCAAGTCAATCTTCTCCAGGGCCCGGCGCTTGGTCTGCACAAGCAGGGACTAAAAAGAGAGATGCCAGGTGAGCATACAGCAGCAGCACCACCCTTTCAGCCTCCAGTACACAGGCTACTTCTTGACACCTCGATGGCTAACGCCTCCTCGGTCACTCTGACCTCAGACTTCAGCCGCTACCATGTGCAAGAACACTTGACAGTAAGCCATCTACCCTGCACCTTTGACCTCCAAGGCTGAAGACCGGTCAGCTCGCAGCAGCACGAGCCCCACTCTGCCAGTGTCCTTATGGTCACAGGAATTCTCAAGCCTCACCATGTCTATCGTTACAGACAACCCTGGACTGAGCTATCTGCAGAAATGACCTCACGCCACTCCCAAGGCCATTACTACGAGGTGGGTTTGTGTGGGAGGCTTCTCTTTCTAGCACACATGATTCCCCAGAATCTGCACCAGAGGCAGCACAGCTCCCTTAAACTGTTCCAGCCCATGTGACAACAGCAGGTTGCACTACTCACCTTGCGCAGGGTTAGCACCCTCTTCTTGGTCCCCACAACGCAGCCCTTCACCATGATGAAGTCATTGGTCACCTCACCGTAGTGGACGAAGCCTCCCTGAGCAAGGAGAGAACAGTCAGCGCTCTGTACCAAGCAGGACCTGTGATTACAACTGCCTACAGATCCACACCATTTCTGGGCCTTGGCCACTTCCACATCCACTGAAACCCTGTTTCTGGTATTGCCTTTCACTGGCCAAATTTCTTGATGCAGCAATTTACTTCTTGCTGTAAGGCTTTTATTAAGAACAGCAGAAGCTCTTCTTGCTAAGTTATTCCTTGTAAATTTACAAGTACCATTCAAGGTTTGTAACAAACTACTGCCACATAACAAATGCAATTTGCAAGTTACATGAGTCAATACTGAGACTGACTAAACACCACCACCGCCAACAGCAGCTGACTTATTTCCAGAGCTCTTCATTCAATTTTGTGACTTATACCAGACCCATTTGCCTCTTAGGACTGCAGCTCACAAGCAGACTCTTGGCACAGAGCTGCAGCAACTCACCAGAGGGTTAATGCTCTTGTCAGACAAGTCATAATCAGTTGATGCGTTGTTTTTGATCAGCTTTCCATCCTTGATTTGGTAACCTTGGCCAATCTTGTAAATCTAAAAACATAAAGAAATTCTACTTAGCAAAAAGTGGGAGAAAGAGCCCATCATCAGATAAAACGCAAGGAATTCTACATAGGCTCAGAGGACAGTCCGTTGCATTTTGAAAACACATGGCCACGCAAGAATTTTAGTTATTCAGTGTACCGGACTATGGCCACTATCCCCAAAACAACATTCTAACAGAGCAAAACTCCCCACTCTGTTCACTGTCACAGAGCAAGTGACAAGGGCCAGCTCCATTCCTCCCCAGCAGCTTAGAGACACCAACCTTCTTGTTGATCTCAGTGCGGTGGTGGTAGCCTTTCTGGCCCGCGCGGGCCACAGAGAAGGCCACACGGGCAGGATGCCAGGCACCGATGCAGGCCACCTTGCGCAGGCCCCGGTGAGTCTTGCGCGGCAGCTTCTTGGTGTGCCAACGGCTGGTGACACCTGCAAGGTACCAAAGCAGCCATGACAAGTGCTGTCAAGCTGAGATGTCGCCAAACTCTTCAACCACAGCTTAAGCCACCTTTCAAGCTGCAGTCCCCAGGCAACAAAAGGCAAGTGCAGACCCAGCATCCCAGGAATCAACGTATCCTGGTGAAGCTCCCTCCCTGGTGTCCCTGGGCTGTGTTCTCAGAAGGAAGGCAGCATGGAATGACTCCTCACGGATGTCAGGCGCTGTGCCCAGCGCTCATTCCATGGTCTCATCATTGAACTGTGACAGCAATATGTATTTACCTCTTCAGCTCTTGGCACACGCACTCATGAAAACTCAAGGCTAGGATTTCATTAAAAACTGTATCCTATCACAAAGAACAGGACTTCCATGTGTTTACCTTTATATCCCTTGCCCTTGGTGACTCCAATGACATCTATCATCTCATCCTGGCCAAAGACTGTTGACACAGGCACCTGCTGTTCCAGCTTCTCCCGGGCCCAATCCACTTTCTCAGCAACAGTGCCACCATTCACCTGGATCTCCATCAGGTGAGACTTCTTCTGTCTCAGGGGAAGCAAACGCATCTGGAACACAGAAAGAATGGCATTCAGTTCCTGCTCTTCTGAAACGGACCCTGTATTAATAAGCCCAGTATCCTTTTAGCCCTGGCCTAACCTATTTTTCCAATATTGTTTTCCAAGATCTAAAACTTAAAGAAGGCCCTACAATAAGGTTGTATAGTGGCTTGCAAGTCATTGCACCTGGAAATTATATGCCACCCACAGGAGCACAGAGTTCTCTAACCCCATAGCCATCCATTGAGGAACGATGAGAGCAATGGTTTTGAACTGAAACAGGGTGGATTTAAACTGGACCTAACAAGGATTATTTTTATTATGAGGGTTGTGAGTCACTGACACAGGTTGCCCAGGAAAGCTCTGGATGCCCTACCCCTACAACTGTTCAGTCAGATTGGAGAGCAGCCTGAGCAACCTGGTCTAGTGAAAGGTGCCCCTGCCCATAGCAGGGGGGTTGGAACTGGATGATCTTTAAGGTCCCTTCCAACCCAAACCGTTCTGTTTTTTTGATAGAGCCTGCACACTTAGTGCACTTTGGGCTGGATCGCATTTACAGTTACTTCTACTGTACTTTGTACAGAGGGAACTGGTGACAGAATCAATAGCAGTTGCAGCACTGCCTCTCGTGTCTACTACAGGAAATTAATTCTAGTAAAATTAGCCATCTTACTGTACTTAGAGCCAACTCAAAAGATTTAATGCATCTCCCAAGAAAGTTTGTCAGAGCACTGACAGCTGGGGAGACACCACCACATCACTCAGTGGAACACCTCCTCCAGCTGAGCAAGAGAAGCCACCAGAAGTCTGAGTATTTGGAATCCCAATAGAACGCAGCCTGAAATTATGCTCAGCACACAAACCCCGAGTTCAGTGTTCAGCCTGGTTTTGTTTGTAGCTGGAATTAAGAGAGTCCAGGTCTACATGGCATCAGCAAAGGACTGAGCCCAAGAAGTTCCTACTGCAGCTCAGTCTCTTTGGACACTCCTTCAAAAGACTGCCAGTGGTTGCCAAGGCTCCTCAAACATCCTGTGAGCACAGCTCTGTACAGAATGAATTTGTAATGTGCTGAACAGTCAGCATCAAGCTGCAGGAGAGGGCAGAAATCTCCCTACAGAGATGGATCAAGTTTCAACCTTGTTCTCTCAGCTGTTTCCAGCATACCTGAGTCCCACAGGCACTTACCTGAGTGTGAGCCATGACTCTAATAACCTGGCAGTACTTCTTCATGCTATTGAAATCTTTCTCCAACTGCTTTTTGCCCTCCTCATCTTGCCACTTCTTGCAGTATTTGGTGAAGGCCTTCTTCTTGGACTTGTGCCTTCAGGAGCAGAGCAGAGACAAGGTTTGGCTAAGCCCTTCATCAATCCCCAAGGCAATGGGGATGAGCGGAAGGAGCTGCCACCTCAGTTGGCTTTGGCTCATTGCCAGCTTCTAATGACTCTTTTCCACTGGCAAGCGGAGCCTGGAGCTCATCAGACAGTGGCAAAATTGCCAAAGCTGAGCGGAGCTGCCATGAATTCCAAAGGACATTAACATTCACACTACAGAAAACAAAAGACTGTAGAGAGATGTCAAACAGTAACAGAAAAAAACCAGATCTTTAAAGCAATTGTGAGATGACCGTGATCTGCTTCAAAACACCATAATTTCCCCCCCTTGTGTGCCCGACAGCAAGGTCGTTACTGAAACACCCTTGAGATCTTTATTGCTCCACTCTGACGTCTTTTCAGCCTGCCAAGTTCATAAACAGGCTGGAAGCTCCAGACACGCTGGAGCCGCACTCGGGCAAATGCACACTTTCAATCACAACAGCGCCTGGAACGGCAATCAGAAGTGACACTTGTCTTCCCCTTTCCTGAGAAAACAGGGCTACAGTCAGGACTCGACACTCAACAACAAGCGCCAGAGGCGATTTCCTTATGTCCGCCCGTCGAAGTATCATCACGTGTAGCCTGTCAAGGAGCTCTCAGGCAAACCCAAAGCCACCACACCCACACCAAAAAGGGTACTACCTGAAGTTACGGTGTCACCCTCATGGAGCTATTCCTACAGCCTATCCCCCAATTAGGCCAGTCTGTCAAAGCTAAACACTACCTACTGAAAAGCCTCCTCAAAAAGCTGTAGTAGGATCATCTGCAACCCAGCAGTAAAAATAGGAACCGTGGCATGAGACCAGCCAAAGCCCTGCTCTCTCACCAGTTCTTGTAGAAGCGGCGCTTGCACTCATCGCTGATGTGCTCAGCAAAGATGGTCTTGAAGCTACGGAGACCACGAGGGGTCTGCACATATCCCACGATGCCCACAATGACCATGGGCGGAGTCTCTATAATAGTGACTGCCTCCACCACCTCCTTCTTGTTCACCTCTGGATGGAAACAGAAATACAGCACAATTAAATCTAGTATCAACTCTTAAACATCACCTGTTTTTCCTCACCCCCAAGTCCTTCATGTGGAAGGTTAAATGACTCAAGTTCTTTTCACAGAGATGATACAAGGTAAAGTGACCAACTCTTAAGCCATAATTTAATGCCTTGCAAAACTTTGAGGCTGGCTCAGTAGAAAGGTCAGCAAAGCTGGACAGGCAAAATGGACGGCAGCAACTAACACATCCAGGACTGGACAATCTCCAAAAAAACCACTGAAGGCAACTGACTGATGTCCCCCCATCCGGAAGAGCCATCCCAAGGAGCCCGTTACCATACACCCAAACCAAACCAGCAGCTGCAGCAGAAACACACCACCTACTAAGGAACAGGGTGAAGTCAAGCTAGGACTAAAATCCAGAGCTGCTACTGAACGGGCCCCCTGCCACCATTCCTGATCAAACCCATCTCCTCTATTGAGAGGAACATTAATACATACTCGATCCAGGTCTGTCGACTTCCCGGACAATGTGGGTCATGCCAGCTTTGTACCCCAGGAAGGCAGTGAGATGGACAGGCTTGCTGGGATCATCTTTGGGAAAGCTCTTGACCTTGCCCCTGTGCCTGCTGCTGCGCTTGCGGGGCAGGAAGCCCAGGGAGCCGTGCCTCGGGGCCGAGAACTTGCGGTGAGACTGCGGAGAGAAAACCAACACTTAGTGCTTGCTACAGGGACTTGCTTCCACCCACTAGAGGGCCAAGGCCAACTCTCTCCTTGCCTTTAAACGTGAATATTTTGTACATCCCAGATATTTCACATTCTAGAAATTCCCAGTATCAGCTGTGGGGCTTCTGAATTCCATTATGTTATAGGAATGCAATCCCCATGCCCCAACTATGCACTTCGCAGACTTCTTTAACACCCTTTCCCTTCCAAGTTTATATTAAGATGTCACCGAGTCCCACTCTAGCTACGGAATCACAGAAGCTGTAATTTGGCCACAGCGTGCCACCAGAACTTCAGTCCACCCCACAAATCTAGAAGAGACAGCTTCACATCTTTCAGTGCATCAGTACCAAAATAAGCATTACAAGAACTTCAGTTTGCAAAGCTGCAGTAAACCAGCATCTCAACATCCACCTTTGAGTCAGTCACTCTGGGTGGAGGCGTAGTACTATCTCCAAAGGTTTTCTCCTCGAGTACCACCCCTGCGGCCTCCCTCTGCAACTGGGGAGCCATGTTAAGACTGAGTTCCATCCGGAGAACTCTCAGCCCGAAAGAAGATTTACCCATCCAATCTCACATCCAAATTAAAGGAAAGTACCATGTAGCTATGCACGGAACTAAAAATAAACATGGCTTTATTTAAAAAAAAAAAATACTCGACACGAGTTACCCTAAGCGAAGTTTAAAGCCCCCCAAAAAAAGCCATAACCACGGGAGCTCCCCAGAGAAAAGCCGCCCCCCTTTCTAGAAAAAAGGGCCCCCAATGCCCCCACCGCCGCCCGCGCCACCCACACCC
>VZTD01005250.1:252792-307896 GCA_013397725.1 Rhagologus leucostigma
CCTCAGACCATCCTGCGGTTCGTCTCCTGGGTAAGGCCCTGCCGCCCCCGGGGGCGGCACCGGCACCGGCACCGGGGCGGGGGGCGACCCACCGGGCTGCGGGGGGTGCGGGGCTCCCTCCGGGGCGGGCGGCCGGCACCGGCCCCGACCCTGACCTTCCGGCACACCTGCATATACACACACACACCACACACACACATTGATATATGTGTGCCGGTTTGGCCAAAATCTAGGAAGACATATGTAAACTCATTACGCTGTATGTTACATACCATTGTATGTTATTATATGTTGTTATCATCATATGCTGTCACGTATTTCATATTTATTATTATATGCTTTATATATGCATGTGTATGCGCATGTATCCACGTATAATAATATGCGTGTGTCCGTCAATATATCTCCAGACAGCCCGGATCTGTACACACACAGATATGTATGTATATGCTTCCATAGCAATTATGGCTGTATCTCTGTTATATATATCTGCAGGTATGTTTGGATATAGGGATCTGTTTCTGGGTTTATATACCTCTGTATGTATAAATCTCCGTGTATATCCACATGTATATGTGCACATAGATGTACAGCTGTATGTGTATCTGCATGTGTGGATATAGGCCCATATGGGGTGAGAGCAGGCCGGTTTGGGGTTTCTTCCCTGGGGAGGGAAAGGGTGAGTCAGGTTGGACCATGACCCTGTCTCCATCTGAGGTGTGGGGTGTCTTCTCACTCTTCCATGCCTGTGCGTTTATGGTGGATGCAGGGAGACAGCAGGATGTGGGGTGACAGGGGCAACCCGGGAGGGGGAATGCTGCAGTCCTGGAATCGCTTCCCTGTGGGTCAGAGGGTGCTGGGCTCAGGCCGTGCTGGGGTGAGTTGAGGGGGCTGTAGGGGCTGGATGTTGCTCTGCGTTTTACCCGTATCATCTCAGCCCCCCAACTTGCTTTCCCTGTAATTTTGTCCTCTCCGTAATTCGTGGGGAAGGGGGCAGGGGGAAAGAGGAGCCTAACGGGGGTGTCATGGGAAGGTCTCTCCCTCTTCCCGTGACGCTGATCCCATGGCTGCCCATGGGGCTGGCGCGTTTGTGCAAGAAGGTCATTGGGATTAAGGGAGCGAGAGCTGCAGCAGCGAGCTGGCGGGGGAGAGATTGAGGTCTCCGCCGGGAGCGGAGAAGGGAGGGCAGGGAGAGGGAGCAGGGGAGACACATGCGCATGGGAGCTGGGAGGCAAAGCGGCAGGCTGGCTTTGGGAAAATAAAATAAAAGCAGTGCCGGGTGGAAACAAGGAGGAAAAGGGAAGGTGTCCTGGCTTGCTGGTGGTGGGGAGGCAGCCCTTGTCCTCCTAGCTGGGTGGGTGCGTGATGTCCCCTCCGGGTGACTCGGAGGGTGGCTGGAGAGCCCCAGGACAGCTGAGGACTTGGTTAATGCAGGCATTCTGTCTGTCTGTCCATCTGCCTGAGCTTGTTTACAGTACAGCACATCACGCTGGGAGCGGGTTGGCTGTGCTGGGGCTGCTGCTGGGCGTCAGGCGAGGGGATGCATGTGCCCCCCGCCCCTGGGAGGCTGGAGTGGAGCCAGCCTGTGTGCCCAGGGATGATGGACGTGATGTGACCTACAAAGGCTCTCCCGTTGCTAATCTCTGTGGCAGAATTTCATCTTTCTCTATCTGCCTCTCAGTCTGGTGGCTTTTTTCCCCTTCATCCAAGCGCTGCAGGATTTTGGCTTCCCAGAGGCGCCAGGTGAGGGAGAGGGAACAAGAAATATGTTTGTTTTTTAATTAGGCACCTAATCTGCTCCAGAGTATCTCAGACACTGTTGGCTTGCTTGCCGAGCTCATTTCTGTGCCCTGCAAGGTTACCCCTGGCAAGAAGCACTTGCTAGAGAGTGTCATCTCCTTGGGACCCCACGCTATTTCTCCCTGCCCATCTGACCTTGACAGAGGACAGGATGGGATTTACCCCAGGTGCTTCACTTGGCCCTGGAAATTAAAGTCCTTTTGCAGAAGCTGGAGGTGCTCCAGGTCAGCAGTTCAGCAAAGGAGGGTTGCATGGCCATCATGGTGCAAGGCTGTGCCTTCCTTCTCTCGCTTTTCCACTGGCTTGGTCTTGTCTGTCCTCCTGAGCATCTCTCCTTTAACAAAGCAGGGGAACCAAAAGCTCACTCCAAATATTTAGTTGTAGTTTTGGTCTTTTCTTTAAACTTGAGACCAAGAGGGGTCCTTGTGGGCAGTGAAGTCCTCTCTCAGGCTGTCACAAGGATGAGACTCTTTGTGGCCCCTTCCATAAATTGGTTGAACTTTGGTGAAAACAGACTAGTTTGTGGTTTTCTTCCCTTCTCACTTCCTCTGAGAGAGGGTTCCATGGTTCCTGTGGTCAGAGGCTTTCCACTGTAAATCTGTTTGCTATCTCTTTACTTTGGTAAAGTTTAAATGATGCTTTTCCATCCCTGGTGTTGTCCCCATGGTATTTATAAACTGATTGCATCCATACTTAGACGTTCTAGTGCCAGGCCCTATGAGCCAAACTCTTCTGGTGGCCAAGGGTTCTCCCTCCTCATGGTTTCTCTGAGAGTCTTTCTTTCACATGCTCTTGCACACACTGAGAGTATTTTGCCTGCCATCTCCTGAGATCTCATTTGCCTTTATCCTGCTCATGGCATGAATGGTCCATTGTCTCCCCAGGGCAAGCTGAAGGCTCCTTTTGGCCCGTTTCACGTGATGAGCTTTCACTGAGAGCACAAATTCTCATGATTGCTTCCTCAGGCAGTGACCTTGTGCTCAGGTCACGCTGCCTTTTAGCAGACTTCATGATGGCACAGAGGTGCATATGGCTTTTTACCAACAGGCACCAAAACTGGCTCCTGCCCAGGGAGTTTGCAGCCCAATTGAGGTGGAGACAAATCTCCAGGGAGAACTGAAGGATCAGGAACAGATGGGGTGACCAGAGATTATTTATGTTGCTCCTTGCTGGAGAGGAGATAGGATAAATTTGACAAGGAGAATGCTAAACTATGGAAAGAGTTTAGCAATTCTGGAACATCTGTCCACCAGGACTGTGTTGTCAGGCAGCTCAGGTTTCGTGGGTGCTTTGGAGGTCAGCAGGCGCAGCAGAGTGAGTATCTCCCTACAGAAAGGTTGCCTGGTTGGGCTGGTGTGTGTGCTGGTGATCAGTGGTGGCTCTGTGGGGTGCCCGTGTCAGGTTTGGATGTTTAGATGACCCAGAAGCTGGAGCTATTGGTGCTACAGCTGGAGCTTGTGGAGCTGGGTGACCCACACCGAGCTGGAGCTGCACAGCTCCAGGATTGTTCTTGAAATAAAGCAGGCGAGTGTGAGCACATCCCTACCTATTCCCACTGTGCCCTGACCCACAGGACAGTGCAGCAGTGCTCTCCACACCTGGTGCAGGGGAGCTGGGTGGCTCCTCTGCAACCTGCAGGCGTTGGACGTAACGCTGGCGCCATAAATAAGTAAAATGCTAATCGAAACAGGTTGTTCCAGGTGCTCCTGTCTGCTTGGAAACCTGCTTGCTGGAGAAACTGAAGTGCTGCTCGATGTAAAAGCCTAACAAGGCAAAAGTAACTCTGTTTTTGGAAGCAGGCCCAGCTTGCTTGGACGTGGGCTTAAGTAAGAGTATTTCCAACCAGAGCTGCACAGACAAAGCAGCCCATTAAAACTTGCTTAAACACAGATTGAGGTGCCAAGTCCCCCTCCAACACCAAGGTCACTGCCTGTCCGAAGGGAGGTTTGGTGAGGAGAGGCGCTTCATCTCCTTTTCCATCACCTGCTGCTGTTGCCACCATGTCCTCTGGCTGATAGGAGCATCCAGAACATTTGAGCTGGTACAGGAACCACTGTCCCATGCGATTTACATCCCAAGCAGCTCCAGCTGAGCAGACAAGGCAGGTGAAGGACAGGAACCACATTCCTGGCTTCCCCATGACAGGCTGACACCTGAAAGCTGGAGGATGGGAACTAGCCCCAGCATGGCAGAGAGCCCCATCTCCTGCCTTGCCAGCAGGTCCCTGGCTTGCCACACTCATGCTTGGCTTACAACACCACTTGGCTCTTCCCAAGGACACACCGTGTGGGCTTGTAATGGCGGTTAAACTGAGCCTTAGAGCCTGGAGGCCTTGTTAGTCTAAAACCAGCTCCAACTGGGCTCCCACCTTCTTTCTGTCCCAAGTTAATTTAGCTGAGACGTTCTCCACGTTCCTGGCCCATAGCTTATGCTTTCTGCCTCTGCTCCTCGGCCCTGTTTTTGCTGCAGCCACCACGCTCGCTGGCTGCGTGCTTGCGAGGTACATTGGTGCAGATGAGAGAAACGCGGCGGTTCAAAGCACGTGCTGTCAGTCAAGCCCTAGGGACAGTTCTTCGTGGGATGCCCTTGCCACTGTCAGCTTCAAAAGGGTTTTTGGGGGTTTGCTGTCACTGGGATTGGGTGAAAGGCTGTGTCGGAAGATGAACAACAGATATGCACAGTTGCACAGTGATTCAGGTTGGATACAGCAGGTTGTGCTGTTTCCAGCATAGCATTTCCAGGAAGGATCTTGGAGCAGAAACAAATCTCTCATTAATTACCTTCTCAGGTAAAAATCTGAGAAGTAGCACAAAGACCAAAGACAGTCAGAAACACAAGCAAAAAATAAGACAACCATATGTAATCTGCTGTTTCAAAACATGAGAGGCATACAGGGGAGAAGCAGAGGAACTGCGTGGTGATGGGACATGGCTAAGGCAAATATTTGTGGCAAAACAAGGCACCAGAGAGAACTTGCGTGACTGCGAGAGGGGCAGGCACTGCAGGTGGCAGGAGATGCAGTTCTCTGCGTATGCTGGCACAGCCAAGCCAAGGAGGGGAAGAGGTGTTGCTAGAAAGGAAATGGAACTCTTCCTCTTGGAAAAAGATGCAACTTTTGGGTGGTCACTTTGCTGACCAGTGGCATAACAATGTAGGGACCATCTAGAAAGCACAGAAGAACCTGGATACCACCATGGATGTGTGATTGTGGAGGGTTGCCACCAGTAGTGGTGAGACAGAAGATGCTGTTTAACCACGGGAAGTGCATGAGACCTGAGCACAGGTCTGGTGGGAGGCAGAAGGGTTAATGGCCAGGCAGTCAGCTGCCAAACCATGTGTGAAAAAAAAGCTGGCTGGCCAGGAAAGCGTGCCCCAGATCCCATGGCAGGAATTAGGGATGCGGAGCCTTTCTCCCTTCAGTCACCTGCTCCGGCTCAGCCCTGGCTGAGGAGCTGGTGCCATGTGGCTGATGGCCAGGGAGGGTGAGCTGGGAGGGAGGTGCTGGCGTACCCATGCTCTCCCCCTGTCCCATGTTCAGGGAAATGGGGTCCAGAGAGACTGGCCCCCTCCAGCACCTGCACAAGGCTCAGACACTGTCGAGACTGTGGGCAGGAGCTGTTTGCTGCCTGCGTGGTGCTGGCTGGGGGGAATAAATAGAGGCCGCCTGTTTCCAAGCTGCCGGTCCCATGCATCTCAAAAGCTGCATATGTTTTCTTCAAAATGAACTAAATACAAGTAGATTTAATGACAATAATAATAATAATAATAATAATAATAATAATAATAATAATATTCCGTGTCTGTGCAACGCATTCCAAAGCTTTCAGAGACTCCATTTTCAAGCGGCTGAATGAAAATGAAAGCCAGATCATCTCTGCCAGTTTATCATTTGCACCATCTCCTGCTCTTGCCTTTTTCTTTAAACAGATTTATTCCTGGTCATTACTAGATCAGACTCGGAAGAGGTTATGCCTTCGTTCTGCCTGAGGGGGATTTGATTTGAAGTCCCACGAGGAATATTATGTCATCAAACTATTTCCTCTCTATAACAGAATAAAAAAGGGGGTGTATGAGAAGGAGAGGCAGCACGCAGTGCGACAGAGGCTGTGACTGGAGGGCATTGCAGCGAGCCCAAGCAGGCAGCTCGGCAGAAACCCTCTTCAGCCTCATCCCCACCACAGCCATCATGGGGATTTTGGGGATGAAGTCAGGAAGGCAGCATGACAAAGTCCTGGGATGAGGTGCAGGAAAATCTTAGTGCGCTGCCAGAGGCTGGCCGTGCTTTGCGTCCATCACATGATGCTCGGGAGCATCTGATGCACGGCTGGGGATGGGCAGCATGGTGGAAAGCGCCTCACATGATGCTCAGGAGGTTTTGCCTGGCTTTCTGCAGGGCTGAGCCTGCAGTGGGGAGGGACCGGAGAGCCTCTCTTCTCATCTCTCACCTTTGTCTTTGGCAAAATCAGATCACCCAGTTTACCAAGGGGAAAAAAAAAAGGTATTTTATGGCAGGATGCAGAATTTTGCCTGTTTTGCACTTTTCTCACTGTAATGAGCCCTTACATGCCTGTAACGGGGAGCATGAGCCCCTTGAGAAATGAGGAGAGGAAAACTCTCAGCTTCTCTCTCTCCTCCCCGCAGTGCTAAGCATTAAGTTCATTTTGCTGCGTCTTTTGGCACGTTGCTCTGCCTGTGTCAGCTTTGCAATGCACCTGGCTCTGGGCTGCACTTGGTGTCTTCGAAGCTGTTGGATGAAAACAGGAATCGAGGAAAATGATTGCAACAACCAATGTGGATGGACATGGTGTTTAAGGAGCGGTGAAGTGGAGCAAAGCTGGGTCCCAGCAGCAGGGCTGAGTTGGTCAGATCTTTTCCAAGTGCTCTTTTCCATCCCTTTCTTGAGTGTAGCCGAATATATTACTGCGTATTAAATGTGTACCTCCAGACAGGCTGCACACCTGCCCAATTGATGTTGCTCTCAGAGGCTTAAAGAAACCCTCTCACCCTAAAAATCTAGTTACTTCAAGTCTGTTAACTGACTGAAGCAGCCTTGCTGAAGAAATGAGGCAGCTCAAGTGCACAAAGCTGGGGATGGCTGGCTGGTTTTTGTTACCAAGCATAAGAAATTGGCCAGTGATCTCCCTCTGCAGAGTGGAAGGATGGGCTGCATTTGGGAGCCTCGGGAGGCCTCCTGTTAGCCTGCAGACAAGTCCCTTGCCTGCATCTCGGTGGTCAGTCAGGAGACGACTTCTGCCATCTTCTCCTTGCCTCCTCTTTGCAGCTGGATGTGTATTTTGGGCCACTTTATCAGTGGCCGTAGGCAAGGCTTTGTGCAGCGAGTGCCAAATGGAGGGAGAGAAGACACAAGCAGCAGTAACACAGAGCAGTAAGAGGCCTGTGCCAGTGCTGCTGGTCACTGGCATTTCTTTACAAGTGCTGCAGATGTGATGGGAACAGGAAAGTAAACACTTCATCCTTGAAAACTTGGTTCTTTGTTTCTAATCTAGGCAGTCATTCATACTGCACCTGCTGCTCGGATCATCTTTGCAGGGCATGGATTGTGAAATCAAGGAAATAAAATATATTTGCTCTTTCTAAGATGACTTGCCACGTCAGTGAGCTTCCACCCAGCTGCTCCCTTACCAACAGGGAGTAGCTGCCATGGACGAAGTGTGCAGCAGTTTCTACTAATGGCTGCAAGATCTAAGCTCTCATAACTATGATTTTTTTTAGAAAATTGTTTGTCACAACAGTTTCTGGGTACAGACATCACGGGAATAAAAGAGGCGATGTTGCCTGTCAGCCGCAGCAGCAGCAATTGCCTCTTTTGCTGTCCAGCTCTGCCTGGAATCTCTGGTTTGAGCCTGCCCATTCTTGCCCAGTCAGTGTAATCCAGCCCAGCTCAAGGCTTCTGTGCACAGTGGGTCCTCCCAGCATTTTGCTGTGCCATCAGGGTGGTGGCAGGCTGGCAAAGGGAGCACGCCCTCCCTTTGCCCTCTCTGCAGTGCCAGGGAGTGGAGCATGGATCAGAGCTGATGCCAGTAGTGAGGAAAACACAGAGAGAAGGAGACATCTCTTAAGCTACTGTGCTTTGGTCCTTAGGAGAGCTTTCCTAAGGACAAAAAGTACTTTGGGATGGCTGTTTTAGGACAGAGAAGATAAGCATGCACAGTGTCTTTTTCTGCTCACAAGTGAGAACATGCTTAGTGGAATCTCCCCAGAAAACTCCTAAGATCATCTGAAATCAGATGCTTGCCTGTAAATCATACCTTGGGCACTTCCAGGCTGTGAAACAGGTTTCTGTTCATAGGAGAGAAGTCTGGCATCTTGGCTGACTGCAGATGGAGAAAAGGAAGTGAGGAATGCCACCTCTGCTTGAAAATTAGGGAGAGGGAGATGTGCCTCTGGTCTTGTGACTCTCAGCTGTGTCTTTATGATGTGCCAGCTTAAAAAGGTATGGAAGAGCAAATGCAAAAAGAAATTATTCTGTCTGGCCCAGCAGCAAACCCAAAGCTAAGAGCAGAGAGAAGATGTGTAGCAGGATATATCTCCACAGATGTGTCTCTGGGGAGAGACCATTACAGAAGTTCATTCATCCTGAATGAGTAAGCAGAGACTCACAATACAGCTCATTGCAAGGCTTTATCTGACTCAGGGAATCAACATTTTACCAGTTTTGAGTCCTAAACCAAAAGTGAACACCAGACTATGCCTCTTTAGAGGCTGTTCCTCATCTTCCAAAGAGAAGATAAGCTTTCTGTCTAATGCTGCAGGAAACAGGGCACCCACTTTGTAAGCTCAATATATATGGAGGTTGGTACTTCAAGTGTCAGCATTAGTGCTGGTCACAGCCCCACGTTGGGATGTCACTTCAGGAGTCTGTCAGCTCTTCCTCGAGTCAGAGGAACAGGGTGTTATTGCCAATGACCCTAGGCAGACCTGTCAGCCCAGCCTGTTGTGAAGGTGTGTGAGACATCCCACTGAAAGAGTCTGGCTGTAATTGTCTGCAATTTTGCTGCTTTCCAAACCATTCAGGCTGAAATTTTGAAGACTAAATCTTTGCTTCTAGCACAAAAGATTCTTATTTAATTTTCATGGGCAATTTCTGCAAAATATGCTCAATCTTGATTTGCAAGAAGAAGGAGGAGGAGGACAAATCAGTTATTTTACTTCTAAACTTAAAACGCTCTTGTGATTTTTGGAGAACCTGTACAGTTCTTACACTTAGGAACACCAGCTTCCAGCTTTTTTTAGTTTGCTCTAGTGTGATATGCCCAATTTCACCAACCCAAGGGTGACCCAATTATGAGTCTTGAGGTGAAAAAATAATATTGGTGTCAGTGGATATTGGTTAGAGTTTGGCAGGTGAAATGTGGTTGGTGTTGAGTATCTGCCCAAGGGCTTTTGGGGGACTGTGAGTAAGATTTTTCCTCTGGTTCTTGATGCCACAGGCCAAGCAGCAGAGGTCCGTGCTGTGGATCTTGGGTATCCAACCCTCCTGACAATAGGTGGTGTATTGGGTTGGCATTAATCAGTAATTTTCCCTGCACTCACAAAGCTGCTTCTCTGCTTTCCAGGTTGTCTTCTGGTGCTTGGTTGGGTTAGGTGGTACTGGGGTCCTGACCAGGCAAACACTCAGACCTAGCTCCACTTCCAGCAGGAGACTTGGCCTCCTCATCTTCTTATGTGCTGCTTCTCCTTGGGGATGGGGTGGTGGTTCCAAGGTGGTTCCACTTCGTATGTAATTTCATCCCGTGCTTGAGGTCCCATTCCCATTTCCCTGAGGCTCTTGCAGGCAGCATCCGGTCAGCTGTTCCTACTGAGGGTCTTCAGATGCCCTGCAAAGGAAAATCTGTACATGCTGCCTTACTATTCCCCTCTTTCTTCTGTGGGGAAGGGGAAGCTGTTTATTTGAGATGCAAGGTGCAGGACTGGGGCTGCTGTAAATAGCTCTCTGCTTTGGTGAACCTGCTGTGTCAAAGAGGGACAGCCTTGTGGCAGGCGATGAAGGCTAAGCCCATGAGCAAAGATTAGACCAGCAGCTGCGGATTAGGGCATTTCTACCTGGACTCATCCTTAATTCTGCCTGATTTAAAATAACATGCAGTGGCAGTGGTGGTGACAGGTAGGGAGGACTCACAGTGGCCCTGACAAGTGGACCCGGAGTACGGATGTTTGGCCCCTAAAATCCGTGAGGAAAGTTGGAGAGTGTTGGCATGGATAGAGTGTTGGTGAGTGGACCGAAGGATGGGTGGTGTCATGGAATGGGCTGATGGAAAACTGGTGGAGAGAGGTGTGTGATGTGGGGAAATGGGGAGAATGGAAGCCCAGCAGAATGGAGCTGCAGAGCAAGCAGGGCTGTGGATTGTAGGAGGGTGGATGCGGAAAAGAGCGTAGCAGCTTGACAGATAAAATCAATGAACAGATGCATGGTAGAAACAATTAATCTCTTGGAGGGAAAGGAGTGAGTGGGAGAAGAAGTGGAGACTAAGAGGATTTCCACTACTTGCAGCCATTGTATGCAGGCACCCGCACCAAAACCGTATCCCAATTTACACTCCGTGTCACCTCCCTGTGTGTCTGTGGGAAGCCACCCTTACTCCAGACTGCAACTGCTTTGCATCGCTTTAGGTCAGATGGATAAAAAGGTTCAATCTAAAAATGTCCTATTTTAAGTTAATCCTCAGAAATAAAATGAGACCACGTTCCCAGTAAATTCCCTGTGGCTACAGCCCAGGCAAGGCAGCGAGGCAGGAGCCCAGCTGAGCAGAGAGGTGCTGGCAAAGGGTGTCTGTCCCCTGCAGAGCTCTGCTCCTTTGTGCTTGTCTAGAGAGATGGGGCTTGCCCTGATGTGTCTCCGGGCTCCCTCCCCACCAGGTGTTCTCCATCGTGGTGTTCGGCTCCATTGTCAATGAAGGGTACGTGAACCGCATGGACGAGTTAGAAGAGCACTGCATTTTCAACCGCAATCACAATGCCTGCAACTATGGCATTACCGTGGGTGTCCTCGCCTTCCTCAGCTGCCTTCTTTACCTGGCTCTGGATGCCTACTTCCCGCAGATCAGCAGCGTCAAGGACCGCAAGAAGGCAGTGCTCTCGGACATCGGAGTCTCGGGTGAGCTTCCTGGCCATTTGGCCCTAGTGGTTTATGCCAGCCATTCAGGCAAACTGCTCAATGTCACGTGCTCCCCAGAGTATGTCAAAAGGGCCAGGAGTGGAGTGAGGGCAGGATCAGGTGAAGCACCTGAATTTCCTAAGGACTTTGGACTTGCAAGTTCTTTCACAGTTAGCCCCTTGCCTAGCAGTCCTATGTACAGCTGACAAGAGAAGGGGAAGGGTTGTGCCCTGTTTTGCTGTTGCTTTGGAATACCCATTTCTCTCACTGCCAGGTGTCTGCCTGTGCCTGGCAGAGAGGGTGAGTACCTCCTACCTTCACCCCTTTCCTGGGGGCACAGCATGTCAGTGATCCTTCAGCACCTTTCCTTGATGTGAGTCCCCGAGCTGTTCTGTCCTGAGCACAAGCTGGTCTCTGTGCAACTGCAAACCAGCTGCTTCCCACTCTTTTGCAGCTCCCGTGGAAGGAATTGCTCTTTGCTTGTCCTTGCAGGACAGGATTGTGAAGCAGTGGCTGTTTCATAGAGCCCAGATGATCGCTTTAGTACTGGAAGCCCTTCAGGCTCCCTCCCAAGGCCAAACGCAAGTCCTGTGATCAATCCAAACACAAGCAAATGAACTCTCCTGAGGTTCTTTCTGCAGACATCTCTTGGTCACCTTGACAATTTGCTGTCAGGGAGCCTGCCAGCTCACTTGGGCTCAGACTGGCTGAGCAGTCAGTTTTGCCCAGTCTGCAACATAGTGGTGGGTCTCAGAGGGTTGAAATTTCCAGAGAAATGTAATATGTCTATGTTATGCTCACACATATCTTCTTGTTCTTTGTCCTTCCCTTTGGCGTGCCGGTGGTGGTCCATCCCAGCCTTTTGGGCATTCCTCTGGTTCGTTGGCTTCTGCTTTCTGACCAACCAGTGGCAAGCTTCAAAACCAGAAGACAACCCACTGAATGAGGGAGGGGATGCAGCCCGAGCAGCCATCACGTTCTCGTTCTTCTCCATCTTTACCTGGGTGAGTACAGTAGCCATGATGCTGGATCAGATATCCTCTGTACTGTATTATCTTGTGGGGAATGAAAGGTGACTGGCTAAGAGTGATTCCCTCTGGGATCTCAGTTCACATGGCTTCTGAGAAGGAAAAGCAGGAGAGGAGGTGATTGGGGAATAAACTGGGGAAACGGGACTCAAAAACTTGTGTGGAAGAAGGTTTTAGAGCACTGATAAGCACAATGGGAAAGAGAGTCCCATATCCCGGTAAGGAGTGTTTTCGACAGACCTTTAGTATGACCTTGGGCAAGCCAGCTCCTCAACCACCATTGTCATAGAATCATACAATAATTTGGGTTGGAAGGGACCTTTAAAGGCCGTCTAGTCCAACCCCCCTGCAAAGAGCAGGAACATCTTCAACTAGATCAGGTGGCTCAGAGCTCAGTTCAGTGTGACTTTGAATGTTTCCAGGGATGGGGCATCCACCACCCCTCTGGACAACCTGTTACCGTTTTCTCTGTGTGTCAGAGGACTTCAACAGCATTTTCACCTTACAGACACTAAGCAGAGAAGGGAGCTCCAGGCCAGGGGTTGCACGCATCTCCGTCCCACCTTTGCTCCCATCATGCAAGATGTCATCATTGTTCTTCTGGACTCTGTCTGCACCCACCACTGGAGTGCCACCTCACTAGGTTGCCTCTTAGGAAGGTGATGGTGCTGTCGTAAGACTGCCCTTTCTCCAGCAGTTCCTTATTGCCAGTTTCCTGGAAAAACTGTTGTGTGCAATATAAATATCCCTGATGACTTCCTCCTGCCTCTGAAAGCACCAAGCTCAAGTGATTTTTTTCTGAAGTGACAGGATAGTGCCAAGCAGGAGAGCATTTTAACCCTGTCTCCATGCATAAGCCCTTGCGGCTTTTTCTTCTCCTCTTCCTGCAGGCCCTGGTGTTGGGCGGGGGCCAGATAGGAAAGGTGCCGTAAGACCATGGAGCTGTCAGAGTCGAAGGGGGGCTGCAAAGGGTTGTGCTGTCAGCACCCTCAGCATGGTGACACCAAGCGGGATCAAGGGACAGCAGCGTGTGTGTTCTCTTCATGGGCTGTGTGCTGCACTCAAGTGCTGCCGAAAGCCCCTTGCAAGCTCCAGCAGAAAGTGTGAAGAGGAGCAAGGCTTTTGCAAGGGGTCCCTCAGGACACTTTTGGAGGTGCCATCACCTTCAGTGATCGTCTCCCATGCACAGGCTTGCAAGTCGCTAAACAGGAATCCTCTTCGCCTGGTTCCTTGGGGTTTGTTTTTATTTCAGTCAAACACTCTGGTTTGCTCTACTTTACTGATTCTCCTTCCCACACCCCTCTCTCTCCTCACAGGGCTTCCTCGCCTTTCTGGCTTTCCGGAGACTCAGAGACATTAATTTTCAGGAGGAATACAATACCCTGTTCCCTAACTCCCCATCCTTGCTGCCTTAGTGCCCCTTGCTGACGAGAGAATTTGGGGGAAGGGGTGGAGGGATGCAGCTGGAGGAGGTCACTGAGCAGAGCTGGTTCCAATGCCCTGACTTTGAGTGTGTGGTCACTGCAGGGCATGGGATGGGAAGATATGGGCCACTGAATTGGAGTGGGGTTGTCCACTGAATGGGGAATCTCCCTCTGGAGAGTTGGAACTGGCAATTTCTTCTCCTCTTCTGCTCCCTCCTCTCCCTCACCCATGCCCTAACTAATGCTGTGTAACACCCCACTGTGCCTTTTTTTGATGACTGCTCAGACCTAATACTTCAGCCAGGAGATGCCCTCTGCCCCCACCATTTTATCTCTTCCATTTCTTCCCAGACCTCATTCCCCAAAAAGCTCTCCCCCATCACCTGCTAGACTGCTCACCTCTCTCAGGGATGCTCTGGGACAACGAGCCATGCCTGCTGAACCCTGTGCCCAGGCTCTCCCAGCCCACCAAAAGGTGCCCTGCCTGAATTGCTTGGGGCAGGAGACAGAAGTTTGCTTGCTAACCATCCCCTGGTCTGGGAAGCAGCTACCTTGCTTCCTGCTGCTCCTTCCCAAGGTCTGTGCTACACCTTGCGGATGTTGACTAGTGAAGGGGTTTTGGGGGGTGACCTCTACCTCAGTACTTGGTGTCAAATCCTGCTCTCCTTACTGGCCTTTACAAGCCAAATGGCCTCATAACACGGAGCCCAGCAGCCGAGCCCTCTGGTGTTGCCGAGGCAGATTGCCTTCCCGCAGCCAGGAGGGGCTGACTGGGATAACCACATGCCAGCTGAGCCTCCGCGACCCGTGCGATGTTGGTGAAACCCCACCGGCAGACAGGAGGTGCCCTGAACACCCCAGAGAGAGCAGGGAGCTTTGGCAGGCTGCACACAGCCAGCTGGACTTGCAGCCATCCCTGCCCAGTCCTCCTCTCTCCTTGTGGGCTCGTGCTTTCTGTGGGACAGTGTGGACTTCCATGCTCATGGAGCGTTTCACCGGCGATCTGCCAGGCGGGCCTCGCACACTAATCCGTAACCACTACTAACCCCACTTTTGTTTGTTTCTCTTTTTCGGTACGTTCCCCCTCTTTTTCCTCTTCCCTCCCCTCTCTGCTTCCCATCTCTTCCCTTCACCTCCTCCCTTAAAGGTGGGCCAGGCATTCCTGGCGTATCAGCGTTTCCAGCTGGGTGCCGATTCGGCCCTCTTCTCCCAGGACTACATGGACCCAAGCCAGGACTCCGGCATGCCTTATGCTCCCTACACGAACGAGGAGGATGCTACAGATGCGGTGGGGACGTACCAGCAGCCCCCTCCAGCAGATGCTTTCGACACCGAGACACAGGGGTACCAAACGCAGAACTACTGAGCCACCGATGCCCCTTTCCCTTCCCCTTTCCCTTCTGCCCCCGTTCCCACTGCCGGCAGAAAGCCGAGGCACAAACAAGACATGTGCATAGTGGTACAAGAGGTGGCTCTCAGCTATGCTCCAGCCTTCTGGGTCATCTGTTTTTATTTATTGTTTTTAAAAAAGGAAAAAAAAAAAAGGAAAAAAGGTTTCCCCATCACCTCTTCCTTCTCCTCTCCCACCAAGCTACCTGCCAGAACCAAATTTTTCCAAAATCTGCATTTTGATAGGAAGGTCCCCCCTTTCCTCCTGTCCCTCCTGCCTTGCTGCAGAGGGCAAGAGTCTGTCTTGTGGACAGGAGAGGAGCTATGGCACCGGCAGGGCAGGGAAAAGGGTGTTGGAGGCAAAATGGAAGGAATGAGAGGGACCGGGGACCTTCCTAGAAGAGATGGTATTGCTGAAGGTTGGAGAAGATGTGGGAGCATCCAAATCGGTCTGGAGGACCTGGTGGCTCAGGGAGGGGAATGGTATTGGAGTCAGCATACAAGAGCGTGAGGAGCGGCCTGGAGTACAGAAGGAATGGTGTCCTCCATGTAAAGACAGGGGGGCTTTTCCCTGCCACATGCTAGTGAGGGAGGGTGCTTTATTTTTAGAGGGTTTGGGAGAAGTGGTATGGGGAGGGGGGGAGCACAAGGAGAGAAAGTGGGAAGGGAAAAAGGAAGATTTGCAGGTACAATCAGAAATCGCAAGCACATCTGTAGGTTACAGCAAGAGACTGAGCAGAGCAGAGGGGTAGTGCCCTGAGATTCACTCCTTCCTCAGCCCCCTTGGGTTGAGGTGGAGGTGATTCCCCTTGCCTGTACTTCCTGCTAGTCGCTGCTCTCCTCAGACCAGTGTTTGATGAGGCAGGAGGGGAGCCATGCCCAGTCCCTGGGCCCAGATACAGTGCCTGTGGGAGGAAGGGTGGAGGAGGTGGGCTTCTAGAAAGCCCTGAGAGTCTTCAACCCCAGCTGGGCTGCTTTGAGGGGAAGTGGGGAGCTTTGTCATTTCACCCAGGGCAGGAGGAGAAGAAAGTCAGTTTCACTTCTCCGGTCCTGCTGAACCTTCCTCTGTTCCTCTGTTCCTTTACAATAGTGCAAAGCCTCTTGCTGACACCATCTTTGTAGCACACAGGAATGGAGCAGGACCCCACTTAAAAAGAAATACTGCTGCTGGGGTGGCCAGCATGTGTCTGGCTCTTGCACAGGGGTGCAGCCAAGCTGAGAAGGGTCTTGCCCTACACAGCTGCACTTTGCCTCCCACTCAGATAGGGAGCAGGTTTTTGTGTGCAGCGAACTGGTTGGGGCCAGACTGAGTTGTCTGAAAACTGGTCTTTATGTACTTGGCATAGACCGTACCTTAGTGCTCTTCTGCATCATCTCAGATCCTGGCTGACTTTAAAGCCTCGCCTAGGTGGCAGCACTGACTCTTAGATAGAGCTCATATGGGTGTCATTCCACACTCATGATTTTGCTCCAAGTAAAGACACAACTGTGGAAGCCCACTCTCTGTTCCAGGTTAGAAGTTAGGTCTGTGCATGAAGACAGATTCCCAGATTTCCCCTAAATGGAAGTAATTCAGCAATAGCTACCTAGACAATTCTCCTGGGCACAGACATCTCTCAGAGCACAAGAAGCAGGGTTTACCTTGCAGAAGTGAGGAGCTCCATCCCCCAGGCAGCCACCCTGCTTGATGCAACACTGGTCCCAGTAGCAGAGATCAGGAGCACATCCAAAATCTGTAGGTGCCCGCAATGCACATGCAGCCTGTTCCTCACAGCACCCTTAGGAGTGGGGAGAATGGGACACAGGTCTGGCCTGTGGCTGTGTGAACATCTGGAGGGCACCAAGGTCCCGCCCTCCTCCCAGTGCCCCACAAAGATAGGGCAGGGCTAGAAACTGTAGAGCAGCAGGCCCCCAGAGGCAAGTGGAGCAGTGTTCTCCACTGTATACAGGCACTGTTTCTCCCCGTTCCTACCAGGACATTTGGGCTCCTGATGGCTGTCCCCATGGCTTGTCCTCCCCAGCCTTGCCCCGCCTTGCTGGTGGTTACCCGCTGGTGGGGACAGGAGCAGGGGATCAGGATCAGGATCCCTAAGGATGCAGCAGGAACGACTGGGCACAGGCACACATCCCTTGCTCTGTGGCTATGAGTGGATGCAATACTGTAAATAGGAGGGGTGCTTTTTGAAAGGAAGCCCCTCGAGCTTTGTTTTCTGTGGGTTCAGCCTAATATTTAGGCTTGGGATGGGTTTACTTTATTGAGAGAGGTTTGTTGTGACTGGATGTGGGGGGAGCACTCTCCCATCTGTCTCCCACAAGGGGAGAAGAACGAATGAATGACGAGGTGGAGGAGGAGAGAAATTACTTGTACTCACCCAGACTCATCTGTGTCATCCTTCATGCTTTCATTTGGGGTGTGGGGAGGGAACCGAGAGGAGGAGGAGGCTATAAATAACCAGCTCTTAGCACAAAAATATGTTGTACCTTTTGAGAGGTCCCTCCTCCGTGAGTGACCAGGCACATAAGGAGAGGTACAGACAGTATGTGGGGGACCTACCTGGGGCTCTGTTTTGGGGTGTGGTGCAGGAGCATCTTGCATGCCCCTTCTCCCATCAGAGTTACATAGGAGGCTTAACACCATTTGGGGCTGACTAAATGAGCAAGCTTTTCTTTATCCTCTTCGGCTTGCTTCCCTCATGTAACCAGCTGATGGGCCCAGGTGGGCTTGAGGCAGGAATGAGCCTCCCCCTCAGAACCAGCACTTCAGTGAGACATGAGCCAGGTGGCTTCATCTTGGGTTACTTCCCATCTCTCTGTTGTCCTTGCTTTGTGTCATAAGAAAAGCATTGATGTGACAAGGGACACCAGAACAGCAGATACTTGGACAACTTCTTGCTTTTGCTCATGGGAGAAGACATACCCTGCTTGGGTTCACATGCTTTCAGCCTTTGCAGTGGAGGGTTGGTGGTGACAGACCTGGGAGTGGGACTCTGCTTGTTTGCATGTAGCCCTTTAAAATGGAAATTGTAATTTCCAGTGGCATTTGGCTGGTTCTGCAGCTGATGAGGCATACAGACGTACCCAAAGGGCTGGTTATCTTATCTTAGGTGCTTCTGATAAGGTGCTGCCTATTTCTGGTGATCATAGGTGAGACCTGAGCAGCTGACTGGAACACGTCCCTTTTGCATTCTAAGTGTGGGTGAGATCAGCCCCACTCTAGAGATTAGGAGATCAGAGGGAAGGCTGTATAAGAGAAATGATAAGGCGGCTTTCTTCCCCCTCTGCCATTTGTTCAGATTACAGAGGATTATGCATCCTCTGTTGGGAGCAATGGCCCCTTGATGTCTTCTTATCTTACAAAGCCCCCAAGTAAAGGACTGTTTTGTGGAAGCAGAGGCTGTGAAGGGCAAAGAGATGATGAAACCTTGCCCCAGTTCTGTCTGTGGATTCAGCCTCCTTATGTGTCCCCATCCCTGGCTCACCCATATCCCCACCACCCTGCTCATCACCTCATCACACACCCTTCCCCTCTGCATTATTCCTGGCAGTTCCCTCAGGGGAGGAGATGTCTTTGTCCCTGTACCCTTGCAAGCACTTGGGAGGACCCAGGAAGGCAGCATTGCAGGGTGGTTCCCACAGGACTCTCAGCTCCCATCCCCAGAGCAGGTATAAGGTAAGGAGCCCAGTGAGACCACCTCACGCAGCAAGTTCAAACCATCCATCCAGACAACTCCCTGCTGCCTGTGTGGCATTTGTAACACCACCTGGGCTGCCCTGCCCCTTCCCCTGCCACATTACTGCCTGTGTATAGTATATATATTATATATATATATTTAAAAAGATGTATAATATAAAGCTATACATATATACGTATATACGATGACTCATGGATGGCCTGCCGCATACAGGATCCTCTGAGTGGTCTTGTCTAAGCCCGAGTGTCCCTTCACCCCTCCTCCCCCTCCCCCTGGCCCCGTCCGTTCCAAAATTCAACTACAGCGAACCCCGCCACCTCGGCACCTGTGTTTACAATGTCCTGTATATTTGTGGTTAACAAAGTGAAGGTGGTAACTACTGGTGTCTCAATAAAGTTATGACATTCAAAATAACCATACTATATGGAAAACAAAATGGTCTGGATTTTGTTCTTTGGGGAGGGATGGCTTTTTTAGCTTGGTTTGCTACAAGAGCATTGGCTCCTGTGCTCCTGCATGGCCAAGCTGGCAAGTTTAGTGACAATCAGTGGCTTGAATGGAGGAAAGAAACCTAAAGAACTGCCCTTATTGAGATGTTTCAGTGGAAGCTAATGGTTACTTGTTTTACTTGGCCTAAGTTTCAAATCACACACACCATCAAGTGTCTCTCACCTAATCAGTAGGAAAACCTGAGGAACCTGACATGCCATGTTAGAAGTGGACTCTCACTGTGAAAAGGATGTGGCAATAGGAGGTGTGGATGGGGGACTTACAGGAATATAGGATACAAACCTATATGAAAATAAACACTTGTATTTACACACCCAGGGAAGCAGATCTGTTTAGATCTTTGATGTGTCTTTATCTCTATTCATCTATGTGTGACCATTGCTCCGGTGTCTGGTGTACTGCAGGTTTTCAAAACATAATCAGGTCCTGGGAAACGAGCTGTCAGGGCACTGCCCACAGTGGGTGTCAGTGATTGGTAGCCCACCACTAAAAAGGACCTTGTTTCAACAGGCTTTGCAATAAAAATGAAATTCAAAATCCCATCCTGTGCTGATGCTTAGCTAAAGCTTCCTTCTCATCCCCTTTTAATGAGTCTGTCACCCAAGTACCTGAGTATCACATTTCCCAACCCTTGTGGGCTTTGAGGACAGTAAGCAGAGGCACACGATGGTGAACAGGCTCTAGACATTCCTCCAAACTGTCTCCCCTCTTGGGGACACTACTGAGCACGCACTGCAGCTGCACATCAGATTATATGCAAAAGTGTTGGTGGACTGACCCATCTGTTTCATGATTAATCTTTGTTTGGACAAAGACCCTTCCTACAGTCACAGCTTTTGGGGTGGATGTGTTGTGGAGATACCGAGCCCACAGAAAGGCAAATGTCTGTTTTGGCAACAGGTGGAGTTAAAAACTGGTGAGACAAAATGTTGCCAAAAGCAAGCATTTCAGATGAATAGGACTCCAACATTACTAGTTTGTTTGTGTTTTCTAATCATTTGAAATCTCTTTAATTTGGCTTTCTGGTATTTCACATGCTTATGAGTCATGTTTTGAAGCTTCTCCCTGCAGCCATGACATCTAGAAACAATTCTGTTATAAAGTTTTCTTTTTTTTTTAAAGTTCACATAATCCCAGAACTCCAGGAGATGAAACTTTGTTTAGTGTATCAAGGAATTCAATAAAATTATATGAAACAACCCCTTTCCCTCCCTCAAAAATCCAGCTGGCCTAAAACAGTACAAACTCCATTTTGCAGTGGTATTTGACTCTCTCTTAGGGGGGATCAGTACACTCTCATCATTCCCCCTTTCTCTGGCAGTAGCTCTCCACATTGGCTCTCCAGTTCTCAGAGGGTGGTGGGGGAAGGAATCTGTTGCTTCCAGCTTTCCTTCCTTAATATTTGTTCTTTCTATTGCCCCATCTTATTTCTCTGCCCTTCCAGCATGCCTCGAAACAGTGGCCTGCAAAGAAGTGAGGAGCATTAGGGCACCTGTGGGAAGCATCAGGCTGAGGTTGGTAAAGGTAGATGAGGTGACCTCGGGGTGGAGCTGTGTGAGGCCTCACAATGCCACCCCCTACCACCCCTTTCTGTCCGCCGTAGGAGCAGAGCAAGTGTGGAAAGCTGGCTCTGTCAGAGAGACCTTCCTTTTTTCCATGTCACCTCCTGCAATCTTTGCCAAAAATCATGGCTTTCCTTTCCAGCCCCCGCCTCCGGTAGCATCAAAACAGAAAAAATCTCCCTAAACATATCTCACACATGATCAGTAGAGAGGAACTAAATGATGTGATGGCTTCTGCCAGCAATCCGGTAAATGCTTCCCGGTTTCTGAGCGCCTACAAGAGCACTGTGCTGGGGCTGCCCCAAGCTCCCTGCCCCCCGTGGCACGTTGCTCAGTCACGCTGTTCATCTTTCATCCAGCAGCCGAGTAGTGGCCATGCTTCTTCCTTTCCTGCAGAGAAAGCTTTGATAAAAACAGGAAGGCAGCAGTACAGCTTGGCACCAGGAATACTGCGTGTATAATCCCTAGCACTGGGGATGGAGAAAATGGGAGAATAATTACCAAAAGAGAGGGAGAGGGGAACGAGAAATGTGAGAGTTTAACATGAGAGGAGGAGCTGTATATCTGGTAGCCACTGAATCATAGGATTCATTTACTTGTGCATGGATGGTGAGGTTCAGTGACCAATATCCTGCATTCCTGGGGAGATCTTGGCTGCATGGAAATACACATGGCAATTTCTGTAAGATTTGCAGAAAGTAAGAAGCATAAATAAAGATTAAAATAAGCTTGATCGATACAGCTAGCAGAAACTCAGTTGGGTGCACTATTTAATCTTCCAAGTGCTGCATAAAGCTTTGGGTGAGCAGACATTCACGCAGCAGCTCACCAGCTTCTGTAACACTTTCGTTTGGAGGACTGTGAAATGCTGGACAAACATGCATTTAATGCTGCAGATGGCCTCATTTGCTAAATCCTACTATTCACTTTTTTCCCAGGTCAAGTAGTTAATTGACTCACTCAAGGTTCGGGCAGAAGCTCAGTGACAGAACCACAGGAGTATCCAGACAGAATCTGGCACAAGTATTTTTACCACGAAAAAATTGCTTTGCACCAGGTCTGCATTCCAGTGCAAACTGGCAGAAAAAAAATAAACCCGAATGACAAAGATTAGTGACTACAAGCTAAAGTCAGATATTTAAATTAGGAACAGGGCACATTTTTAACTGCAAGAGGTGACAAGCCATTGTACAAACAAGGAAAGTGGCAGATTTTCTATCTTGTATCTTTAGGAAAGTTGTTTTGCTCTCTCATTGGCTTCACATTCTGCCTTATCGCACTCTCACACAGACTCTGCTCTTGTTAGCCTCAAAAGGACTCACTTATGGATAGAAGAAGACAGAAATGACTCCTGCATTCCCAGTCCTGCAATGCAATACACGCTGACTGGGCACACCCAAAGCCTTGCTGATTTCAGTGTCGCTCTGAGCAAGGACGGAGTCTGACTGTGCTCATCAAGGTGCATGACTGCAACCTTCAATGGCATTAAATAACCATAAGCTGCTGCTGCAATGCTGAAAAAGTGTCATCCTGTTTTAAAGCAAAGACACTTGCCTGTAGCGTTTTAATGACATGGACAATGCTGTGCTATGCATTTTTCTGCAGCGCCGGGAATTCTTCTTTTGATACTGGCAAGAAAACAAATCTTTGTCAGTACTAAATCTGTCCATCCTACTTCTAATACAGACTTCAGACCTGTTCCTATAATTATTTGTACCTATTCACAGCTTTACCCACAGGAATAGTCTGAATGACATCACTGAGACCAAGCTTATACAGAAGCCTAAACCTGAGGAAACTTGTTTGCAGACCCAGGTTCTAAATTTAGCATTTTCTTCTATCTTTGCACAATATAAGCTTTAAAAAAAGTAATTCTGCCTGTGTACCTAACTCTGCTTGAATGTCTGTATATTTGTGAGTCTTGCATGAAGGGGAAGGATCTGTAATCTTTGTATATTTTGGAGATGTAACAAAACAATAGACAAAGGATTTACAGGAAAGGAAGCTGGAATCATCTGGCAGAAACCCCTGCAGCAAAAGCCATAATTCCATAGAATGAGGTTAATTAACTGGCATCTATTCCTGAAGTGCATCTGAATTGAATATATCTGCCACAAAGATGTCATTATAAGTGTATCAAGCCACTGCTGGAAGTCAAGACTACTTGACACACTCACCCCCACCACAACTGCACTGCTACCCGTGACTGAAACTGCATGTCTCTCGTGTTGGAGCCCCTGCAGCCACAATACACACAGGGAAACACACAGGGCTCCTCCCCAAGCCACCGCTGCCACAGCCTCACTGCGGCCATCACTCACATTAAGATACGCCATTCACGCTCCTGGAGGGTTCTTCTGCTGACCTACAGTATGGAGAAAGCAATGAGATTGAATCTTGTGTCTTCCCTCCTCCCCCAGCTGAGCTGATTCAGTGGAAACAGTCTGTCTGCCGAGAAAGGATCTTAAATAAGAGCAAAATCAGTGATCTCTGATTTTGTCTGTATTGCTCAGGTAGGCGCACAAGTGATTTTACTGTTGTGCCTGACTCGAGACTACCAAGAACTGCTCCAAACTGCGGTGAGTGTTGAGAACCACTTGTCATCTGTTCTAGACACCTTCCTACTGCTGCCCTGAGGGCATGGTCCAACTACATCCTTGTTATGGCCTGCAAAAGAGAGAGGGGAAGGGCAGGAGACAGACTCCAAGCTGAGACCCATGGATGCCTTTGCCTATGGTTTTGTTACATCCATATGTGGCATCTATGGAACAGGAGCTGGTACCTGGGCTGAGTCTTCCCTAGAGGTTGCTTGGAACATGATGCACTGCTAAGAAAACCATTTCAACACCAGGCTATCTCAGGGCTCTCTGGCACTCAGGGTGACCCCATTTCACGAGATCCAGGATTCACAGTACCGATTGCACCTCAAGTACTGAGTTCGGTTTTGGGCCCCTCACTTAAAAAAGGACATTGAGATGCTGGAGCAGGTCCAGCAAAGGGCAACAAGGTTTGTTAAAGATCCAGAAAACACGTCCTACATGGAACAGCTGAGGGAGCTGGGTTTGTTCAGTCTAAAGAGGAGGCTCAAGGAGGACCTCATCGCTCTCTACAACATATGAAAAGAGGTTGTAGTAAGGTCGGGGCCAGTCTCTTCTACTGTGCCTGCAGTGAGAGAACTAGAGGAAATGGCCTTAAGCTGAGACAGGGGAGATTCAGATGAGATACCAGAAATTTTTTTCCCACTGTTATGGTGGTCAGGCATTGGAATAGGTTGCCCATGGAGGTGGTGGAGTCACCATCCCTGGGAGTGTTTAAGAGGCATCTGGATCTGGTGCTGGGTGATGTGGCTTAGGGCTTAGAGTGGCAGTGCTGGGTGGACAGTGGGACAGGACGATCTCAAATGTCTCTTCCAGCCTTGATGATCCCATGATTCTATGATCCTCACAACTCTGCCCCTCTTTCCTCCTCCTCCACACACACACGCCGGCAGTGGCGGCCAACAGGTGCTTCTTTCTCGCACACTTGAAGGCCATAGGTAAGAAATGGAGATGCCTGCACTCCGCCTAGACCAGAAGGAAGGTGTAACGACAGGTAAATTGCCAGGCACTCCAGTTCCGCGGGCTTTCCCTCGGCCCTTGCCCGGCACCGCCTCACGCCGGGGCGGGGCCTGAGCGGGCCCGAGCTGTGGCGGCGGAGGGCGGGCGGGAGGCGGCCGCTCCCGCTCCAAGATGGCGGCGCAGAGGAGGAGTCTGCTGCAGAGTGTGAGTGGCATCTTCCCCCCCTCCATGCACACGCACCCCCCAGGTGGGTGCGAGGCAGTCCCCGGGCCTCCTCCTCACCCGCCCCTCGCGCTGCCGCGTGGGAAGGGGGAGGTCCCCCCGCAGCGGGGCGGTGGGTTGCTGCTCTCTCGCCCCCTGTGCCGCCCCAGGGCCGGGGGTCTCGGCCCGCGGGGGTCCCTGCGTGGTCAGCGATCCGCACCCTGGGCTGACCGGCCGCTCTGCAGCGCACGGTGGGCGACAGGTGGCTGCGGGGGCCGTGCCACTGCTGCGGGCTTCGGGGTGCCCCGCTGTGTGAGGGGGCAGCTGGCGTCTGCAGGCCGAGAGGGAGATGGCGGCCCCAGGGATGTCTCTCTAATTGCTGGCGGCAGCAGCAGGCCCCAGTCCCTTGTCCTGGGTGAGTAGTCCTGGGAGAACCCAGAGCTTTCCCTGTACTCCCGTGCCACGGGTGCGCGAGGATCTGATTCACCATAGGAATAGCTAAGCTAGTGCAGTGCTGTATGGAGTGCAGAACTTGCATGCAAATTTCGCTTCTGGTTTCTTGTTAGCAAGAGCCGAAGTGCAGCCAGAGCTCAGCTTCAGAGCGAAGGGACGTGGTAAATGATCCTGTTCTGCAGGAGAGAAGTAGGGAGTTATTGGCTGTGCTACTACTTAGCAAATGGAGAAGGGTTGAGAAGAGGGTGGGGGTAGACTGGTAACCTGTTCTGGACCACGATCCTCACTTCACGCTGCTTGGGGTTTACATGGTCTCTTTCCTCTTCTTGTCTGCCAGGAACAGCAGCCCAGTTGGACAGATGACTTACCATCCTGCCATCTCTCTGGGGTGGGCTCAGCTCCAAACCGTTCCTACAGTGCAGATGGCAAGGGGACAGAGGGGCACCCCTTGGAAGATAACTGGTTAAAATTCAGGTAAGTGGGTTGCACCTGGGACACCTACTCCTGCTGGTACAAGACCAGGTAAAAGGTATTTAGTTTGTCCCACAGGACTTGGAAGAAGAGGGTGGGGCCTGAGCATGCAAGAAGTGTCTCTGGGAACTTGCTCCTTGTATCTGTGTCTTACAGATGTCTGTAACCTCTTTACTTCTACCCTCTTGGCAGGAGTGAGAACAACTGCTACCTCTATGGTGTCTTCAATGGTTATGATGGCAACCGAGTCACCAACTTCGTGGGTCAGAGGCTCTCTGCAGAATTGCTGCTGGGCCAGCTCCATGCAGATCATAGCGATGCTGACGTGCGTCGAGTTCTGCTGCAGGTAAAGAAGCTTTGAGTGGGAGCAGCTCCTGCTTCTCCCACTACCCACCTCCTCTTTGCCATCAAGGGAGCAGCACCTGGTTTCTGTGGGGGTTGGAAACATCTGGTGGTTGCAGTTGCACTCATCCTGAGCATCTGTAGTGCTTTGTTTCACTCCCGCCTCATACCCATCTGTCCCCTGGCTCCGTCAGCACAGTGCTGAGAGCTCTCCAAGAAGCTGCAGCCAGTCTTCACTGGACGTGTCGGAACAAGTCAGCCTGTGAAGGAGATGACAGTGAGTGAAGGGGAGAAGTTAAATGCGTGGGGAGATGGGTTTGTGAGTGCACTTTCTTGAGTGACAGGATCAACACACAAGATCAGATAGGTCTCTGACATTGCTGTGAATGTAATTTTTACGGTGTTGTCTTCTGTTTTGAGTTGTTGCAGATTGTTTTTACAAGCTGTTAACTAGTCGTGCTGAAACAACTGTGTTTCAGTGTGCTGTAGTGATCCTTGAATGTCCGTATGTACAGTGATCATCCACTCTTATGAGCGGATCTTAGAGAGGTGAGGATGGGCAGCCCCAAAGGTCTGTAAGCATTGGATAAGAGTTTAGTTTCTCTTTATGGCCTTTTTTAGGCTTTTGATGTGGTGGAAAGAAGTTTCCTGGAGTCCATTGATGATGCCTTGGCAGAGAAGGCCAGCCTGCAGTCTCAGCTACCAGAGGTAATGTAACCTTAAGAGCAGAGCTTGCTGGAGGTCCCACCTTCCAGATTGCTGGATGAGGTTTGGGCATATTAGGCAGTTAGATCCAAGGGAGGCTGTAAGTGAAAGTTACTTCTCCGTGGTTCTCTTCTGGAAGCTTGCATGAAGTGAAGGAAGTGCCTTGGTCCGTTTCCCAGAGTTCCCACTGTTCGTATTGGCACTGCTTAGACCTATTATTGGTTATCTGAATAAGGAACTGAGTGTATGACAGAGAGGAGTTTAGCCTGTACATCTGACTCTTCCAGGACAAAGCCATGCAGATGAGAGGCAAGGCCTCAAATTTGCATGGCATCTGGGCAGATACGGGCTCTGTTCTTCAGGTGTACTGGACTGTCCTCTCCAGAACCATATCAAAGCTGTGTCATTCACTCGGATTGAACAGAAAAATTATATGCCTTCTACAGGCATGACACAAAGCATGTCAAGATGAGTCCACTCCCTACAGAATTTTTATTCCAGCTGTGATTTCTGTGTTGTGGACTGTGTGTTTAAGCTTCTCCCTCATTTTGGCTTCCAGGGTGTCCCTCACCACCAGCTCCCTCCTCAGTACCAGAAGATTGTGGAGAGATTGAAGGTTGTAGAGCAGGAGATCTCTGGAGGAGCCATGGCTATTGTGGCTGTCGTTCTCAACAACAAGCTCTACATCGCCAATGTGGGTGAGTTGGTTTTTGTCAGTGGCTCGGTCTCAGCATTCCTGAGGGTGGCAGGGGCTCTAGGAAGTAAGAGAAATTTGAATGTGGGGGACAGTTTCTTTGGTCTGTGGCCAAACAGTGATATGCTTGCTACTTACACAAGCACTTGAAATCAGCCTGGCTCTTCATCCCTGCAGATGTTGGCTGATGTGGTGTGTATGGCCAAAGAACAGAGGGAAAACGGGTTGAGAGGAGTAGTGCAGGTTCACTGAGAAACAGAGAACTTTCTTGGGAGGTACTGGCTCAGGTCTGGATGGAGAGCTGCCTAGCAGACCCACTGTGCTGCTAGCAAGGTTACATTTTGGAGATCATGGTGAGACAGTACATGAGCCTTTCTCTTCTTTTCTGTCTTTATTCCCCTCTCTGTTCCTTTTCCCTTTGGATATGTTCTCCCTGTTAACGGCAGAGCTATCTGGTGCCTCATCTCGCTGCTCCCACTGCAGGTACCAACCGAGCACTGCTATGCAAGTCCACGGTGGATGGGCTGCAGGTGACTCAGCTCAACGTGGACCATACGACAGAGAACGAGGATGAACTTTTTCGCTTCTCTCAGCTGGGTGAGTATTTGGGTTTCGTGTTCTTAGCTGAGAACATCGCATGACTGTTTATCTGGGGCACCAAGAATGACTCAAGCCACAGGAACAATAAATAACCACAAAAAGAAGCTTACTGTGTTTTCAGATGACAAGTTCAGTGCCTCCTTTTTGTGCCTTTCTAGCCATTCTGGGGCTACAGAGTGAATAAGCTCATCTCACTGACCCAGCAGAAAACAATGCTTTTGTTTCAAGTTTTGAGTGTTAGTTTTGTGTCCAGCTGCCAAACTGGCATTGATTTGCCCTCCAGCTGTTGCTGTAGTCGATAGGAAGGCAGGAGTGGAAGCACAGAGCCAGAGGGTAGAAGTGAAGCGGACAGTGTATGACGGCTCCTGTGGAGGCAAACCACAGTTACGATGCTTTAAGTTCTGTGTGATGCCTCACCCTCAGGATGGTACGTTTCAGTATGCCTTTGTACAAGCTGCTGCTGAAAAAAAGCAGCTTCACTTCAGACAGAGCCAGGCCAAGCACTGGCATTTACTGCTCTCACATCAGTAACTGTTGAACTCTTAAAGCTGACATTTTGCTTTAGGCAATTTCCCTTTTCCTTTACAGTGTTTGACATGTTTTCTTTCTTGGTCTAGAGCTAACCCAGACCACTTGTGTGATTGCTAGTACCAAATTCTTCTTATTGAGATACTTGAGTCCTGTACCTTTATTTTGGTAGACGTAAGATGGCATTCTTCATTAGATTCACCTGGCAGATATGTTCTTACCGTGTGAGGCTGTTGATGTGGTAATTTCTGCTGCTAGGTCTCATTTTATTCTATTTCTCTTTCATTCCCACTTTTACTCCTACTCCTGCACTAGGGATATGTGCTGTGAAACAGAAGACTGAATACAAGGATCCAGGGAAAGAGACTTTTTGACTGCTTTTTTACTACCAAAAATGCAGAATTTAGCTGCAGTCCATAGGAGAAGAGGGATCTGTTAGATGTACCAACCTTAACTTGGTGCAGTGCTGGCACTCCTGCCTACAGTCCCAGCAGAAGGAAGATCCTGTGGAACAAGAGAGTGTGCACAGGCTGTTTTGGGGGCCCAGAGGAGGTTGTTGTTGGGTTAGGTTGAAGCACAGAGATAAGAGGTAGTGGGGATAGCATTTGTCATGATGGTGCCTGTGCCACCCCTGTCTTGGAGGAAGGGTGGGAGAGGTCTTGTGCTTTTGTGGTTCTTCAGCCAGCACATCACAGTTTGTTCGGTGCCCTGGGAGAGTTGCTGTGATTTAGACATGACCCCTCTGGCGTCCTGTGAGCCTCCCTGTGTTTGTGTCTGTCGATGGCGTGTACCCCCGCTGCCAGGAGCTGGCAAATGAGCCAGACCGTGTTGATGAGTCAGCTGTGGTCTGCAGCAGATGGAGGACTTGTGTCTTACTGCTGGGGTAGGTGTGGAGCCATCTGTGCAGCAAGGCTTGGTTTGACTCAAAGGGAGAATTTCAGCTGGACTCCTGCCTTCACCTTGTACTGAGGACAGTCATCCCTAGATAAAATTTCAATGCTTTCTGGCTGATAGCTCTAGGTATAATGAGGAAAGGGGGGTTGCCAGAACAGACCAGGTAAGTGGCTCATCTGCTCCAAGTCCTGCCTCAAATAGTAGCAGCACTCAGATGGTCCCTGTTAGAACCTTCTTCAAGATGGGACTGCTTCTTAGCCCCTGCCAGAGGTATATCCCCATGAGTTTATTTAAATAAATACTTACTTGATCATTGTTCTTATTTTAGGAATAGCCCACATCAATTTGAGCACTTGAGCAAATTCAGTGCCTCTTGTAGATAGTTCTCCTTTTCTCAGAATCACAGCATGGGTAAGGTTGGAAGGGACCACAGAGCCTCATCTGGTCCAAGCTCCTGCTCAAGGAGGGTCATCCCTGAGCAGGTTGTACAGTGAGGAATATCTCCAGTGAGGGAGACTCCACAACCTCTCTCTGCAGTCTAATGTATTACTGGAATTGCCATGTAGAGCTTAGGAGCAGGCATCAATTACAGGTGGAAGAAAAAGCAGAATCCTTCACATATGTTTTCCTCATTCCTGCCTTCTGCCATCACACAGTCCAGAGCTGACAGGTGCAGATGTTCCCCTGCCTTTTTGGCAAATGCCCGCACACCCAGGCCAGCTGCTGCTGGTGGCTGTGGAGCAGGATGTGTGCTTTGTCTCAGGGCCAACTCTTGCATTTAGAGTATGCCTGTTGGGCTGTGTGTGTCTCCCTCCTTCTCTCTCCTTCCCAGCTTGGAACTAATGGAAAGGTGTCCCTTGGAACACAGCAAACTGCTATTCCTTTTCTCTGTTTTTCTGTTTAGATGATTCTGATGATGTTTAGATGCTCCTGATGATTCTTTGGTGTCTCGTTTTGTCTTACAGTTCTATGTAGCTGTGGATATTTCTTTTGTCAGAGGAAGTTCTGCAAGTTTCACCAAGTTAATGAAACATTTTTGGTTTTCAATCTGGCAGGCTTGGATGCAGGGAAAATAAAACAAGTGGGAACTATTCGTGGGCAGGAAAGCACTCGGCGCATTGGAGATTACAAAGTCAAATATGGCTATACTGATATTGAGCTGCTCAGGTCAGAAAAAGTCAACTTTGGGGTTCCAAGCCCTCCTTTTCTTCATGATCACTCCGTTCTCATCTACTATGTCACCATTAAATGCTACATTACTGTCTCTTTCCAGTGCTGCTAAATCTAAGCCTATCATAGCAGAGCCTGAAATCCACGGAGGGCACTCGCTGGATGGGGTGACGGGGTTCTTGGTGCTCATGTCGGAAGGGCTCTACAAAGCACTGGAGGCAGCTCATGGGCCTGGGCAAGCCAACCAGGTGAGCCTGCTCACAAGGGAAACATTCCCGTGGCTATTGACTCACTCCAGCGATGTCAGCTGCTCTCGTACAGGCTGTCCTCCCCATCTGTCCTGTCAGTGCGGGCCAGGCTGAATGCCTGTGCCACCCCATTCCAGTCTAATAATACGGGACCTGCTTTGCCAAGCTAGTTCTTCTAGGCAGCTGCCAGTCCCTTAGGAGTAGCCCATTAAAGGAAGTGGGATGACTCAAGGCACAAAGGCACGTTATCAGCTGGTAAGCATCACAGTCAGAGTTGCTGTAAAAACTCTTAGATCAGATGGCAGGGAAAGGTTTCCTCCAAAAGCTTCTAGAAATCTTTCTTCTGGTGATTTTTTTTTTCCCTTCTCTGCTCAGGAAATTGCAGCCATGATAGCCACAGAGTTTGCCAAGCAGACATCACTGGATGCTGTGGCACAAGCAGTAGTGGACCGGGTTAAGCGCATTCACTGTGACACTTTTGCCAGTGGTGGAGAGCGGTCCAAGTTCTGTCCTCGTCACGAAGACATGACGCTGCTTGTGAGGAATTTTGGGTACCCCTTGGGTGAGATGAGCCAGCCCACGCTGACACCAACGCAAGGTGTGTTGGGGAGAGAATGAAACAAAATGGGGGGGAGGAAGATAAGATCTCTTGATTGATCCAGCGCTCACCTCACATTGGGAGAGGAGGTAGTTGGTGTAGAAGGAATTTTCGTATTAAACAGATGATGGGCTTTTGAGATGTGGAATCTGTGACAATTTGACAGGATACAGTAAAGCATCAAAGGCACTTTGATATAAATTCTTGGGGTTTTTTGCTGCTGTGCTGCACCCCCCGTTGCTCATGTCTGAACTGCATTTTATAACTTCTGTTTTCTCCCTTCTCAGGAGGCCGTGTCTACCCAGTCTCTGTGCCATATTCCAGCTCCCAAAGCACAAGCAAGACAAGTGTCACGCTGTCTCTTGTCATGCCTTCTCAAGGCCAGATGGTCAATGGTGCCCACAGCAGCTCAACTCTGGATGAAGCCACCCCCACCCTCACTAAGTAAAGTCCTGCTCTCTTGCTACCCACAGTTTTCCCTGCACCTCACACTGTATAAAGCGGTTGAAAAACAGAGACAGCTGTCAGTTACCTGTCAGTCATTCCCTTATCTGAAATGGGCTCCCCCCACTGCTACCAGTATTGACAGCCAGCATAATGTGTTAGCTGGAAAGCGATTGTGTGAGGAGTGGGAATGAGTGAAGCAACAGCTTTGAAGCCAGCTCTGGCGACACGCCTTGGGAGCAGCATCTGCTGCTGTTCGTGGAGGGCATTCTGGCAGTGAGCAGCCCTTCTCTTTGGATCTCGCGTGCCAAGTGCGTTGGGTGCTGTGCACAGAGGGACTGTGGGTGCCCTTCATTTTAGTAAGGAAGAGGGACTACGCGGGTCACCTGTAAAGCTCTTGGAGAGGCTGCACTGCTGAAATTGAGTTGCTTACAGGCAGAGCCCAGGAAAAAAAAAAGTGGATAAAGCTTAGAACTGGGTCCTCTTTGGATCCCCTCTGCAGGGTCTTACTAGTTAGTGGCTGTGGTTTAGGTTGAGCCCTTGGCACAGGCTGGTGTGTACACACTGCACAGTGAAGAAGCGCTGTGGGTATTGTGCTCTGTAGCTCCAGAAACAATGAGGCTGACGCACTAGAGCTGCTTTGGCTGCAGCACAGGTCACGCAAGAATAGCTTTCCTTGCTGCCAGACTCTTCCCATAAAACTCATACTGTTCTGGGTATGGGGAGGCCAGCAGAGTGCATGCCTGTTTTCTTCTGCTTCCTCTCTGTTCCTCAGATGCCTGGTTGTACTTAAGGCCTTACAGTTAATGTGAATCAGATACCTTTGGTGTTTGTCAATTCCAATCAGTTCTCAACACTTGTAGTACTCTCACAGAGCAAGTGACTGCAACTTTTTACCTGTCTGCTAGGATAGCTTGATTTGTGAAGAAACTGGTGCTTCTTCTGGTGCTTTTCTTGTCCAGTGCGTCAGGTGGAGTAGAATAAAGATGCTTATGTTCTCTGTTTTCCCCTCCTTAGCCAAAGCCCAACTGTGACGCTGCAGTCAACCAATACTCACACGCAGAGCAGCAGCTCGAGTTCAGATGGAGGTCTCTTCCGCTCCCGACCCACCCACTCGCTCCAGCCAGATGAGGATGGGCGTGTGGAGCCCTATGTGGATTTTGCAGAGTTTTACCGGCTTTGGAACATGGACCATGGCGAGCAGGGAGCACTGACTGTGTCCTAACACGTATCTGCCTCCTGCAGACACCTTGTGCTCGGCTGCGTGAGCAAAGACTGAGGCGAGAGTGAGAGTGTTCCACTGAGGGCTGCGTTCTGCCCAGAGCTAACTCCTCTCCAGGATGTGCTGGACACTGGGCAGGAGATCTTGTGCACTACACACGTGTTGCCTGTACCGTGCTCCCAATCCTGACCAGTCCTCAGAAGCCCTCTGAATAGGGGAAGGGGTCTTGAATGCAACCCTCACTGCAGGTTTTTGCAAAGAAAGGTGCAGAGAGGGCTCCTTGTGGATCATGCGGGAGCCGGGCCCGTACGAAGGCTGCGTGTGTGCGCGTGTGTAGGTGTACACGTGTGCCTGCGTGTGTGTGTGTGCTGTCATAATGTTTCCACAACTCAATTCATAATGCTGTGATTCCAGTGTTCAACTCCATAGAAGATACCTCTATTTTGCAGAATAAATAACTTATAGCTACAGTCATTGGCACTTGTGTGGCTTGCTCCCTTACAATGTCATGTGTGGGTGTGACAGCTCCTCCTGGTGAAACCTTCTATTCCTCCAGAGCAGAGGCTTTTGCACCTTGCAGCAGGAAAGCTTCTGCTGAAAAGGTGGCCTGAAGCCTTGCAGGCGACTTGAAAGCATAAGTTCTTTGTTTACTTATTTGCTGAGCTTTGGCACTGAATTATGGCTTAGAGTCAAACCATAAATACAGGTTATTGTATTTTGTAAGTAAAATGCACGTTGTTTCCCTTAATGTAGGCCATCTGGAAGGTTGTAGAGGGCAGGTGGAGTTTGTAATGAAGTTTTCCTGTGCAGGCACCTGGTGGTGCACAGCTGGAAGTCACAAGTCTGTCGTGGTGCCTTGAAGATGCAGATAAGCACCCTCATGTCAGGTGTGCAGCGACGAGAGGAGGGGTCCTGCTGGCTGCACACCGGGGTGAGCCTAGGCCTGGGCTTGCTGGCCGAGGCGTCGGGATCACGGCGATCTTCCTCTTCAGTTCAGATTTCTGACGGCAGGCGGCAAGCGAGGCTCTTCCCTCCCTGCTCCGGCCGTCCCCTCAGCCTGCCTCGCTCCCTGCGAGCCTTTCTCCAGCAAACACGGGAGGCCTCGGGGGGGACCCGCAGCACCTGGTACCTCTGGGGAGTTGTGATGAGGCACCAGGCAAAGCCAGGAGAGGACTAGACGGGATTAGAGGAGACGGAGCAAGAGGAAGAACTGGCCGGCGTCCCTTCCTGCGTTTATTTTTGCATCCAGGCTTGTCACCTTAGGAAGAAGGGGAATGGGAGGGGATTAGGATGATTTAGCAGGGGATGCTGTAGTTACGGCCAGTGTGTAGCCAAGCCCTGATGTGTGCAGGCTTGAGGCACTTGTGGCGTGCCAGCCTCGAAAGTAGGAGAGGAGGGTTTATCCCTTTGGATAAATTAAATAGCACTGAGTGCCCAGAGGCAAGACCCGAGTTCACTGAGAAATATGTGGGCAGGATCAGAGCGGTGAGAAATGCCCGTTTCCTCGGAAGGCACAGCAGGGATCCCTCGTGTGTGGGTGGGTGGCTCTCTGCCTGTGCCATCTCCAAGTCCCCCTGGCACGGCTTTGCCCTGCGGCATTCCATGTGCTGCTGGACTGCCTGCAGAAGCTTGTGTTTCCCTGCCCCCCTGTAGTTCCCAGGCAGGCTGGGTGTGCTGGACATGCCAGCACAGGCACCTCCTGTCGAGACCCTTCCAGCCCTGCCAGGGAGGTGACGTTCTGTGGCGTGGAGGCAAAGGCAGCAGAGTTGCGGGAGGTTTGGTGCCTTGTCCCCAAGGCTGAGCCACGCAGGGGCTGGCAGTCCCTCAACCCTGTCCTCTGCCCTTGCCTCTGCCCTGCAAGGAGCAGAGTTCAGGTATCTGAGCCCAGCCTGGCCTTGCTGTCCAGGGCTTCTCCAAAATGTCATTTGACCTGGGGGTCCTGTCCTCCAGATTGTTGCGTGGCTATTTAACAGGATAGTGGGATCCTGGTATGGACTAAAATGGAGTTGAAAAGGTTTTGTCCTGTGTTCCCTAACCTGGCACAGATTTCAATAGCTCTATAAACAAGTTTTTCTTGCTTATTCCCCCATCCCATTTATCTCTGGTATTTGCAAACTTATACCGAAAACTGTTCCAATGGGAAATATTCCAGCAAGTGGATGCTCCAGATAAAAGTTTAAGAATTGCCAACACACTTATATAAAGCAGATCACGCAAAACAAACTGATCCTTAGGCATCATTACCAGTTTAGGAAGTACAAAAAAATAAAGTGGGTAGGAGCGGGTGGATCACACTAAGCTGTACTGGGAAAAGGATGAGGAAAGTAGGTTTTCTGTGCATGCTCTGTAAGCCATGGCTTAGGAGTCCAGGTCAAAGGAACAGACTGAACATTGTGTACAGGGGCAGGAGGCTCGTGAGCCAATATTGGTATTTAATATTGTCCTCAGGGAGCGAGGGGAAGATGCAGGTTGTAACAACAGTGGAAAAACCTCCTCTCCCCTGCCCCTTTAAAATGAAGGAGTGGCTGGAAGAGGACAGAACCAGAGAGATCTCTAGAAACAAGAGCAGGGGCCTTTTTGCAGTGTAGTGAAATTCAAAACCACTAGAAATGTAAAGACCTAGACAAACAGTGCAGCTAGCTATGCTTCACAGGACTGCTGGAGAGAAGCTGGCAACTTAAGATCTGAACACACAGGATAAGTTTGTCTTAAAGACAGCTAATATTATTTTTCAAGAGCTATCACCCTGCAAGACAAGGATAGAAATGAGAAGTCCTATCCCTAGAACAAGAGTAGCAGGAATACTTTGCATGTCCCTGAGCTCTGGGCACTGGCTGAGGGTCACTGGAGGTGCTCAGGCCAGTGAGACAGGCTGGGAGAAGGTTATCACCTCACTGGGTGGAAATGCCTGTATGGGAGACAGGAGGTGCCCCACTGTCCATCCCATCCCTAATTTTCTATCTTTCCTTGCTTCTCCTCTGCTGAGAAATCTTTCCAGCAGCTCAGTAGGGAACACCAGTGGAGGGGGCTTGGTGGATGTCAGTGAGACACCTGTGCTGGCACCTGCCTGCCCCTCCTGCCCCCCCCTCACATCTCATGCTCCCAGGACAAACATGGGGGGCTCTGCAGCACTGGGAAAGGGTGGTTGTGCCCACCCTGGCCTGGGGTGGAATAAGCCATCAGAGGGAGACATGAAAAGTCTTGAGCTGCCTTGTGGTCTGACAGTCAGGAAATGGGGGGCACTTTGGACGCCACCTTAAACGGAGGTTCTCAGCATCTCTGTTGCTGAAGGATCACCAGGGACTTTTTTATTTTAAGCTCTCCATTAACTGAACAGAACACCCATTTATAACAAAATCTTTAAATAGCAGAGGATAGCCAGGAAGGGTCATGGCCAGCAGTTAGTGCTCGGCTCCAGTACATGGCCTGTGGGTAAGTCACACAGGCCTTGGGTTTTCTTCAGCCGCCGAGGCATCAGCTGAAGCTAAGACAGGCTGGTTTGTTCCCATTCACTTTGTTGCTTTTGTCACACCTGAAATTTCTAATAGGGAAGAGGCACGTGGTGAACGAGTGCCACTTGATGCTACCAGTGCTCCCTGGATCACACAAGGGTAATGCAGCATCCTCAACCAGAGTCTCTGCTCCCCCAGCCACCATGCTCTGAAGAGGAAGGAATGTGTTCCCCTCCCCCCTCCTCTCTTTTTTTCTCCACCACATTAAGGCTTTTAGTGTTAGGAGATCAAAGAGTTTGTGGCACCACTGAAAAAATGCCACAATTGGGCTGGTGTCTTCTCAGGGTGGAGATAGCCATAGCTGAAGGGCGAATCTGTCTAAAAGATATAAATATCATTTAATTTGATAGCTAATAGATAGTTGTTTATACAAAATAATCTGATTTTTCCTTCCTCAGAATGTCTGAGGAAGGGCTTTAGAATAATCCTGTACAGTTCATTACTCAAGTGACTCGCCTTCCTC
Organism: Rhagologus leucostigma; assembly: GCA_013397725.1. NCBI lineage: Eukaryota > Metazoa > Chordata > Aves > Passeriformes > Rhagologus > Rhagologus leucostigma. The sequence continues at coordinate 289,415 of VZTD01005250.1, forward strand.
CAGTGAAGAGCATCGCTGGCATCCTAAAACGTCCATGCCATTTACGTGAGCTGTAAATAAACCCCCAGGGATGGGTTAGGTATTTTAAATCCTATAGCTCTTTCTGTAAGCATAGGAATGCTATTCGGAGCATTCTGGCAAAAATTCAGCATGAGTACTTATATTCTGCCAACTCCAATCCCCTCCTGGAGTTTCAAATGGATACGATATTTATCTTCACTTCCTGTCTTAGCTATTGTGTGTTGTCACTGTAGGTTGCTAAACAACTGCTGTCTCATCGGTGGCTGTATTTTGCTGGCGAATAAAGCGAGCCCCATGTGCGTATGAACCATAAAGCTGTTTGGAGCCCTTGCATAAGAACCCCAAGATACATGTAAGCTGTTAATATTTATTATGTGGAGCTGAGAACATCACTGAAGATGGAGGGATTAGAGTAACTCAGTTCAGGCTGGTGAACAGCCAGACAGAATGAAAGAGAAAACAGATGCCCTGAAGGAATAAGAGCAAAATGCATGAGGAATTTTCTGCATGCAGGATTAGACTCCAGTGGAGCATGGAAAGAAAAAAGCTGGGAATGCTCCAGAGAGCCAGGGCAGATAGGACGGATGCAGCACTATGGCTTCTTGCTTGGAGGTGAATCTTCCCCTCTATGCTTCCCTCGAACAAGCATCAGTTCACCCATGGGCTGCAAACAGCAGAAGCCCTGCGAGAAGGGACGAGGTGTTTCCAAGGCATGTGAAAGAGGATTCGATCTTCTGGGGTGTGCAATGCTTGGCCATTGGCCCTCTCGCTGCTCTGTGTTTCAAGAGTCTTCTAAGCTGTTTTCTCTTTTTGCCTCATCTCTCAAAACCAGCATGACCTAGAAACTCTGTATTTCTTCTGCTAGTTTTGCCTGAGCTGGGCAAAGAGCTTTTCTCTTCCTTGCAAAAAGCAATTGATGGTGGAGAGCAACACCAGGCCCTTTCTGCAGGACGAGGTCCTCAGTGAACCAGCTGCTTTGATGCCCAAAGGACTGGTAACAAGGAAAGTCAAGACTTAGAGAGCAAAAGGTTCTGGAAGGGCAGACAACCCCACATTTCCCACTTCAGAAGTTACAGAAATGCTTCTGCGCAAAACCTTTGTGGTTACCATGGTACTAAGGTGACCATCAGCCACCAAAATATCTTGGGAAGCCACTGCGGTTTGTTTCCAAAAGCAGCCACAAGCCCAGTCATCCAAAACTGAGGTTCCTTGAGGTAGTTGGGCATTTCTGGACACAAAACTCAGAGAGTTCCCAGCCAAAGTGAAAATGGCCAAAGGCGGCAGCCTCCAACCTCTGAGTTGGTTGCTTTGGAAAATTCAGGACTCCTTTCAAAGTAGTGGGATCAAAGCTGAGCTATTAGTGGTTTCATGCCACAGAGATTCGGAAAGTCCCTCACTCCAGCGGCTCCAACGGCAGCTGGCATTGAAGCACAACAGGTAGATGCCCTTGTTTGCCTGTGCGCTCTGTGCTCCTCCTGCCCTTGTTGGTGCCAGAGCCCCTGATGCCTGTCCTGGCTGCAAACCTGCTCAGCAACATGGCCAAAGCCCCGGTGCATCCATGACCTCTGAGGCAGCCAGGCAGGGTCCTGCTCATAGAGCCAGGGAGAGGGTTATCCCATGCACACAGGTAGTGCACAAGGGGAGAGGAAAGCCCCAGGGCCTTGTCTCCATCAAATCTCCAGACCCGCTGTGCAACCCCTGTGCGAGGGCCACCAGCCACCCGTGCCAGGAAAGGAATGCCTCTGTGCTAGTTTTAGGCAAAGTGAAGCGAACTGGCTGGGTCACCCAGTCTAGCCTTGGCTAAAGGTTTTCTGTGGGTGCTGCTGCAGGGTGGGTGTGAGGGCAGAAACAGAAACTCATCTCTGAATGGACTTGCCGGGCGCTGCTCATCAGTTCAATGTGGAGGATGGCCCCAGTTCTGCAACCACTTGCTGTGAAAGGAGGGAAGTGGCTCATCCCTCTCTTTGAAGCAAGGAACATACAGAGAAGCAGCTTCAGAGCTCATAACTAAAACACTTAGAGATCTTAAATGCAAATGAGAGTCAGGCACTAAGGCAAAACAGGTTTTGATATGAATTCTTCATCCAGATAGTTCAATAATTTACTGAACTCCCCACCCCTTAATCCAAATGCATTCTGGAGCCAACTCTGCTTTTCCTTATTGTTCCTGTCATTAGCTCTTCCTGGATTTCTCAGCTGCTGCACAGAGAAATAACCAAAATGGCTCCACAAGGGACTTCTTGGAGATCTGAAGGCTTGAAACAACAACAGCAAAATAACAACAGAAAAAAAGGCTAGATGGGAAATGGAAAAGGTGAGGAGACAAAACCAACATGCAAAACCAACATGCAGTCAATAAAAGCTTTCAGAGAAGAGATAAGAGCAACAAAACACAGAATGGCTTACTGCTTGCTAAAGGCAGGAATATGAAAAGAGCTTTTGCAAATGTCTGGAGAGGGAAAGAAATTAGAAGAGAAGTGTATCCATTAGTAAATGAGTGTGTGAGTGTATTATTCATGGCTGCAAGTATCTGAACTGCAAAAGTGCGACATTTTTGTTTCTATCTGCCTTTAGTGGCAAATTTAAGAATTTTGGATAGCAAGGATGTAATTAAGACCTAATAAAGCAGCTTGTGCCTGCTGCAGCAAGCAAGGAACGTGGCAGCCTACCTCCTAAACTCCACAGGGCTGTTCACCTGGATGAAGTGACTCTGTGTTTGCAGAAATGCAGATCGATGCATCATGAAAAAAACCCAAAGAGATACAGCACTTTGGCAGAAATAAGGTACAATATTCAACAATTTAGCTGAGGCACATACTAGCTGGTGCTCTTCACCATGGGACTTCATTTTTGGTATGTCACTGAAGTCCTGCAGCTGTTTGGCACCAAGGGACCCTTGCTGTGATCTCCTTGACCCCCGGCAGTGCCTCTTGGAGGGGTGCAAGAGGACTATGCCGTGCCTGGAAGCAAGGTGGGCGGCCGAACGTGCCTGCAGTTTGCAGCTGCCATTACCAACCCCACCACGAAGCCACTGTTAATTGTTATGCTTGGCACCTCCAGACAGCCTGGCTACATCTGGTCGGCCGCCTGCCAAACGTGCGAGCGGATGCGTCGTTCTGGGGAGACACGTTGTCGTGCTAATGGTCTTATGTGGAGCTTTAAGTAGGCTGGGGACCTGAGGCTCTCCAAGCAGGAGAAGCATTTCACTCTTCTCTAATTAGACCAATTTCTCGAACCGGAGTATTGGAGCAGGGCTGTGATTCCTGGAGAAATGGATGGCCCTATGGGCTGTTTGCCAAACTGGCTGTGAACTTCGCAGGACCCCCCCATGCAGGGAAGCTGGGAGTCACGCTGCTGCACCGAGCCTTTTGCCACAGCCTCTCCCACACTTCACTGACAGATGGACACGTGCTGGTTTCGTTGTTCTCAGGACGGTCAAACCCCTTGACACAAACTAAAACACGTGGTGAACATGGCAGTGCTGGGTTGATGGTTGGACTTGATCTGGGAGGTATTTTCCAGCCTAAACAATTCTATGATTCTGTGACAGGGGAGAGATGTGAGGTTTAAGGGTTAGCAAGGTTCTGCATCCACTGGGAAAGCCAATTTGGTGCCCAGTAGCGCAGAAATGAGGGTAGTTTCCAGAATAAGAGCAGCCACAGCTAGTGGAGATCAAGGCATGAGAGAAGATTATGTTGTGACAAACTTTGCTTGAGAAGTGGCTGGTGTTTATTGAACCACAGGTGGGTGGCAGCTTCGACAGGAAGTTTCAGCAGAGAATATCAGTATTTCTGTTTCTGAAAAAGAGAATGAAAATTGACAAGGCTATAAATAGAGCTATGCGAAAGCGCGCTGCCTGGAGGACCTGGGCTGCGATGATAAATGACTGCTGAGTGCTATTTAGGGCACAGAGGCCTAAGGAAGTGCCAGCGAACTAAATATCCAGTCAAGCCTTGGCATCTTCACTAATGAGTTCAGAGGAGGATGGCATAGGGAGCTTCTCCAGGCACCCAACTTATCCGGTGCTGACGAAGTCCCTGTGGTGGAAAATAGCTCTGAGAGGCATGAACTGCAGCAGTGTCGCTGCAGAAACATTCCCAGGCAGCAATGCTGGGGTTGTGGAGGCCTCACTATAAGGCATGTTCACCAAACCGTGTTAAGCAGCTCATCTGGGGTGGGGACATGGCAGGGAGGTAGCACAAAAGGGGGCTCTGGCATGTGGACTTGGTGGGACAACCCACTGACACATCAGGAAAATATAACGGGCATCGAAACCAAAAGGGTTTGGTGTGATACCAAGGAGTTTGGTGTGACACCAAGAGTTTGGAGGTCGGACAACCTCCAGAGGGAAAGCCCTGTGGAGCTGGGATGTCCAAGCATCCTGATCTGCTGATTTCTCCATGCCCACTTCAGTGCCTCCACTTATTTTTCCTGGCACAATCAGAAAACCAAGTCACACAAGGGTTTTCAAATCGGAATGATTCCCTGGCTGAACACCAATGAAATTCTGACTTTTTATTCCCGCCTGGTATGTAAACGCATTTCAAAGGGCTTCAGCAGCAGAGGAGAAGGAATCTCTGCTCTGAGCCAGCTCCTGTGAGCTAGGAGCAGTGGCCATGCTCCCTGGGCACTGGCTATGCTGTGGGAAGGTGTCACTCCTGATCTGTGGGGGAGAAGGGAAGGAATTGGCTCCAGAGTCTGGTGTTTGAACTTGCCTTGGACTGCTGACATTGCAGCTCTGTTGCTGGTGGGCTGAACTCTGCAGTGCCCCCATCCTCCAGCCTACCCCCAGGCTGCCCTTCGGCACTTTTGGAGGAGCCAGAGGAAACCAGGTCGAGGAGCTGATCTGGATTAAAAAATAACCCAGGGGAAAAAAGAAATTTAAAAAAAGAAGGATTTTTTCAGCCAGATCAGTTCCCCAGCTGGGCTTGGCGAACGGACTCACGTACAGCTGAGCTGCTTGCGGCACTCGGTTTGGAGTCATTCCCACCGTGGGGGTTGTGCAGCGGATGGCAACTGCAGAAGTGCATGGGGCCTGGGAAACATCAGCAAGATGCAGCAAACTCTGCCTGGCCTTGCTGAGCTGGTGCCTCACAGGGACTGCTCACATGAGGGGGCAGAGCGAGATATATATCTCTGAGGACTAGGGAAATTGAAGAGGAGCCAGCACTGGTGATGGCAGGGTGATGATGTGGGCAAAACTGGCTTTTGCTACCCTGAGGGTAGGAAAGGGCTGAAAAGAGGAGGGTAGAGAGGGATAGTGCTGGCATAGAAAGCTGAGGAGGGACTGAGTGACTGCGCTGTGCTGTTTGTCCTGGTCCTGGCCGCTTGTCGTGTTGGCCAAGGTGCCCTGAGCTTCCTCCCGTCAAACAGCTCCCAGAGCTGGCTCTTGCCCAGCAGATGGGGAGGGCTGCAGTGTGCTATCACAGACATGGGAGGTTGAGGACTATAAAATGTTTTTAGTCCCATTCTAATGGCTGAGATCTGAGAAAAGGTTTGCAGAGCACCCCATCAGTGGCAGAAACCCCTGTTTCCGCAGAGCTAAGGACAGGGCTCCCCAGTCTTCTGAACTCAGCTGCCATGTGCAGAGATGTACAGCAATGTCTTGCTCATCCCCAGCTCCCTCGCTGTCCTCTCGAATCCCCAAATACCTCTAGTTTACCACTCCAGCAGCCGTGGCATTCCCACAGGGGAGCAGGCGCCATCGCTGGCTAACCGAGGCATGTCAGAGAGGCACTCTCGCTCCTCCTTGTTCCGGCTACACTGAGCACACAGGCTGCCTGGAAATGAGAGAGACCAGGGGAGATCAGCCCCTTGGGGAGTGTATCCTCCCCATAGCTCCCAGGGAGGATCCACAACAGGGATAGAGTCAATTCTCCATTATCCGCAGCACAGGGAAGGCAGCCGGGGCTGGCAGGAGGATGGAGGAGCTGAAGGGATACAGCAGAGTTTGCACTGCGTTTACTCAACGTGTCTAAAACACGAGGCCAAACCATTTCTTTATGGCCTGGCTGATGTGCAGCATTTTGACCATGGTGACTGCTGCCAGAGGGAGACCAGGCACCCTCAGAAAGGCACCAGGACAAACCCCCTGCAGTTCCTCCTATGCCGGTGCAAAAGGCCACCACAGCCTTGCAGGAGCAGCACTGCTGCACACAAAAGCGTGGTGCAAAAGCACGAGGACGCAAGTGTCAGCAAAAGGAAACTGCGCTTGGAGAACTGCTCTCGGCTATTTTGCAGGAGCCTCAGCCTTCATGTGCGTCCTGCCCCAAAACTCCACAGCTTATTCCCAAATACCTGTGTTGTGCCGTGCCTGGCCACTGCACTGAGCAGACTACCTGAAGGCAGGAGGGGGTGATCAGTGTAAGGGGGTAGGTGGATGGAGTGAAGTAGTCAGAAAACACCTCCATGACCAACAACAGTAACACAGATCTTGCTAATTTAACTAAGCCCCTATATTAATTCACTGATCCATCACACCTTGACTAGAGATTGGCTAGAAGATGTTTGTTTTAGATTATACACAGGGAAACTCCTGTGCTCCTGAGGAGGCTCTGCTGTGTATCACGCCTAGGTGTTCAAACACATGAATTAGATTTCTTAATATTCTTGTGTTCGGTGAAAATAATACCAGCTTCTTTTCATTTGTGTTCTGCTCTTCCAGCCTCTGGGGTGCCTCAGGTAGCTTATCCAGGTGGTGCTTTGCAACCCCCAGGGCCCAGAGGCTCCCAGAAAAGTGAAAGGGGCTCAGCAGAGGGGATACAGCCAACAGACGTCATCTTCTCACCCTTCTCCCCACCTCATCAATTTCCCCCATCCCACTGACACTAAATGCAACTTCACCAGGCCTGAGCTTGTTCTGTCCTTAAGGCATCTGTGGTATTTTGGACATATACATGTTCCTCCCACCCTCCAGCTCCCGAAACTCATCTAAGGGGCTGAGGAGGGGGCTGCAGACACCGCCAGCAGCAGCTCCCACAGCTGCTACTTGACCTCGGGTGGGCGAGAGCTTCCTCTCAGCACCAGCACATCTACTCAGCCTTGGCTGTGAGCAGCGAGCTTCCTGCAAGCAATCCGGCAGCCCTGGGGAACTCAAACTAAAACTGAACCACAGAACATCCCTCTGCATCTCCACCAGCTGCAAGGGCTGGGGAAGACCTTTTTAAATAGAGTCCGCTGATCCCTCTTCAGTCTGGAGGAAAGCTCCACCAAATCTAAAAGCCGCCTGCTTTCACGTGCAAGGATTGTTCACTACAGGAAAAACAGGTTTAAATAAGTAAAAAGAAAAATAAAAGAGCACTTGAAAGGGAAATAGTTCTGCAAATTGAGACCCAAAGAATCCTGGAGGTATTTGATGCTTGAACGGCTGAATGAGATGCCATTCTGCAAGGCGAAGCATTCAGACTCATTTATTTATTTAAATTGGCATGGAGATGCTTCTCAAATTTGCTGCCTGCAGCCATCCATCAGCCGGGATCCAGCAGGCTGACAAAAGCACCTCAGGCACGGGGGGATGCAGAGCCCCCCTCACTCACTGCCTTCCTCAGGAGGGATTTCTTTCATGAGGCGGGCATGGCAGCAAGGGGAGGTGAAGCAGGGGCAGCTTACCCTCCAGACCCTAGAAACGCACTGCCCTCCACTCCAGCCGTGGTTTCCCAAGTCAGATGCCATTGCACGGGTGGTTCTTGGGAGACCCATGGGGATGGGGTCATCCTTCGCTCCCCCCAGGCTGTGACACTTCTGATATCACGTCAGATGCTGTTGAAACAGCACAGCAACATGGAGAGCAATAATTCTCAGAGTGGTTTGGCCCTCGGCCAACACTGTGTAAGCACAGCAGGGAAACCCAGCTCTGGGGCACCTGTGAGATGGGGCAGCCTGTGGCAAGTTCCCCAAATTAATTTGGGAGTGGGAGTTAGCAAAAGGCAGGAGCAGCCTGTCAAACCAGTCCTTAGAGGTATTCCAGTGCCAGTAACACCTGTACCTGCCTGGACAAGCCAGCAGGCTCCGGGGTGGGATGCAGACCCCATGCGGTGATGCGAAACTCAGGCTGATGGTCCAAACACGCTGCGGTCTGCTTAGAGGGAGTGCACGCAACTTGTATTACTGCTTTTTCCACCCTGTGGTAAGCAGGGACAGAGAAGTTTTGGCCCCGGTATGGGAGAAGAGCCAAGAGAAGAAGTCAATAACCCTCCTGAGCATTCTCATCTCCCAAGCGCAAGGCCCCTCGCAAGGCAGGAGGGCTCCCAACACCAACCCACAGATGGAAAAGGTGTTGGCTTTGAGGGGTGGGTCCTCCAAATACAGGACCCACTTTGGAGGTACCTTCTAGCCCTTCTCCTGCTCTGTGGCCCAAACAGAACTGCTGCAGTTGGTGGGGACAAATGGCTGTCAGGGCAGGAAGCAGCAGGAAATGGGAATTCATTGCATGAGGTTTGACAAGTCCACATAGGACCAGACCACCTCATTTTTGGCCACCAGCCTCTTCCTGGCCCCTCATGGCTCAGGATGTATAAAACAACCCAAGGGTTACTGCAGCCTGTCAGGAATGACGCTAAAAAAATCGGGCAGCTAGGAAAAAAAGAGGAATTTTGTTTCCCATTACCAGCAGGACCTGAGCTCAGCTGCAGTCAGAGGAGAGGTTTGTTGGTTGAAGCTGGAAATAAAGGTGAGCTAAACCCAATCCAGGCTTTGTTTAACCGTGTTACAGTCCTCTCTTTAGGGGTCTGTTGACATTGAACGTTGTTTTCCAGACTAGCACCAGACATTTTGTGTGGACATGTTCCCAATGGTTTTCCAGATGAAGAGCTGTGATAAAAACCTGACCTATTATGTTGTAGGGCACTTCCTCTTCACCCTCACATATTCCAGGAATTAGATTTATTTGGGATATTTACAGCTGTGAAGGAATGGCACCTGGGTAAAACACCTCACAAATCAAAAAAAGGAAACCCCCACAATTAAAATGCAGCTAAAGAAAACATGTGAAACCCGAGATATGGAACAAATCCCAGCTTGAATCATCTGGTTCCAAGACCTGCATGGAGCCCATTGAGCTTGAGCTAATATCTATTCACAACATGCAAGAAGCAAAGACAAATAGGGATGGCCCGGAGCTAAAGTTACACGGCACTGCATCTGGAGATGACAGCAGCCCCCTCTTCTGCTCTGACACCCGGTCAGGGCACCGACCCTGCTCCCCCTGTACGTGCCTCTCTGGTGCTGGCACCATGCTCTCCTCGCACCTCAAAGCCCGTCTCCAGGCAGGGCAGGAACACCACGAATGGGAGCACACAGCCCTCTGCAAACTCAGGAGCTTTTTGGTGACAAGACCTCGGGCTTGGAAAATGCCCCGGTGTACTCCGGGCCCTGTGGCAGCCTGGCAGTGCTGGTGTGTGATGCACCCGGAGGGCAAGAGGTTGGGTGAAGTACTCTCTGTTGTCCTGACCCCCAGCTCATCCCCACCAGGGAGCTGTCTGACAACACAGCAGCTCCTGGCCAGGGTTTTCTCCCACAGGACCTGGTCTGAGGGGCAACATGCAGCAGCCCCTTTCGTGTTCCTCCCATGGAGGTGCCCCAAGCACCACAGTTAAATGTGACACCACGTCCAGGAGGCGAGACGAAGCGAGCCCCGTGTAGCACTTGGAGCATGCAAACATACTGAAGCCTCCTTTGCAGCCCTAACTGACCTGCAGGGATACATCAGCTGGCAGCTGCACCCTGACATAAAGCCACTGCTTCCTCCCTCTCTCCTGGCCGCGACAGCGCTGATCCTGGCCAACCACCCCACATGACGCTCTGCTTGCACTGGCATGGGCAGCATGAGCTGGGCAAGCCAAGGCTGGCCACGAAACGGTTGTGGTTAACCTGGGCCACTTTGGCAAAACAGGTCACTGGCTGACCCAGTAATTTTGAAAGTGCCCATGAGGAGGCCAAGCCTGCTCGCGAGGAGGCTGGTGGTGACAGCAAGTCGGGCTCAGTTACCTTTTAACCCTGCTCAGCTGCAGGCAGCTCAGATGCAATCAGATCTTTCAGTGTCATTTCCTTCCCAGGTCTCGTTTTGCTTTCTAAACGTTGTGTTTCTGGGCAGTTGGGAATCTGTCCTGGCTTGGAAGATAAGCAAGTCTCCACTGAGGGCTCAGTGGGGCCGCGAGCCCCCGTGCAGGCAGGGAGTGTGGGTCTCTGTGAGAGCGTGCCAGGCCAGGCCGAGCGTGCAGCACAGCCACATTAGCCCTGCAATAAACCATCACCCCGAGCAGGGTTTAATGGTTCAGCCAGATTAATGAGCCTGGGAGAGCCGATCTGGTTCACGCCTCACACATGTGGTTCGCTCACTGCAGCCCGGGAGAGCACCATGATTAAGCCAATGCAGCCAAAATTTGCCAGTTAAGAGGCTGCAGGGTCAGAGTAGTCCTGCTGGTGGTGGCTCCACTGGCTTTCCTGCCTGCGCCTGTCACCCCTCTGAAGACTGTTTAAATGGTTCTCTCTGGGATGCTTTGATAAGCCTCTGTATCTCACAAGTACTTCAGGAAAGAGCAATAAAATGAGATGTAGACAGGACAGGCACACAAGCGGAGAGCAAATGGCCCACGTGTTGTAGTTGCCAGTTCCAGACATAGACAACAGCCCCCTCCTTGGGGGTCCCCTTTGAAGGGATAGGCAGCTATTGGATTTCCAGGATGTCACTGTGCTCTGCGTCCCCATCTTCGCCAAGGGTGGAGGAGCTGTGAGTCAGTATGACCAAGGTGCAAGCAGGGGTGAGGCAAGCAGCCTGCCAGCACATGTGGGGCAGGCTGAGGTCTCCCTCATGTCCTGATTGTTGCCCGCCACGGGGCTGCCCTGGCTGCTCACTACTTGTAAGGGATGTTTTTTGGGTGCTGTAAGCACCTTCTGGTACCTGCGTCCATCTCCCCTTTGCCAGTGGTGAAGGAGCTGTACCCTCGAGACAGCCCCGTTCAACATTGATAACTCCTCTCCACAATGTTATCAAAGGCCTTATCAACGCATGTAGCTGGCACTGGTTGCAATGAAACTGGTTTCAGGCCTGTCTTCTTTACAGTTCCCTGGATTGACATGCTTGTATCAGTCACAGGGGCCAGGAAAATCAACCCAGCCCCAGTCAAAGCACATTCAGTCAGCAGCAGTTTAACTCATGCGGCTGCAAATCCCATTGTGCCTTTGCTTGTGTCGGGGGTTGGATGGGGGAAGGTGAGGGGAACAGCAGCTGTTGTGCTCCCAGGGGAGGTCGGCCGCAATGTGAGCCAGCCTCACCCGGCAAGGGGTTGTGCTTACCAGGGGCTGCAGTACTTCTGGCCCTACCCTCACCCCCTGCCCAAATCCACTTGCCATGTCTCTGCATGGCTGGGTGGTCTAAAGTCCAGCCGGTGGCTTTTTGATAGATGTGTTCTCAACAAGACAAGAAAAGATGCTGAAAAGGATGCCAAATCAAGGAAGCCTCAGATCAACATCAAGGCCTCAGACGGGAAGGCAAGGGAAAGCAGAAGGGGTGGCTGGACTGGCGCCTCACCTGAGACCTTCAAGGCAAAGATGTGCTTTCAGGGAGGCTGTGGTGGAAACCACACCATGTTGGTTCATTCATTTCCATGAATGTTTCAAAGACAACTCCAGAAAACATTGTCCCAGGAGCAATTCTGCAAGTGTGTGGGGATGGCTACGGTTTAATGTCTTTCTCCTGTCTCTGATTTATGGGAGGAAAAGTCACAATTCAGAGGTGTTGGGGTGATCCCCAAGCAACAGGCAGCCAGAGAAAATCCACAGGTTGAGGTGAGCCCGCCTGGTCCTGACCAACAGCTCCAGCTCCCACAGAAAAGGCCCAGCGTCCCTTCCTGGGTGCCTCAAGGTAAATCTCTCCCGCTGCTGGTGAATACTCTAGGCCCCCACAGCATGCACGGAAGAGTTAACTGCTGCTTCACCGTAGCCACAGGGAGCTAGCTTCCTGTGGTTTCTCACACTGTTTTCCATCCATCTCTTCACCACTTATCTCACTCTGGTGCTGCCCAAGCTGCTCTTGGCATCCCCCTGGCTGCAAGCTGAGCACAACTACTCAGCCAGCGACTTTGCAGCCAAACAGAGTTGAGCTGCAGGTACAGGTGAGAGTTCTGCTATGGCTCGGGCTTCACATCATGGACAGGATGTGGGCTCTGGGATTTGGCCATGTCCAGTCTGACAGCACCTTCCTGCATTTCCTCAAGTTTCCTCCTTCAGCCCCAGAAGGTACTGACTGCATTAAACACTGAGATCAACACCAGGCTCTGGGTCAGAGGCACGTGCCACTACAGTGCTGTGGCACCAGGGCTTTTTCTTCTCTGTGGGCGCTGGATATGGGCAGCATCAGACACACCGGGGGGCACCCCAGAAGCTGATGGAGGTGAAGATTCATCTGGAGTGAATGCAAACAGCAAAGTAAACCCCCTCCAGATTACAGCCACCAGACAAAATACACCCCAGCGTGCCATTTTCCTTCCTGCCCATGCTGGTAAAGTGACTCTGACACACATCTCAGTCCGCCCAAGCACAGGGCTGCTGCTGCACTGGATGGGCCTCTAAAAGAAGGTGTTTGTCAGCATATCCCTGTCTTGGCTGTGGTAACTGCCTGGAACAATGCTGGGAGGGAATACGCCTAGAGATACCACGACCGGTGAGTAACTTGACATGTAGGTGCTGGAATTCAGGTCTGGAAGAGGCCCTGTGGTGAGGCTGAAGGATGGCAAGGCTGGAGAGAGCGTGTGATGGTCTTGTCTTCCCCCTCAGCACCTCCATGGGACCAGGACTTCCTTTTCTAATGGCACAGCTCCATTTTAGAGGATTTGGAAACTATACCCAAGTGGCAAATTCGCCCCTGCTTTCCCTATGGTACTTCTCAGCCCTCCTTTGGGAGCTCCCAGCAGGCCAGAACTGCAGCAAGGGCGGATAAAAGGAGCACGGGAGATGGGGAGGCAGCAGGCCCAGAGAAGCACGGAGGTGGGTCAGTTTAACCTGAGCCTGGTTTAGTGAGGAGAAACACAGAGTAAGCGTCTGCAAAATTGCGAACTGGGGACTGGAGAGAGGTGACAGGTGATAGCTGGGGGTGCTGTGTGTGGAGAGTGAAATGCAGTATGCTTTGCTCCAGGCTTTTTTTCCCCTCATGTTGTGATAATTATATTTGCAAAACCAAATTAACACTCTTAAGTGTGAAGAGCAAAACTTGGGAACGAGGGAAGGAGCAAACTGCCTCCCTCCAAGAGGTCATCTGCCTCTCCTTGACCGCAGCAACAGCTCCGTGTATCACCAAGGCACCCGGCCATTCCTTTGGGGTACACATTGCTTCCAGCATGTTCCCAGAATCCTTCCACCCCGTGTTGCTGCATCATGCATAGAGATGTGTTCCTTTTGACTTCACCTTCACCTTTGTTTNAAAAAAAAAAAAAAAAATCCTCTGGCTTGCTTATCTGGTTTCCAAGGCCAAGTGGTGATTACCTGTTGGCTCATGTGTCCATCGCTGGGAGAGCTGGCAGTTACTGAACCCCTGCACTCCAGAGGGTGCAGGCTAACCCAAGCTCAAACAGTGAAAGGAGCTAGAGAAATGAAGGCAGACAACGTTCTCCTGTTCTGTTTGCTGTTGCTCCTGAGGGGAAGACACTAGAAAACACCCAGCCAGGCAGCATTTCTTCCACAAGAAGGGTTTGCTGTCATACTCAGAGCAGGTGATTCAGAACAGGAGCATGCAGTGACATCAGGATTCTCAGTGCCCTGAGCTGCCTATATGTGATTGCTGTGAAAAACCTCCTCTGTCTTGCTGCAGAGATGCCTCCGAAACCACTTCTTCTTCTGTTTTTTACTGACTGCATGGTGCAGCTTTTTATCAAACTTACGTTGAAACATACTCAGTTGCTGCCAAACCAAATTTTTGCTTCACCTTTCCGACAAGCCACCACTGACTTGGTATTACTCGTATTTCCGTTGTTCTTAGAGGCAGTGGTGGAAGCTCTGATACATCAAGTAGTCTAAAACTCTGCCACAAAATACAGCTCCATGCTAAGGAGTTTGCAGGCTGGAGAGGCATTAGCAGGTACATGTGGTGTAAACTGGGCCTGTCAGGAGGCTGGTGGCAGCAGACACCCTTTGCCTCCACGCCCACTGCCCACCTTTGCCCTCCCAGCTGCAGAAAGACTGGATTTTTCATGCTGCCCAGAACTGTTCCGTAGTAGGAGATGAGGACGAAACTCAATCTCTTTGCCTTTAAAACTGCAAACTGAAAAATAGCCAAATGCTATTTGCATTTCAGCAAATAATCCAAAGAGTAGGGCTGCCAGAAACCCCTAAATGAGAGCAAACAGTCCTTATCTGGCAAAGCTTTATGTTACTTAACACCAGTGCAAGTTTAACACCAGTGCAAGTTTAAAGGCATTTGTTTGTTTCTGTTGCACACAAGGCATCTTTTCTGGGCGGATCCTGCTATGAGGGTTAGTCCCTGAGTATTTGTACCAGCACTTGTTCATCTTCCCACTTGCTCAACTACAGCCTGATTGCTGGAAACGGTGATTGCCAGTGACTGTAATTTTCTTCAGATACAAGGTCTCAGAGCACTCAACAAGGAGATAAATATCATTGTCTTATGCCGTTTGCCTTGTGACCGATAGAAATGTCACTTTGTTGTTTCCCTCCCTGCCACCAGCAGTGCAAAGTGAACAAGGGCATCGGATTTCAAGACTGGTTGGCTCAAAGGAGGACTTTGTTTGCAGAGTCTAGCTCCAAAGGGCATTAAAAGGACCCTAATTCCAAAGGGCGGGGGGAAAGATGTGACCTTTTGGTGATCTTCTGGAGAAAGGGAGACAGTGAAAGTTTGGCTCTGCCACCATTAACTCTGCTCTGTAACTCAGTGTGACGGAGTTAACCAAATGTCAATGACTTGCACACAGAGACACCAAGAATCGCTTATCAGCATTAACCACAGGGTGAAGACAACTTACCTAATAGCAGCTGAGCACAGCCCCTTGGGTGCGAATCAGGTTCACCGAGAAGTGATGGAGAAGGGCCTTTCCATCCCCTGCTTTTGGCTGGCAGCTTGGAGCTACCAGCTCCGCTGGGTTTGTACAGCCCAACATATGCCTGACACCCTGCCTGGAGGCTCTTGCCCACACCACCCACTTTTGGCACTGCCCAAGAGGAAGAAAATAGGGCATCTCACAGATCACGGCCACCAAAATATAAGAAAAAACCCATTTAGAACAGTATTTTGTTTCAAAGCCTTGCACCTGGCAAGGCAGAAGCACGGAGTGGGGAGGTGCAAATCGTCACAGGACTGAGAGCACCACCTTGGCTTCAGCTGCAAACACGAAAGTGTCTCAGTTAGTAAACAGGCTCAGCTGTGGCTGGCTGGTGTTTTATCTTGCTGCTTCCATCAGAATTCATTTGCATGCAGACGTTTGGATTTTTAGACCATTTAAGGTTAACTCATTGCAATATGTTAATCGGCTGTTTTCCCCGGAGGAGCAGCCGGCAGGGGTTAGGGAACGTGGAGAGCAGAAGATGCTCTTGCCAGCGGCAGGATGAACATCTCTGCTACATTCATGCCTGGGGTTGCTGCACGCCCAGGACATCCCTGCAGTGTGCTCAGCTACTTCCTGGCCTCACCAGCCCCATACACCAACCTGAGCTCAGTCCCTCTCTCTTGCCCCGGAGAAGGGCTGGAAGCATCACATGCTTTGCCAGAAGTGGTGTTTGAACACCATGCAGCCCACAGGCACACATGAGCATTCTCTTCCTTCCTCTCTTCCTTCCCCTCTTCCGGCTCATCATGGAGCTCATCTGCATTGTTTTGCTGTAAAATCCCTTCCTTGCTGCTGGGTTGGGTTGAAATTGGCCAGTGGATTCAAACCGTATCGTGGGCGGCTGATAGACAGGCAGATAGACAACATGATTGTGAGAGCTTCATTTCTGTAAGGAATTGGGCTAAAAATGACTCCTTATCCCAAGGGAGCTTGTCCAGCATGCCTCAAACCAAAGTACGCAAAACAGAGAGAAAACACTCCACAGACGGCAATGGTTAGGGTGCTAATTCAAGATCCACAGTCAATTTTCTACCCTAGCACAACCTCTCTGTTTGGCCTCCAGCAAATCACATAACTTTTCTAATCCTCTGTTTATTTTATGTAAAACAGTGCCAGAGGTTTGGGGGTTTCACCTTTAGGAGAGGGGATGATGACTGAGTGAATTAGAAATCATGAGGTGCTTGGATACTACATCTAAGACTACAGACTCACTCTGGTGCCATCAAAGCACGTAATACCATTAGTAAAAGTATATAAAACCCCCAACTTCTGTGTCTAGACTCACAAATCCAGAACCACGTGGCTTTGGAAACCAGGTCTCGCTTGAGAGGAGGTACAGATGCAGCTGCACTGTTGTGAAGGAGATACCAGCATACTGTTGCATCTGGCAGTGCACTAGCACATGCTGAAACAACAGCCTTCTGCATCATTCTGCTCTGGGGTTAGCTTAGGAAAGAAGAGCAAAATCCTGTCTTTCCTCACACAAAGATTCAGAGGCGAAGCTAAAAATCCCACATTCCCCTTCACATTGTTGCATAGCGTAGCAGAGGGGCAGACACCTCAGGGAGGCTGCAGGAGCCCGTCCCTCTAGTTAGGAGTACCGAACGTGGCAAACACTGTCACAAGACCAAGGAGCTGTGGTACTGCAGACGCTTCTCTGTGCACAGGATGTAATTCTACCTCTAGGTTTGTGGTCTAAAGCTCTTGAACGTTTGCAATCTCTGGGTGAGGCCGTAAGCCTTCAGTTCTTTCACATTAACATGGAAAAGTGTTAGCTGTCTTCACATCACCCCAGGGGTAATATTTGAAGCAAAGGGATAATGTTTTATGAGCAAAGGAGGTCTGAAATAGTGATGTTTTCTTCCCGTTAGTGCCAACCATCCCTTCTGTGATGGGTGTTCGCTGGCTGGGGGAAATGAATTGGTGATGGCTGCCCATCCCTAATAGGATTTATAGTCCCAGAGCTGACATCACCCACACATGCAAGGCTAATGCCATCACTTGCCAGCCACCTCAGAAAAAAAAAAAAAAAAAAAGCAGTCATGGACTCAGTGCAAGTTGAATCATGGCTGTCAAATTCTCGCTAGGGGTGTAGGAGCTGAGGACTCCCTTCAAGCCCAGTTCTCTGCTAGGGACCCATGACTGTCTTGAAGAGCATAGTCTTGTCAGAGAGCGACTTCGTCCTGAACGCACAGAGATGGGGATGGTGTCTTCCCAGTGTGTTCCCACCAGTATGATATTGCTGCCATCGAGGTGGAGCCTTTCAGTGTCCTCAAGGACTTGTGCTGGTGCAGTATCGTGTCTGCCACAAAATGACCTTCCTCGTGTCGTAAGAACTTCCCTTGCTGTATCGTTGTCTTCCTCCTCTGTCCTCATTCCTTTCCCTCAATACTTCTACAATACTCTAGAGGCAGTTCTGAATCCAGCTGACCTCTGGCTGTCTTTACTCATCCTTCTAGCTGAGTTTGCATCGGGGAAAATTCCCTTCAATTATGCTGTCTATTCGCCTGAGCTCTGACACGTTCTCCATCTTGGCCCTAAAACTCAAAATTTGGGCGACCTTTTCCCATGGAAACCCTCTCTGGTGCTGGCCAGGCAGGAGATCAGAGCGTAGGGCAGACTCTTGTGCATCCCCATTGGGATGCCACAAGTGCTGCTCAGAAGAGGGAGCGGCAATTTGACAGAGCCACTTCTCACCTTCTCCCCAGCTCGCTGCCCAGCTCGCCCATATGATAAATGGCAACTTGGGGAGGAGATGGCACCGAGGCTTTGTTTTTAATGTGCTGTTTTTCCAAATTCCCATGAAATGTCGAGGAAGGGTGTACTCTGGTTCTGCTTCCTTTTGACCTTTCGCTCGCTTTTGGCTGCAAGGGGTGAGGTCCCACGGTTGTGTTTCGGCATGTTTGTAGCGGTGCAGTTCAGCCAGGGGAGGGGGGGTGGTGGTGTTATGGTTTGGGCTTGGCTTTGTTTTCCTTTCCAAAGATGGGCCCAACGTGGAAGAAGGCAGGGAAAAGTTGAATTGAGAAAAGGCAGCTTTTGCGGTTAGGGTGCACGACCGGGAGTCAGCAGACGCAGGTTCTATTTCTGGCACCGCAGCAAAACTTCCTGATGTCGCTGGGCAAGGCAGCTCACGCATCCCCACCTCGCCTCGCCTCCCTCCCGCCAAACAACGACTGCTCCCGCCCTCGCTCGCCCCCCGGGGCGCGGAGAGAGGTGCTGCGGGGGCGGCTCTGCCGCGGGGCTGCGGGCGACACGGCGGCTCTGCCTCGGCCCCGCAGCATCCTCGGGGGGCACCGCCTGGCCCGGCACTCGCTACCGCAGCCCGCTCGATAACCCACCTCCGGCCCCCCATCTGCGGAGCTCCTTTGTGCGGGGAGGCGGGGGGCGGCCGTGCCGTGCCGTGCCGTGCCC